>JAQMYG010000036.1:12032033-12046397 GCA_030014215.1 Clariallabes teugelsi | reverse complement strand
ACTATGCGCTGGAGTGTTTTCCGGCAGGACGCATTGCAGGCGCCGAACCACACAGTGATGCAGCTGGTCAGGATGCTTTCAATGGTGCCTCTGTAGAAGGTGCAAATATATATATACTGTATATATACATTATGAGTGTGTATAGATAAAGCTGCACAAATAAAACAAAAAAATAGCCATGAACAGTTTTTTGAGATACTAGTAAATATTAATACTCATACGGCTCCTAGTCTCCGCCCCCAAGGTGTCCGGGATCAATGCTACACGCATACTGAACACTATCACTGCCCCCCCCCATAACATGCCGTCGCAGGCTGAGATGGACGTATAAATCCTAGCTCAAATGCAGAGTGCTTAGGCTTATCTCCTCTCTGCCCTGGTGCCAGTGTGGTGCAGAGCAGTTCAGCTGGCCCTGATCCATGATGGAGAAGGACATGAAGCAGACCTCCAGCTCTCCGCCTGCAATAATTCATGAACCTGCTTCACCAAATTAAGGAGAGAGCTAGGATATGACAGGCTTAGCGATGAGTTGGCAGTAAAGAGGACCACAGGGGCAGGCGCAGGATTTAGTCATGGGATCTCTTAGCCAGTCATTTATTACTTTTAATAACCAATTTTCTTTCAGTTTGTGGAGGAGAGCAGGAACACATTACATATATATATTTTTTTTCACGGCGATTTCTTTCTTATTTCGGAACGTTTTGTTTCCTGTGCAGAAAAGGAATATGAGAGTCAGGGCCAAGCTTCTGCCGAGGAAATGGATCTGTCCCATCTGCTGCAGTATTAACAAACATCCAATCCAACATGACTGTAGTAGACACGTCTACGGCCTGTGTGTCTGTGTGTATCAGAGGGAAAAAAAATATTTTTTTCCCCCTTCGTGTTAGGAGCAAAACCTAGGATTTAGTTTTTGATGCATCTAAAGATATCACACATCTTTGCAGGACATCTCATTGTTGCTTTCTTGCAGCACTGCCTCGCCCTCTCAGATGGATTGTGGGTAGCACCCTGGCAGCTTTGATCTAATTCGATTGACTCGGCTGCCCAGTAATAGACGGTAATTGATCATGAGCTGTAATACTCAGCCATGTCTTTGTGTCTTCTGTGCTTCTCCGTTTCGATACAGGCATGGCATGCTTTCTTGAACTGTCTGCTTTTCTTCGCATCTTAATCTTATCTTATTATTTAAGGGGGCCTCATGGTAGGGCCTTCATTAAAATATTACCTGGGTAGCTATGAGCCATGCTGGAATAGTTTCTACTAATTCATATAAATCTCCGGCTGTAGAAATATGAGATGAGGGTAAACGCAGTTGAGTTTATTGAGCAATGAAAACTTGATGGCATATTCCTGGACATGCATAATAATTTTAACTGTAAAATCTGCGGCATATATTATTAGGATGATTTGCATTCCTCTAAAGTGTGTGTGTGTGTGTGTGTGTGTGTGTGTGTGTGTGTGTGTTTACCCCTATGAACTAGTGGGTTGCCCTTGATTCTTGGAGTGAGCAATCTTCCCGCTGTTGAATAGCAAGCAGTGCAGTACATTTGCTGCACGCTTCAGTGAGCCTTGATCCTGGCCTCCAGTGGGATTCCAGCCTCTTCCTCCATTATCATACCCCCCAAAAAAAGAAAACTAAAGGGGGGAAGAAACGGTGCCAAATGCTGTGTCTTGAACATCATTCCTTCTAGCCAGTTAAATGTTTAGATGCGTGAATTCTCCATTTAGATCCAAATCAGAAAAGTTCTTTGTAGTGGAACCAATCAATGCAAACATCTGGGATGTGTGATTCCTGCAGCATATGTCCTCCTGGCCCCATGGAATAGGAAGATGATGTGAGATGGATGCAGTGGTAGATGAGCAGTTAATTAATTGTAGTCACTCAACCAAAATATTTTGAAAATAAATGTAGAAATGGAAGTACAGGGAATGTTTGGTGTGAGGCTAAAGATCCTTGAGAAACCCACACTGCCATGGGAAGTCTTGTGAAACTCCACACAGGCAATAACCTAAAAAAAAAAACACAGTGGCCCCCATATGCCACAAGCTGCCCTAATTCAAGATGGAATAGTACTAAGAAGCGGTTAGACTTGGTGATATTACGGAGCGTAACACTGTCTCAACCTTTTCTACAAGAGATATTTTCCATCTGGCCCATCCATAAGTCCACCAGCATTAGGAGTATCTATTCCAAGCATCAGTTGCCACTTTACTGGACAGTTAAAAGACAATCCAGGAACGGTCCTATATAATGAGATCCTTCAATAGCTGATATAGCTTAAAAAGCAGACTGTGGATCCAACAAGATATTGACTCTATATTTTCTGCCTATGTGCAGAAATTCATTCTGTTCATGTGCTGTTTACAAAGTTTGTTGCATTGTCATCATAAATCATTAGCAATGTACTGTTTCCTGTGTTCCTGTTTGTCCGAGTGAAGGTGCTGCTGCCTATGTACTGTACAGTGCCGTGAAAAAGTATTTTTCTATTTTTTGCATATTTGTCACGCTTAAATGATTCAGGTCATCAAACAAATTTTGATACTACACAAATATAACCTGAGCAAATACAAAATGCAGTTTTTGAATTATTATTTAATTTATTAAGGGAAGAAAAGTCTCCAAACCTTCCTGGCCCTATGTGAAAAACTAATTGCCCCTCTTGCTAAATCATAAATTAACTTTTTTTTTTTTTGTTAAATTTCACTTGCCATACCAACTGTAGGCCTGATTACTGCCAGACCTTTTGAATAATAATAAAAAAACAAAGTTTTTGACAAAGTTTGACAAAGTGAAGCATTCTAAAAGATCTTTTAAAAAAAATCTAGAGCAGATGAGAAGCAAATTAGTTGTCATGTATCAGTCTGGAAGGAGTTACCAAGCCATTTCTAAAGCTTTGGGATGCCAGCAAACCATGGTTCAAGCCATTATCCCTAAATAGAGAAAACTTGGGCGAGTGGTGAACCTTCCCAGGATTGGCCAGCCTACCAAAATTACCCATACAGGAGCTTCTAAAAGAATCCAAAACATCTAAAGAATTGCAGGCCTCAGTTAAGGTCAGTGTTCATGATTCAACAGTAAAAAAGAGACTGGACAAAAAAAAGGGCAACAAAGCGAAAAAGTTTATGAAGACACAATTTTAACTTTTTTGGAAGGTGTGTGATCCAACATGCTTTTTTCACTTAATGAATGAAATTATCATTTTAAAACTGCATTTTTTGCAGAGTGTGTGTGTGTGAAGGGGCACGGTCTCAAATTACGCGCGTGCACATACATCACGACAGGCTGATACAGAGAGGAGAAAATGGATTTTTAACCTCTCTAATGAGACTTTCTTTTGCTTTATAAAAGATAATAAACAGTACATGCGCGCTGTACAAACACGCTTACAAACACAACATAATAGATGTTTTACGCGCACACACATGGTCACAGTGTTATAGTAAACAGTACACGCATGCACGGATGTTGATTATACCAGTAAGAGATACGCACTAAGACCCAGCAGGGGAGATGATTACCCACAATTCCGCAGCGCAAGAGAGAGAAAAAGCATTGGCTCAGTTGTGATCACGTGACGCTCGGCGTCAAAAACAAGAAGCGCATGCGTGATACATGATACTCGGTACTCGTAAACCAAGACTTGTTCGTTTTCCAAATCAAAATTTATTAAAAATCTTTGCTCGTCTTGCGTAACACTCGCAAACCGCGTTACTCGCAATCTGAGGGTCCACTGTATTTGACTTGACATGCTGAGTAAGCAACGGGGCTGAGTGATGCTTTCCTTTTAATATACATTTTCATATTATGCAAAATCCATATGACATTCAGATGGGTCTCCACTGTACGTGTACAAGCAAAAAAACATGAGAACTGATTTTCTTCTTTTTTTTCAGCCTTTTTGCATTTTTGTATTGTGTTACAAAAGCCATTTCAATTTCCTCCTAATGTGTGACCTCATACTAGAAGCTTCGTCTTGTTGCTCAGCCCCACACCCCCTTTGATGTTCTCTAGAGGGGCGTGGTTCAGCAGTAGCTCATTTACATAGACACTGAAACAAAGCATTCGGAGGAGGGGTGAAACAAAGAGAGTTTGAGGTATGGAAAATACATTATCAGAGGATAATTTTAATCGGAGCATTAACTGAGACACTTTAGGGACCTCTAGGGGCCTATGTCAACTTTTTTATTGATAAAGGGGCCTTTAATGGACATTTCTTTCTACAACCCGCTTCGCCATACTGAACAGCTGATTAGATTCTTATCCGATTTTACCTATGCGAACACAGTAGACTGTAAATGGACTCCGCTTCTGTGTTTTGTCTTTATAGTTCAAACTTTTATTATTATCCCAAATTACTTGCACTCTTCCAGCTGAGCTCCATGCTGTGCTGCTATGCTACTATGCTTTGCTGACTGAATTCTGCTCGAGCGACTTCTGCAGTGTGTGAGTATTTACTGTATTTTTCAGCTCTCCCCCTGAGATGAGACCCTCTGTCAGTGAGCCAGCGTTGATCACATCCTTCATCCGGCTCTCACACAGCACTGAGCAGCCTAATGAACTCCTGCTCTCTCTAACACCAGGCCTCAGACGCGTGACCCTGCACACTGCAGCCTTTTTTTCAGCTTTGTGTTGATTATCCATATCTATAAGGCCATTTTTCTTTGTTCCGGTTTGTGATGAAAGACTGAGACAGTGAAAGAGGACCGTTTTAACAGCACTGTTTCTCTGCTGTTTGTACAGTTTACAATCTAAGGTGTTGTACAAGCAGGTCTGACCTCCAGGCTCAGAACACACCAGCCAGATGGTCAATTTAGGAAAACAAACTTATTTCCATTTCCTCACCTCATTTAGTGTGTGTGTGTGTGTGTGTTTGTGTGTGTGTGTGTGTATACACACTCTGCTTTTCTCTTGGGAAGGGCAGAAGCAGAAGAAGGGTGGGGGAAACACACTCGCTCTCAAATGATGAGCTGCTGGGAACGGCAAAAACTCGCTCGACGCTTAATTAACGCGTCCGTGGCCCGATTGGAGACACTAACAGTGAAATGTGAGTGGAGTTGTAATGACTGGAAAGAAGAGACATGTTTATTGTTTCTTCTTGTGAAGTAAGACATTGAATATTAATGAGCCTTTGCGAAATGTGTCTGTGGCTCTTTTTTTCTTCTTCTTTTTTTCTCGCGCATTTTACGTGCATTCAGACTTCAGAGAGAGGTGCTGGGTGCTGTGCCGAGCTGTTAACGTGTCTTCTTTTGCATTTTGTTGCCACCGTATCCCTCGCTAGACCCTCTATAAAACATTTTATTCATGCAATGGATTTGTCGAGCAAATAAAATTGAACTCTTGATAAGCCATTATCCTGTCCAGTCATTGCTTGCTTATAGTTAATGAAATAAGAGGTAGGCATACACAGTACTGTATGTGTAAGCTCTTATTGTTAGTCAGGTACAGATACTGTTTGGGATGAGGTCATGTTTACACAGTGTTTCCCCTCGCATTTGAAGCTCAGGATGTGGTAGGATGAATCGGGTGACTTTGACTGACTTTGGAAATGATGAAGAAGGAGAAATTAAAAAAAATATATGGAAAAATCAAGCAAACAAAAAACACTGGTAACCATTATACCATTTTGTGTGTGCATAATATTTGACGCTGGCTGTCCAGGATAGTGATTTGTCCACCTTTTTACCCTGTCATATGGCCTGTAAGGGGAACAACGGGAGGACAGCTCATTTGCACACATGCAGCTTTTTAGAGCTGACAAGGGCAGTTTTAGAGGAATATAAAATTTTATTATTTTCTGGCCGTCATAATATACTGTACTGTATACAGTACGGTGCACAAGTCTTAGGTGCCCTAAATTCTTATTAGTAGATAATCACCTTCTCCAGCTCCTCCATAGGAAGAGCTCCATCTATTCCTTGGTCTTCTACCAACTGAACCTGAGAGAGGTGTCCTAACTAGATGCCTGAACTACCTGAATTAGCTCCCTTCAGTGCGGAGGAGAAGCAACACTGGTTCAAGTTCGAGCTCATCCCAAAAGCCTGAGCCCTTTTTTTTTTCTTTTTTTTTATGCTGAGCCCTGCCACCTGGTGAAGGGAGCACAAGGATCCTGGGAATGAGATACTGCCTCAAGTAGAGGAGTTATCAATATAAAAACAGTTTAGATACATTTCCAACAACAACAAAAAAAACTATTATTACAGAAAACTAGTTGTAAGCCAGTAAAAAATGCAATAGATAACATTACAGACCACTTTACAGACCGAGGCTGATTCTCTAAGGTTATGTTCACATTAGATGGCGCTTAGTTTAATACTGATTCTTTGATCAGATCAGATTTGCTTGACATAACAGTTCACAATCAAAATTACAAGTGACTTTTGTCTGTCTCAAAAACAGCAAAAATACTGTATCACATGAATTTCACATGGTCAGGAATCAACTATGCATCAGATTGAAACCACATATGAAAGTAAGAAGTAAGCGATATGAAAAATATCAGATTTGTGCGTTCAGACAGCCATAAAAAACAGATCTGTGTCACATTGGGGTAAGAAATTCAGGGTGGTAATGTGAACGCAGCCTAAGATCCTCAATAAAACCTATTAAAACTTCCGAGTTTTATTTTTTGTTTGGTGTTGTCGCACCAAATTTTGACTTTGTTTAGTTTGTCACTGTTTACTGCACAGTAATTTCTTTTATATCTAACATTTAATTTCACTGTTTTTGAAGGCAGTTTGCTTTATAGTGAATATTTATCTTTGCATGGGTCTAAAACGTTTACACAGTAATGTACAGGTTAGTGCTTCTCTCATAACAGACCTGGTAAGGTTTTAAAATATTCAGTCACTCTGAGAATGGAAGAAGACGCTTCTTACTTATAACGATGATTTAAAAAGCTGTGTTCTACCCAGACATATGATGGACAGTTTATATTTTAATAATCTTGACTTCGATAGGTCAGTTTATATAATTTGTAGCCTGGGGTCTGTTTTTGTGTTTGTTTTATTTCTCAAAAATTGATTTCTGACATGATGAAGGATGGCTGTGTTTCAGAATTTCTGGTCATGTGTAAGATGCCTGGGGAAAGAAGCATGAGGGCTATTTTTCTTTTTGACTCCTTTTAATACCACCTCAGTTCTCTTAATAACGATGCCGAATGCAGTGTTTTTGTTTTCCCTCAGTCAGACCCTGTTGCAGCTTCTCTCTTAATCTCCCTTAATGCGACTCCTGCCTTAGTTTCTCTCCAGGCTGCAGCCAGACAACCCGAATGAAATGGAGATACACCTGTAATTGTGATGATTTCGCATTTTAGCCTTGTTACATCTTAGCGAAAGTTCCCTGTGTACATTGTGCTGAATGTATTTGTCATTAGACGCCGATAAATGACTCCAGCTGTGGCTTGTGTGTATGCTACCTGCTGATATTGACGGGTCACTGACCCTAATTACAGCTGAATAATTATAATCCGAAATCGATATTTGGTAACTCTGTGCCCTGTTTCTACCTCTAACACTGAAATTCACACTCATTTATTATTCTGTTTAAATGTATTATTTAATATAACTGTTGCTTATTTATTCTGTCATGTCTGCCATGATTTTGGTGGTTCATATAAGAGTTGAGATATTATAATAACTCAAATTATTTTTTTTTTAGACTAAAATAATTAGCTTGACCTTGTCATCTGGCACATTTCCTCCCAAATGTCTGAGCCCAGATCATTATGTTTGACCCAGAGCTGTCTTTCCCCTCGTGTCCTCAAGCCCAGAGCAGTGTGGTTTATTGGGAGAGCAGTTGGGCTGCAGACGGGGACCAGTTCGACACAGATGGGGACGATGATCCAGGGGGTGAAGACACAGGCACGTGGGGAGAAGATTTCCCAGGTCTTGGCTGTAGGCGTGAATCTGACAGAAGGAGCTTAGCTCTAATGCTTCACTTCATAAACTAGTTAGAGACTTGATAGATTTATATTCACCATGAAAATATGTGATGTTTGCATTATTTCACGCTTTCTTAAGCAAAAGAAATGCCTGTTCTGTATGTCTACTCATACGCTGATTACTTCGCCGAGGTGTCAGGCAAATGGATATATGGTTTGTCTCAAATGTACTAAAAAGGAGCGCTGTGCAATATGATAGAATTATAATGATATTCGGAACATTACTTGGATATGTGAATATTGAGCGTACTTTTATACAGTAGCTGTACTGATAGAGCTGTCTGATGTCAACATGGAGCAGGTGGTTTTCTTTGGAGTCTGGTTCTTCTCCATGTTTTTCCCCTCGGCTGATGCAGACAGCTGTTTTCTGACGGCTCGTGTCTGCAGTCACTCAGTATTTCAAAACTGAAATTCCCACAAACAGTTTTGTACCTGAGCCTCCAACAGCAAAAGTGGGCTTCATATTAACACATTTCCTGCTATCATGAACTTTTAGCCTCCAAACACACAGTATGACTGCAGATCAATCCCTTTTATCTGATATCACACAAACGAGGATGGGTTCCCTGTTGATGGTTCCCGGTTCCTCTCAAGATGGCAATAGGAAGAAACCTTGCCACCTGATTATGTAGTTTTTACATAATGTCCAATTCCTCCCCGTCACTAGGGGGCTCCCACATTAAGGCTACTACTACCACTCAGTCGGGAGGACCGAAGACTATCATATGTTTCCTCCGAACCACGTGACTCCAGCCGACCACATCTTTTTTCGAACTGCTCGCTCACTCACCGTTGGGGGCGGCGTAACACACTTGGAGGACAGCGCTATCCGCTCCTTCTGCTTGCGTGAGCTCATAGACGCCCCTGATTGGCTTGTAGAGCCGTGATTAATGTGAGAGCACAAAGTACTTCTCATCCCTCCCCTCTGAGAGAGCTCGGCCAATCAGCTCTCTCTAGACCTCCAGCTGCGAGAGGTTACAGCATCACCCGGGAATCGAGCTTGCGATGCCCCATAGTTCAGCTTTATACATATTTACTTAAAATTTTCAAACTCATTTCAATTTTTTTTTCTGCTAAGCTGCTTTGACCATTATTAAAAGTGCTTTATTAATAGAATTAAATGTTTTTTCCTTTTAACATCTCAGGGAACTTTTCCTCGCCACAGTTATCATTATCACGATCAAAATTTATTGTAAAATGTTTTTAAATTAGTTACTTGGAATCGTGTCTTAAACCCTGGATTGGGAACCCGTTGCGTTCTCTCATAGAACCATTATTTCTGAGTTGTTTCTTTCTATAACTGTTGCATCTTTATCAATTTCTGTCACCTTTTTTTTTTTTTTTTTACACCAATTCTAACAGCATTTAGGGATTTTTCACAGTTCTAGAATTTCCATTTCCTCTGCACAGCATCACAACCACAGACTGATCCGAACCCATATTTAACATAACAGAAAGACTCGAGTAAGACATGAGGACTGAGCGGTTCAGAGAGAAGGAGACTGAATCTCATAACACATGGCCGGCCTTCATTATGTATGCCATGGCATGTACAATTCAGAGATTCTAGGGGGATCAGTGAGTCTCTACAGAAATCTCTGGAACTCTTCCTATATAATTAATGCTCCAGCACATGTCCTGTAATTTGACATGTGTCAGGACCATGACAGACTCCTTGCGTTGCCATCCGTCTGAATAGAATGAATAAAGTCACAGCGGTCTGAGTCCATACGAAGAAACGGAAAAAAAAACAATGCAGTGGAAGGAGTCAGCTTGTCATTTCTCTTGAGATACCTCATGCCCTTGGAGTGTGTCCTCGATTCACGCGACTGCGCTTTTCGACAGATGCGGGTATCGCGTTTTTGGCCACGGTCCATTTCGGGACCATTTGCTCGTGTTAATATTGTGTCAGGCAGTTTCGTGAATTCCACTGGTATTTTAAAATGACGGACAGATCGATAATTATGCCTGAGTCCAAGCGGTCACTCTGCGCTCAGTCCTCTCAGGTGTGCCTCCTTTTTTCTTCCGTGTTCACTGAAACGGAGACAGGGAACATTTCAACAAGTCTGTTTAATGAGACTTAGAGAGAGACAGACTGTTTCTTCCAACTGTTCCTCCTTATTAATTCAATGAAATTCAATTTTATTTATCTAACGCTTTTAACGATGGTCTTTGTTGCAAAGGAGCTTTACAGAATAACAAAAAAGGGAGGAAATTATGGAAATATTCGAGATCCATTAATCGATTGTTTCCTGATGGATTTGATTTCGATGTTGTAATTTTCACACTGTCGATGTTATTATCAGCAGGCACTCATTTAAACCTGTTTCCTATCCTCATATATACTCCCACACAGTGCGCTAGACGTACTGATGCATGGAAAGAGGCGTTAAAGACCTGCATTCCTTCTGAGAGTCGTACCTTACCGCGGTTCCTGAGCTCCATCAGGTCACTGCCAGTCTCAGCAGGAACACTCGTCTGATCTTATTGGACACACTCGGAAGGAAAGGCTTTCTTCATTCCCAAAGCGCTGTCAGGCGGCAGGCGTGCACGGCGGGAAATCTAATTTAAACATTGAAACGTGGCGCTAGCCTCTCGCTGGCTGAATTACAGGACACATAAAGGCTTCCTGTCATATATTTGAAATCTTTTGTTACTCTTTAGAAAGGAGGAGTGTGGAAGTAAAATGCTTCGTTAGCCTGCAGAAGAAGAAATAATGGCGCTACTAAGCGGTGTTTCTATTCAGAGTTTAAGAAGTGTGCGTGGTACTGTAGGAATGGGGTAGATTGGTTTTAATTAATTCTCAATAAATATCTTAATTCCGATCAGGGTCCTTGTGGTTTCGGAATATATCGCAGGAACAACGAGTGTAAAGTGGGAATACAACCTGGGATGTGGCTGCATCACAGCTGTCATGTCCAATCTATTCTAAATTGATTCACTCTTGTAGAAACACAGAGATAGTATGAAAGCAAAGCAAAGGTAGGCATTTGGTAAAGGACAGAATGTGTCTGTGCTCTTGCTTCGCCTTTTAATGTCACAGCATATTACACATTTTTTCAGTACATGGAAACACATGGTTACAAACTGTCCGTAAATTCCTGAACACATAAGGAATGCACAAACGGCACTCACACCACCAGTCAAAGGTTTGGACATATCTTCTAATTCCACTGTCTTTCTACGTTGTAAAAATATCTTCTTTGAAAAGTTAATATTGAGATATGGGTCGCTGCTTATGCTCTGTAAAGTCTTCACAACGGACTTTGTTAATTGGTGATTTTCGAGACTGGTAACGCTAAATGAAAGTAAGTTTTAGTGTTGCTTTCCTGGGATGGTCTTCATAAGAGCCAGTTTGATGCTTAATGGGTTTTTCAAATACTTTTCTTGCAAGAACTATTCCAGAACAGCCGATCGTCATGTCTTAAAATAACAACTGACTGTTGTCGTAATTCAATATGTTATTTTATATAAAAAAATCCAGTATTGTTATAAAAGGTAGAAAATAAGTTCAAACTTGTGTCCAAACCTTTCACCGGTATTGTACCATTCTTTCTTTAAAAAACATAGCAAATAGCAATAAAAAAAAAAATGCATATTGAAATGATATTTGTAAACATTCTTTGCACTATTTGTGACTTTAGAGCGAGTATTTCATGAAATAAAATGCCACCATAGCAAAAGTTTCCAACAATACACCAAAATAATGCAATACAAATGCTACTGTATACAAAGGTACCATTCAACATAGTCTCCATTCCAAGCGGTGCATTTACACCATCACTAAACCCAGCTCTGGATTCCTTTTAAAAATCACTTTTCTCACAGTCGATGCTCTCCCACTGGGGGGTTTGACTTCAGTGCTGATCTCCCCTTCTTTAAACTTCTTCATCCATCTGTGCACATTGCTCTTGTTAGTGGTGTCATCACCGTAAACATTCTGTAGCACAGCGTGAGACCATCAACTGTGACAAAGGGGATTTTCAAAGAGAAGTTGTGAGTCGGGTTCAGCGATGGAGAAATGCAGAGATTGTGTTGAGTAGTATTGGATAAAGGAAGTCAATTAAAAATATAAATCAACATATATTTTAACATAAATTTAACTTTAGTTATTAACTAATTTATTTGAGAGATGCACACAGCTTTTAGTTAAAGGGAGATCACAAAGCCCAAAGCCCAGTCCTAGAACCTACTATTAAATATTCATTAACTATAATGAAAATAATTGCAGAACGTATATAGTTACCGGTACATTTATACTAATACTGGAATTGGGTATTATCCATGATGATGTGGAGCTCATTTACTTGTACGCACATTTATAAAAAGATGTCCTGATAGCAAGCAACGGGTGTAGTGAGTGACGCAAGGCTAGTGTAAAAACAGACTAATGAATACAGGACATGAAGTGACAGCGGAAGGATCAGAGCAAAGCAAACTGTGCCCTCTGAAATGATCAAGATAAGGAACTACAATACTACAAAGTCAGGACAAAATGTCATCTAAAGTCAATCATACTGTAGGTAAGAAAAAAACAATTTCTTAATGGTAACATATAAAAATAAGTGATGAAAAAGCATTTAAAAAAATTTATCCTGATGTTAGATGCTGTTGCGGGAAATCATTTTACAGAATAACAGCCCTGTAACCGTGTGAGGCTCTTCTAGCAAACGGAGGAACGATGAGCATACCTGGGTAGAATATATAAAAGTGCAGGCTGCACACATTGAGCTGTACAGGAATATGACACATTTCTCTACAATAAAGGCCATTTAGTGCAATCCTGAACACCTGCGCTCTTCATTCTGAATTTGGAGGAAGGAAAGGAAGCAGGTTATGTCAGACCCGCTGCATGCCTCCATTTAATTAAGTTAATTAAGCATGCATTTCCTCGTCGAAAAACACATTATGCAGTGAATCCACTCTGGAGCCGTGCCCTACAATTTCCTTCCTCTAAATTTCCATAGTGTTGGAGTGAATCGCATGCACACGTCTGCTGTCTTCGCTGCAGGACGGACGCTTCGCTGTATCGAATTGTTGGCTCGCTCTTGAATCGCTTTAAATAATTTGAATCCACTGTAGTTCTATAAATAAAGTAACAAACATCAAGAATTCTGTTTGCCATCCGGGATGTTTTAAATAATGCAACGTTAAGAATATGTTTTAGTTTGCACAATTTATTAATCCATATTGTAGTGTACTGTACTGTTCTTGGTGTTATTAGGTTTACGTTTGAAAGGAAATCTCAGCAGAGTTTATTAGCTTGATCCGTCCTGATATACATAGAGAAATATAAAACTGTAATGACAGCTCTCTCAGATTTTATACCTCCGTCCCTCCCTGAATTCTTGATGCTCTATCTTTCCGCCCCGTGTCGCCAGGCTTGCGTGGGAGCCGGGGCCAAGATGCCTGCCCTACCCTCGTTTATTTTTCATCTCTTTCTTTGCCAGTGGGAAGCGGTGCCAGGGAGTGGCCGAGGCTTCTGATTGGTTCGTTGTCTCTGGGTTTTGCTTGCAGCCCACAGGGATGAGCTGGTGCCACTCTGTTCCACAGGGAGAGGTGATGATTTTGCAGTATTTAAAGCGTGGAGATAAACATCCAATTCAAATATAGCCAGTCATTTAGACAAGGCTGGTATTGTTATTTTATTCATATGATCCTAACACGGTTGCAGATAAACTGGCCTATACAGAAATCCCAGAAAGTACCGCTGCTCTGTTCACTCCACATTCATGCCGAGGCTGTACATCAGCATTAGCGCACTAAAAGGATCCTTCCTCCTAAATCAGCGGTCAAGGGGGGGATGAGCTCAGGCTTTGATGAGAAAATGCATCTGTCTGAGTAGAGCGAGACAGCCGTGAGATGTACAGCAGAGCCTCGCACAGCTCCATCAATCAATACAGTTGGCCTGTGAGTTCACATGGTTAAGTAAAGGAAGCTGTTTGGGGATCTGCGTATTTTAAAATCAGCATGCCAAAATATATTCATCCACTAACTGTCAATTTATTCCTTGGATTTTGGAGGTTATTTGGAGTTGGAAAGTAATTGGCCGTCTAAGATAGAGATGGGAATCACCAGTCAGCATCCGATACGATATTATCACGATACCTAGATGATGGATTCGATTAAAATTCTTTTAGTATCATGATTTTATAAATAATCCAATTCTATTTTAAATTTTAAATTTTAAAAAAAAAATTTTTCCCCCCCAATTTTCTCCCTTATTTAGTGGTATCCAATTCCTCCCCGTCACTAGGGGGCTCCCACATTAAGGCTACCGAAGACTATCATGTGTTTCCTCTGAACCACGTGACGCCAGCTGACTGCATCTTTTCGAATTGCTTGCGCACACACCGTTGGGGGCGGCGTAACACACTCGGAGGACAGCGCTATCCGCTCCTTCCGCTTGCGTGAGCTCACAGAC
>JAQMYG010000036.1:11996120-12012183 GCA_030014215.1 Clariallabes teugelsi | reverse complement strand
TCGCATTTTTTACCCCCCCCCCCCCCCCTCACTCTCTCTTATTCTCTCCCTCTTCCTTTATCCTCTTGCACTATTTAGCATTTTCTTCTCGCTTCTCTCTTCCTCCTTTCCTTTCTTCTCTTCTATTCTGAACTTGGACAAGCTTTCCGTACCAGAATAATGCATGAATAGGAGTTTTGGAAAAGTGCTGATGTCAAGCCGTATCAAAGGGAATATTCTGCACAAGAGTCTTTGAAATTATTAATGTTCTCTCTTTGTCCTAGATGTGTTGTGCACGCTGCACAAAAATTAAAACCCGAATCTCGTCAGCCCACACTTGCGCTGTCAGTCCTTACTATTACATCCCATTACACACAGCCACTCCCTACTCTACGTGCTGCTCGCTCGCCCCCCCCCCCACTGGAGCTGAGGATGGGTTTGCGTGTCATGACCCGAACAGCTCCTTTCAGATGCACACTGCAGTAATAAAGCGTCATGCTGTAATACGATTACACGAGCGCTTTGTGAGCTGGACAGTGCTGTAGCGCTTGATGGGTCATGCTCTTGTACCGCCTGCTTTCTCAATTCAATACACAGTGCAGTGTTTATCTCACATGCATACATGCCTGTTAAAGTTGTCCTGTCTTTAATGGCTGTTATTAAAACCTATCACAATCAGCTGTGTTGGTGTGTCCATTATTGGTTTTATCTTAGTACTGCTTACTTTACACCACTCGTTCTCTTGATGTACAGTATTGGTGAAAATCGCAGCCCAGCAGCTTAAAGTTTAATGTGATGCTATCCCGCTTACCCAGAGAGCACAGCCGCTTTTGCGTTCTTGGTATTCCCTGCCATGGTTCGCTGTGGCATTATTGGAACTGAAGTCAGGATACACGATCAGAATTTAAAGTTGTGACCTCCTGACAATAGTGTAAGTGCTTTTTTGTTGTACCACTCAAGTTTTTTTTTAAATCCCAGTCCTGTTCCTCCGAAAGGAATTTAGACCAAAGCACAAGTGCTAACTAGGGCTGGAACGAAGCATTGACGTAATAAATCACAATGATGTAAATGTGTCAATTTGCGTGGACTTTAAAAATGCATTGTTGTTCACGTTCATCTCCAATTACTGCAGCAAAATGAGACCTCAAAAAGCCAGAAACTGTTCGTCAAACTTGAGGGAATTCCTTAAACAGCGACTAATAAATCAGTGCTCCTGTCCAACCACAGAAGCGCAAATCCTATACACAAGCATCTCAAAAGAAAAAATCCTAGGACTTGTGGGGATCAGGGTCTGTGCATGGATCAGTCACAGATCCGCCAAGGACCCATCACGGATTGGGAAAGGTGGAGTGTTTGCCATGGAGCAGGTGACTGTTTGAAAAGGCTTCTATTGTAAATGTATTAATAAATTATTTCATAAATGTTTCAGGGTTCAGGACGGACTAATTGACTGGTTTGAATTGGATTGAGCTGGACTTGTGATATTCAAGTGCCAGTGTCAGGACCTCAAGAAAAACACACATTTGAAGAAAAAAAGTATTTTTGTATTTCTTAGATTTTTATGTTTAAATTAATGTCTTTATATACACTACCGCTCAAATGTTTGGGATCACTTCTTTGTTTTCTTTGTTTTTCTTTACTGATTTATTTTATACATTCTACAACAATACTGAGGATTTCAAACCTATGACATAACACATATGTAATTAGGTGATTACTAAAATTTGTTATGTAAAAACAACTATAACAGTCAGTTGTTATTTTAAGACACAGAGGTCAGCCTTTCTGGAATAGTTCTTGCAAGAACAGTATTGTCAAGTGCATTTGCAAAACCCATCAAGCACCATAATGGAACTGACTCTCATGAAGACCTTCCCAGGAGGGCGAGACCAAAACTTATCTCTGCTGCAGAGGAGAAGTTCATTTAGAGTCACCAGCCTCAGAAATCACCAATTAACAACCAGCACCTGAGATTAGAGCCGTTGTGAAGGCCTTACAGATCATGAGTAGCAGACACATCAATATAAACTGTTCAAAGGAGATTATCTTAAAGAGATAAGATATAAAAATTAGAAATGAGCGTGGATTTAGAAAGTGATCCCAAACCTTTGAGCGGTAGTGTACAGTATATGTATATACACTTTTTAGAAAAAATATTAAATATGGTATACAGTAACTTCGCTGACCTTGATTTGCCACATAAAATTGACATCAATGAAAAGTTTTGGGGAAAAAACCCACAACATTTGTCTTGAAATTTTTACTTTTTACATTTTTCAACGTGTGCCCTATAAAGACAGAGTATTTATTACAGTGAGGTTAGTCTGAGCACCTGGGAGTAGTAGTTGCGAACTTATCTGTTGTGTCTCAGAGAATGTTTGCAACATCCACACGTCCCACGCCAATCGACTCATCTCCATAATAGACGTGATCGATTACGTTGTTGTTCCAACCCGAATTTAAACCACAGTGACCCTGACAAGGACAAAGCAGTTATTGATGAGGAGTGAATAAACAACATAAGCGTGTCACTCCATGTGACAGCAGAAAGTGTCCTGTCAGGTTAATGAATGTGGCTTTTATTTCTTTATTTATTTATATTAACCTTCATATCTCAAGGGTCCTCTCAAGGTTTCTTCCTCATATCATCTCAGGGAACATTTCACTCAACATCTGACCTCTTACTCCCACCTGTATGAGAGTAAAAACCAACAGCTCTCCACATTTTAATTAGGTCCTGTGCTTGTTGTATAACATATAGTTATGTAGTTGTATAGTTGTATAAAATGGTCAGATGTTACATGTATTAAAATTAATATTATAGAAAAAAAAAATCTGATGTTGAGTCAAAGTCTCTGGTGAGTTCAAAAAGTTCAAGAGCTCACCAATCACAAATAATATCAGTGATTTGTAAGACAACATTTATTTTTGACTAATAATTTATTACTATACGTTTAGCAAATTTTTTAGTGACATTTACATTTAGGCATTTGGCAGACGCTCCTATCCAGAGCAACTTACATTTTTATCTCATTACACATCTGAGCAATTGAGGGTTAAGGGCCTTGCTCAAGGGCCCAACAGTAGCAACTTGGTGGTTGTGGGGTTTGAACCTGGGATCTTCTGAACCGTAGTCCAATGCCTTAACCACTGAGCTACCCCTGGCCCCTGACACTGTCACTATTAACAGGAAAATATAAGCGGATCAAGATCAAGATAAGTAGATATTATAATCAAGGAGATGCCCTGATTATAATGTTAGTTATTTCAGCAGGTTTCTTTTCTTGCGTTGTGTTCATGTATTATAGTATAGTGATGTTTTGGAGGTGTGTCTTAGGATGGATGACTGAGCAGATGGGCCTGTGTTTCTTAGGATTTCAAGATACAAAATATCTAGCTTCATCTACAAGCAACTAAAACCAAACATAACTGCTAAGGATGGTGAAAAAATCTATTCAATTATGTAGCATAATTTTTTGGTGTGGCAATCTATTTATTGCCACACTGATTCCAAAATCGATTTTAAAAAAATTAGTAAATAAAAAAAAAAAAATTATGAATGTTTAGAATTGTAACAAAATCTGAAAAAAACAAAAAACAAACTAAAAACCTAATATCGAATCAGGATAGTTATAAAATCATGATATTAATAACGACAAATGTCTCATTCATGAGACTGGACCCACATTTGCATATGAGAGATTTAGAGCTGCTCAATTAGGCACATACAAATCCAAATCGTAATGTGTACAAGTGCAATTATCTAATTGCAAAAAGCTGCAATTTATTACAGGTAATATACTGGAATTTATGTAGGGTTTGTCAACAATTAAAGCTTTTATTATTTTTTTTATATATATAAATTTGAGGTGATAATATTGGCAAACATCCTGTTAATGAGATAATTTGTGCTGTTATTTGCTGTTCACTCGATGAAGTGATTGAATACAAAATGGTACATTTAAAAGTATTTAAAATATCAGAGTTTTTATCAGATCTTAATATCTGTCAAAATAAGCGCAATGATTCTTTTTTTTTTATTATTATTTTTTTTATCAGCCTTAAAGAGATTTGTACGATTTTTCTCTTTTCTTACCCTGATGTGGCCATCACTCGGGAACAGGGTAAATCTGGACTCATCAGGCCACATGAACTTTTTCAGTGCTCCACAGTCCATTTTTTATGCTCACTAGCAAAACAAAGTCTTTTGTCCAAATAGCCTGACTAATTAAGGCTGCACAGCTGTTTAGTCCCAATCCCTTTAGCTCTCTTCGCATTGTGTGTGTGTAAATGCTCGTACTTTCACTTTTAAACATACAGTAGATATGAGTTCTACTGCTTTTCTTTCTTTTCTTTTCTTTTTTAACAATTTGATTTTGCCAAATGTTTAAGGGATTTCCGATCTTTGGAAGAAAAAAAAATCCAACCACACTTCTTCCTCAAAGACATAAATTCACCACTATCCTTCCATGTTTTAATAACACATTCAACAGTTCTTAACCCTATTTTCGCATTCTCCTTAGTTGTTTTCTTTGCTTGTTGGAGGCCAATAGTTTGACCCTTCTAAAACAGAGTAAACATCTTTGCCATGACCAGACGATATTTCCTCTGACCTGGGTGTTTAAGAAATGAGAAGCTACTCACTGCACCAATTAGGGTTAAATAATTTGTTCTCAATTTTTAATCATTGCAGTAATTAATATGCAGTAATTGAACTGTTATTTTTTTGTTAAAGTAGATAAATATGACTGAATATTTACCGGTACATTTAGTAGTTACATATTGCTGTTTAAATCTCAATACATGTCAAAATAATTGCAAAATATTAATTTTTTAAATTCTTGATAGATTTGTGAATTAGAAATATCAGTTGCTAGATATTTGGTTAACCTTACTTTGTTACATTTGTGGTTCTAATATGAAGGAAAAACCAATTGTAAAAATCACAACATACAGTACGAGTTGTCTAATTGTGTCTGGTCTGAGTGTGTGTGTGTGTGTGTGTGTGTGTTTTTCGCAGGACCTTTATAAAGGCATGAGTTATGATGCGGGTGTGTTCCCCGCTGCTCAGCTTGGTGAGGCGTAACACTCTGGTAGCTCTTAGTGAGCCCTTCTTTCTCTCTTGCTAGCCTCCAGAGACCTCTGGCTGTTAATTAGCGAGCAGTGAACAGAGGTGGCTGCATTAAACATGCGCTGCTTTTTCTTTCACACGAGTGTCATTCTGAAAATACTGGCATTGACACAGGCTTTATTGCTTCACCTCTTCCGATGAGCTAAGGGAATATGGAGTCTTTTTCACCTTGTCCCTCTGCAGGCAAATTTAGAAGCAATGGCTGGAACAATGTTAAATGAAATAAGTAGTCAAGACAAAGTGGGTAATGTATATTTAATATATGAGGGGGTGAGATGATGAAAGGAGGAGAATTTGAGGAATTTGGAGACAAGGAGACTCCCAAAGGCTCCCAAAATCAGCAATGTGTAGTCAGTGAAGTAAAGAGGCGTAAAGAGCAGATGGCGGATGCAGTAATCAGATGAGGTGTTTTCATCAAATCCTACATCCTACATAGCTTAACATTTATTCAGTTGGCAGGCATTTGTATTCCAAGCAAATTACAATCACATATTTTCTTGTCTGCCTTTCTTGCATTTGGAGAATTAAAGATCTGTCCACTAGGGGGCGGGTCAGGCTCGAACCTTTGTCTAAACCGAATAGTTGACTTCTCCGGCTGTAATCAGACATTGTAGACCAAATTAAATGCCAAATCAAATGTTTATCATTGTGATCAGTGCACTATTTGCAGCTGCAACACATTCTTCCCTTTACTTCAGATACCCTTCCTGCTGAAACCCACCTATTTCTCCAGGTTTGGAACTGGCACTGAGTAAAAGCTCCAACAGTGACAACCTTCGAACCCAGTAGGATTTGGAGCCTACTGTCTATATGGGACACCCTGGGTGTGGGGCAGAAATGCATTTCAAGGCACCGTGCACACACATTCACACCTAGAAGCAATTTAGTGTAGCCAGTCTACCAATCGTTATGTAACTGACATATTGTTAATGGAACTGTAGTGAATTATTTAAAACAACAGGGAGACATTACAGACCTTTCCCTTACATCCGTGAGCTTTTTAAAAAGGAGCTAAAGGCTCACCTGCTGGAACAGACAGCAGCATGTGTGAAACGTGTGTAAAATGCCAGCTCTTTGAGTCCATCGATCGCAACCTTGCTCTACCACCTACAGAAAATAGTGTACATGCCTCAGCGTGGGAGTTTGTTCTACAGTGTGATGTCATCCTTCTTTATTAGCACCGCATCGAGCCGCTGCCTTCTAATCAATAAGGCTTAATCAAATGCTTTTTTCCTGTTACATGGCTATTTGTCTCCAGATATTCATGCCAAACTGTGCAATCTGCCCCAGCTAATAGTGACTCCAGCTATGGATCCACAGGAAATTTCCGAATTTATAATGCGTAAAGCAGAGCTATGAGCATCCGAGAGCGCCGATTCCGTTCTTTATGAATAAAATATTGCAGCATTTGAAGTATTTTGGCAAAGTTACCCAGATAAACACCATTTGCATCCGCATCAAATGTTAGGATCACTGTTTTTTTTCGGGGGGAAGTGATTAGTTCTTTTCATGTGCTTAATTGCTCTTTTCATGGAGCTTAGCTGAGTGCCATTTGATTTATCTCTCCAGCTATTTTAATTTCAATTTCAGGGCACTGTTTGCTCATGAGAAAAAAGCCATGCACTGTGTTTCTAAAGCGCAGGCTATAAATATTTTATAAATATAGGAAGCATTTAATAATAAGTAGTGACGAAGTAGTTAGCACTGTGCAACAACATAGCACTAACTTAGCATTAGCACAAGCGCAGTTAGCCTAATCTGCATGTCTTTGGACTGTGGGAGGAAACCCACTAAACACGGAGAGAACATGTACACAGACCCAACATGGGAATCGAACCCAGGACCCGGAGGTGCAAGGCGACAATGCTAACCACTAAGCCTCCGTGCCACCCATCATACACAAAGTGTATTATATTATTATATTACCCATGTCCCTATCTCACACCATGGACGTACTTTAGATATAGCATATGATGCTGCAGAGCAGAAATGATGGCCTCCAGCGTCGAGGGTTCGATTCCCACCTCAGGGGTGTTTGTGTAGAGTTTGTACTGTATGATCTCATGATCTCCCTGTGGTTGGTGGGTTTCCTTTGGGTACTCCTTTAGTTTCCTCACACAGTGCAAAAGACCTGCAGATCAGGCTAATTGATGTTTCCAAATTAACAGTAGTGTGCGAGTGTGCCGTGCGATGGATTGGAACCTCATCCAGGGTGTACCATGCCTAGTGATCCCCCTGGGGTAGGCTCCAGGGCTCCCACAATCCTGCACAGGATAAGTGGTATAGAGAATGAATGAGAGAGAAAGAGAGAGAGATTAGTATTCTCACTCAATCACTCATCGTCTATACCATTTTATCCTGTACACAGGGTTACGGGCGGCCCAGAGCCTATTCCAGGAGACTTAGGGCATGAGGCAGGATACACCAGGGATGGGGTGCCAATTCAGCACAGGGTGCACACACACACACACACTACGGGCAGTTTTGGAATGCCAATTAGCCCAATCTGCATGTCTTGACTTGGACTGTTTGAGAAAACCGAAGCAAAGGAAAACCCGGAGGAAACCCACCAAGCACGGGGAGCAAACGTCATGCACCCCCGAGGCGGGAATCAACCTCGGACCCTGGAGGTGGAAGGTGTCAGCGCTAACCACTACGCCACCATACCACCTGATAGTATTCCTGAATAATTTTGGTACATTTCCAAGCCAGTAACAATATACAGTCATGTTCAAAAGTTAGTACCCCCTCTTTTAATTCTATGTTTTCTTTTAACAGTCAAGAGTAAAGCAGAAAATAACTTGCTGAACTTTCTGAAATTTAAAAGCGATAGCTTGAGCTCTTATTCAATTTGATGCACTATACACACATCACATGACATACTGCGGCAGGTTGGCTGAGTATGATGAGTAAACGACTATTAACTGTGTCAGGAACTGATTTTCCCTTCCGGTCCATTAGTAGCTCTTTTCTTTGTTTCCTGTCCTGTGACTTTGGAGGGTTAAAAAGGAAACAGTACTATAAGAGACTTGGACCAAGCATCTGAGCTATTTAATTATTTAAATAAGTATGAATAATTTGTTCTAGATACATTCATTTGAGCACCTCTCTCTCGCTGTGCTGAATTCCATATTTAACACCAGGGTGAAAGAAGTAGCACATTTTCTTCTTCAATCGGTATATATTTGAGTTTTAGGTTGAAAACATTTGCCGCACGAGAGAAATTGCATTATGAGATTAGTTGGTTTGCAAAGTGATTATAAACAGTCAAAAAAATTGTCACATAACAGAGAGCAGAAGAATAAATAAAAACAGGTCTACATGCACAATTAAACAAGTCATTGTTATACATTATACATGCGAAGAAATAATACATGCATTAAATATTATACTGTATGCATGCTAAACCATAATCTTTGTTTTAGCACCATAATTTCTGCTCTGCAGCATCATATGCTATATCTACGTCCATGGTGTGAGATAGGGCTGGGCAATATAATGATATAATACACTTTGGGTGTGATGTGCGGCACAGTGGCTTAGTGGTTAGAATGTTGCCATGCACGTTCCGGTCCTGGGTTTGATTCCCGCCTCAAGTCTGTGTGCATGGAATTTGCATGTCCTCTCCGTGCTTGGTGGGTTTCCTCCGGGTTCTCAGGTTTCCTCCCACGGTCCAAAGACATGCAGATTAGGCTAATTGCCATTCCCAAATTGCCCGTATTGTGTGAATATGTGTTTGAATGCTGATCGGAGGTCCTACTACGGTTGCACAAATAGGAATAACTACAATGGTCACCATTGGCCTCCACGGTACCTAGTTGGACTACAGAGGTTCTGAGATGGATGGGGATAGGTTTTCTTTTTATATTTAATGTACCTTTTTACAAGAAATAGAACCTAACAAGAAGCAGCTAATTGGGTGTTAAACTTTTGTATTGACTTAAGGAATAAAAATATTCCTTAAAATTTAATTCGCTATTTTTTTTATGTGTTTTTGTTGTAAAAATGCAATGCTGCTGCTTATAGAATGTTTGAAAGAAATATATAAAATTATCGTGATAGCGAAAGTAATATCGCTCAACTCTAATGGAAAACCAGTTTCAGGTTCTCAGAGCTGTTCCGAGTCCAGAGCTTATATCCATATATCCACCTTATGGCCCGGCTGTAATAAAGTTTTTAATCAGTAGTATCAGTGTTTTATTCTCTATAACGGCTAAAGGAAATGTGAGATTTATAAAACCTGTTCATGTCCTTGTCACTTTTATTCTCATTATGGTCAAAATACAATCTGCTACATTAGAGGCTCATGAACTAAGAGTTCATAAACACTAAATCTTATTCATTTAAATACTTTAGGTTTATTTCTAGTAGATAAAGTACATGTTTCGACACAGTCGTGGATACAGAGCAACGGCAGCTGTTGCACAGCATTCAGCCTTGTCTTGTTCTGTTTATCAGCTCTTTTGTGTTACATCAGGCCCAACTCACCACCAAACAGAAGAGGACAAGCTCCTGGCTTATCTGCTGCCAGGGATTACTTTGCTGATCGGCTCTCTTGGCTCATCGATCCGTCCCAACATATGTACCCGAGGCACAGCAGTCCATCAGCACAGACCTTGTCCACACCTCAATATTCACATTAAGCTGCTTACAACCCTAGCAGAGATGTAGTGTTCAGAGGTGTGAAAACACTCTGTAAAACTATCTGTCTCTCAAACTCTGTTTATTCTCCTTTAGCACTTGCAGCTGTTCGTCCTCTAAAGACATGATTAATACAATGCAGACTGAAGGAGAATAAACAGTTTGAGAGACAGATAGTTTTACAGAGTGTTTATGCTTTTATTTTATTTCTAAAGGAATTTGAAAAGAACTAATTGGGAGGAAATCTTGGCAGTTTGCAATATTACAGGGGTGTATAGTTTATACTTTTATTTTATGTTTAAGTTCCAACATTACTAACAAAGAAAATCCTACAAGTCAGACTTCATTGATCGCTTGCAAACTAATCTAATCTAACTGATTATATGACAGCGTAAGGTGCCCAGATCTATGATTCATATGTTTATGATTTTGGAGAGGATCCGGTATAATCTTTTTTCCATATACTTGTTTCTTTCGGCCATCAAGACCAGAATTGATCATTTTTGAATTCCTAATTCCACATAGGCTTTTTTTTTTAAAGCTTTAACTGAAAAAGAAGAAATATACTTTTTACAGTGTTTTTTCTTATCACTAGAGCAAGCAGTCTAAATCACAAATGCTCCAGCTAATCTGTAATAGTGATGGGAAGTCCAGCTCTCTTCAGCGAGCCAGATTATTTGGCTCAGCTCTACAATAAGAGCCGGAGTTTGGCCAAATGATGCTGCCTTATCTGAAATGCTACCATAGCTTGAATTGATAGATTACACTACCCTGACGAAAAAGGTTAAATACTAAAGGGGTAAATGGGCTATAATTTATTATGTTTTGGTACTTTATTATAACATATATTTATTGAAGAATTGAGCAGTAGCATATTCTGATATTCCCATAAAATAATGTTTCCATATCATTATCAACAAAAGGAATGAAACAATTCCCAACTTGTCTGTTTTTGCATGTAGCCAAAAAATAAATTAAAAAAATAGCATGGACTGGCGGATCAGCAGCTCATTTGGCTCCCAAACGACTCTTTATTTATTATAACATTTATAATTCAGACAAATTTAGCAATATTTTGACCTATGATTGATATATTACTGAAATTATTCAATGTATTCAGCATAATACTGTACATTACATTACTCACTCACCTTCTATACCACTTTATCCTGTATTCAGGGTCGCGGGGACCTGGAGCCTATCCCAGGAGACTTAGGGCACGAGGCAGGGTACACCCTGGACAGGGTGCCAATCCATTGCAGGGCACACACACATACACGCACTCACATGCTCATTCACGCGCTATGGGCAATTTGGGAACGGCAATTAGCCTAACCTGCATTACATTACATTACAGTAAATTACATTAAATTAACTTATATGCAATACGATTATTCAATGTAATTACGTATATTAAACCTTAGAAATTGCAGAATACCATAATTTTACATTATGTTTGGTATAAAATGATTAATGTACAAACATCCAGCCCTTATATATGTGTAATGAATGTAAAAAAGAAAAAAGAACTGTGTTTGACTGGTTGCACTTACAGTAGTTAGTAACTAGTGTAAGTGTCCAATGACGGAAACTTCAAAGCACTTTTTGTAAGTCGCTCTGGATAAGAACGTCTGCCAAATGCTTAAATGTAAATGTTTTATTTATACTTTATAAGCATACTTTATACTTTATAACATTTAAAGTATAACGAAGTGCATATATGACCATCCTGCACAGTTATAATGTTCATGACATGTCCAGATCATATAAATAAAATTACACAACAAAAAAACTATCTAAAAAAGACAAATCATTTAAAACAGATCACACTCAACACAGAACATTCAGTCAGTACATGGAGAGCCTCTGGGCAACCTGTGTAGTGAAAAGATCACCTATCCTTCTGTGGTGTTTTAACATAATCTGCATGTCTTAGGACTGTGGGAATAAAGCAGAGTACCAGGAGGAAACCCATTAAGCATCTGGAGAACATGCAAACTCCATGCAGAGACCAGAGGTGGGAATCAAACCCTCAACTCTGGGTGTGCAAGGCCACAGTTCTAACCACTGCACCACGTCAAGAGTTAGCTAACAGAGATGCCTTGTTCTGACCCATCATTAATCTGTAAATGTTGGACATCTAATATGAAAGATGTGATTATATGATTAAAGACAGTCAATCAGGAAATGTTCTGTTGTATCCATTAGGTGCCCAGCATCAGAATCACACAGTATATGACAGTGTCTAGACAACTCATAAACAGGTCTGAGGTCGGTGCAGGTAAAAAAATAATAAAAATAAAAATAAACTTAAAATAATGTTGTTGTTTTTTTTAGGTTGATTATGCAAAAACAAATATGAAGCATCAAAGTACTGTAGGTGGGGAGTCAATGACGTACAAGTGAATAAACTAAAACTACACAAGCCTGTATATATCTGTCTATAAAGCAGATTAGAATGACAGATGAGCGGTTATTGCTGTTAGTGTAAATTCCTGCAGCCCCTAAAGACATTATTAACGGCTTCCTAATGTGTGTCATCCACATCCACACAAAATAAAACTCATCTTAACATCTGACTTTGTAATTTTTCCACAATCCTTAATCAGCTTGAGTGATATGATCAATCTTGTTCTCAAGTATTTTTTTTGTCTTGTTGTCTTCTTCTAGGCGACGATTGGAATAGACTTCCTGTCAAAAACGATGTACCTGGAGGACAGAACGGTAAGACTCTTACATTCCGCAGGCTTCTGAGGTTCTCATATCTATCATACAGGGATTTATACAGTACCACAGTGTTGCTGATGATGACTCTGATTGGCCAAAACGTGTTGATGAATTATCTGTCCCAGCAGCTCTGATTGTAGCATGAGGTGCAAGATACGTCACAGGTTGATATGTCTGCTATAATGCATGTAAACAAACCTTTTACTGTATGCAGACATTCCACAACATATAGATATAAATGATTACCATTCTTTAATATGTAAAATGGCGTTCAAGTCAAACCGGGACTTTTAATAGTAAAAGAACACAGTTATGAGTGGGGAAACTATGTTTATTTCTCTATGTAATGTCCTGCTACACTGATACACTTATCGCAGCGTTTTTACATCATAATGTGATGGATGACCATGATCAGACTTCCCGCTTCACATCTGAAACACTGGCCTCCCAGGAACTCCTTTAATGGGCCAAATATGTGGAAATGGCCTGGAGCGCGGTCAGGACTATACAAAGGATGCGGCAATGCGGCCGAGTTCCTGTAATGTGCAAGTGGTGATTGTGTGTTCAGTTCCCACAGACAGATGCGTCTCTTCCACAAGTTGGCTACAAGTCATATGCTGATTTTTAATGATCAGGCTTTTTCCTCGCTGAATGCTTCCGGGAATGACTGCAGTGGGCTCCGAGCCACCTAAGCCATGATCATCATTCAAGGATGTAAAGCCTTCTTTATAACATTTCCACCATTCATATGTTTTATTGCGGTTAAGAGTCTCATCATTGTACTGTGGTTGAAGTCTTCTGTAAATGTTTATAAGTTTTACGGCTTAATTTACAAGAAATTCCATCTAATTTCAAGTCCTGATTTGACTTGAACAACCCAGAACTAATAATAATAATAATTTTTTAACCAGTTCCTCTGACAGTTTAATTGAAACTTAACAAATCAATTTTAGTTTTTGAACCCGTTGTTCAAGAAAAATGTTAGGACTGCCAAATGATGAAGTTAGCAGTATATTGAAAGTGTATGAAAGATACAAGAATAAGATTTAAATAGGTTGCTGTTGAACCTATGTTCAATTTGGAAAGATTTCTAGCTTTTCTATATGCAGTGCCATAACTGCAACATCAGTCCATCATGTGGTGCTTAACAGAAAATAAAAAAGTGAAGACTTAAAACATAAGACCTAGAACTGAAATTTCCAAACCATTCTGTGACTTGTGTGTCTTGAGTGTGCAGTTGAGTCATCTCAGACTCTGTGTCGTCCTCTGCAGGTGCGGTTGCAGTTGTGGGACACGGCAGGACAGGAGCGGTTCAGGAGCCTCATTCCCAGCTACATACGGGACTCCACTGTGGCTGTGGTGGTGTACGATATCACAAGTGAGGGTTTTATGTGCACACATATGCTACGGACATTCACTCATGACATGATTTCTAGCATTTATAAATAATTTGTCTTGAATCTTGAAACAAAAGGAAGGCCTAATTGAAGAGCGTATACAACTTTATAGTGGTGTATCATGTGGGCGAACAACTCAAGCAATGCAATATTACAAAAACTCACTAAAATCTTTATCCAGATTCTGTGACCTGTGACCAGAGCTTACAGAGCAACAAAAAGTGTGTTAGTGTTTCTTTAGTATCAATATTGCTATGAATATTTTAAAGGAACAAGTACTGTGGCTTAGTGTTTAGCAGTTTCGCTGTGCACCTGCAGGGTATGGGGCTTTGAATCTCTCCTACATTGTGTGTTTGTGCAGTTTGTGTGTTCTCACTATGCTTGGTGAGACATAAAATATAACTTCCAAATTGCCTGTAGTGTACGATTACGTGTGTGTGTTGGATCCCTTTTGTGTTCAGAACTGCCTTAATTCTTCATGGTATTCAACAAGGTTCTGGAAATATTCCTTAGAGGTTTTGGTCCGTATTGATTTGAAAGCATCACCCCATTCCTGCAAAATTGTCGTCTACTCATCCATAAATGTGAATATCCCTTTCCACCACATCCCAAAGGTACTTTATTGGATTGAGATCTGTTGACGGTGGCGGTCATTTGAGAACATTATCATGTTCAAGGAACCAGTTTGTCATGATTTTAGCTTTATGATGTATCCATTTTTTTTGTGGTCATAAAGGGGCGGGGGAGGGGGGGCATGGTCAGCAACAATACTCAGGTACTACGGGGCCCAAATTGTGCCAAGAAAATCTCCCGCACACCCTTACACCACCAACACCAGCCTGAAATGTTGATAGAAAGAGGGATGGATCCATACTTTCATGCTGTTCACGCCAAATTCTGAAACTACCATCCTTATGTAGCAGCAGAATTCAAGACTCATAATACCAGGCAGTGTTTTTCCATTCCGGCACCCGGTCTGGTTTTCTGCTGCTGTAGCCCATCTGCTTCAAGGTTCAACGTACTTTGCATGCAAAGATGCTCCTCGGCATACCCAGGTTGAAACGAGATGTTATTTGAGTTATTGTTGCCTTTTTATCAGCTCGAACCATCTCATCTGACCTCTGGGATCAACAAGGCATTTTCGTCTAGAGAACTGCCGCCCACTGGATATTTTCTCTTTTTCAGACTATTCTCTGTAAACCCTAGTGATAGTCGTGCATGGAAAATCCTAGTAAATCAATAGTTTCGGAAATACTCAGAACAGACCAGCACGTTCACCAAGTCACTTAAATGACCTTTCTTCCCCAGATCATGTCTACATGCCTAAATGCATCGACTTGCTGCTACATGATTGACTGATTAGATATTTGTGTTAACAAGGAGTTAAACAGATGTACCTAGTGAACTGGCTTGTGAGTGTATGTGAGTGCTTTTGCCCTGTGATGGGTTGGCACCCCATCCACGTTTTACCCTACTTTGTGCCTCAGGCCCCCTGTGAGCCTACATTGGATAAGCTGTACAGATGAGGGATGAATAAAAATACTGTTCAGGAATAATAATTATTATAATGACCTGCTATATGCTATTAAAGGTATTTATGCAATATTTTTGTTTTTTTTTCACCACTTGCACTACAGTTCATCATGTAAAACAAAAAAAATGTCACAGTAAGCTATTTAATCACTCGGTGTCTATACCACTTTATCCTGTATTTAGGGTCGTGGGGGGCCTGGAGCCTATCCCAGGAGGCACAAGGTGGGATAAACCCTGGGCAGGGTGCCAATCCATCGCAAAGCACACACACACATTCCTGGCAATTTGGATATGCCAGTCAGCCTAATTTGCATGTCTTTAGACTGAAGGAGAAAACTGGAGCACCCTGAGGAAACCATGAACACAGACCCGAGGCGGGAATCAAACCAGAAAACTGAAGGTGCAGGCCGACAGTGCTAAGCACTACACCACCATGTCCCCACTATTGGTCATCATCTACACCATGTTCCAAATTATTACGCAAATGATATCTTTCCCTGATTTTCATAATTAGGTTGATTTTCATTAACCATTAGGGTATTATTTGAATTTTATTGAACAAACCTCCTAATGATAACAATATTTATTAAAAAAAAAAAAAAAACTGAAAATGCACTGTTCCAAATTATTATGCACAACAGAGTTAAAACATTTT
>JAQMYG010000036.1:11966484-11985195 GCA_030014215.1 Clariallabes teugelsi | reverse complement strand
ATATATATATATATATATATATATATATATATATATATATATATATATATATATTTGTTGGGCAGGAATAAATACTTTGGGACATGCTGTTCTGGGAAAAAAAGAAACTTCTTGAATTATTTTCCTTCAACACAACACCCTGTTGTTGTTGTTTTTTTTATACCTTACATACTGTATTACAAATGCTAATATTCCAGAGATTATTCTGTATGATTATTTAAAACAACAGCAATATAATCTAGTCTATAGTGTAATGTGGTGTAATGAAAGGCTTTACCAAAAATATAATCTAGACCACACTGTGCCCCAAATACAGTCAATCAACGCAGACATGGTTAGTGTTTTTAGTTTGTTTTTTTGTAGGCTGATAGAGATAATGAATAAGGGAATCTTATAGCTAACAGCTTAGCATCATGCTAAATTAGCGTTTCATAAATGAACTAAATTAAATTGGAACCAGTTTATCCTCCAAATCCATTGTGCTCCAGAATTCTGATTTCAGAAGCAAGGCCACACTCCCTGCTCGAGTTCGATGATAGCAAATCGACTTATGAGAAAATACATCCTGCTCTAAGATGGCTTCATTTAGTTATAGCTGTTCAATACAATTTAGTTTTTTCCAGGCAACAACAACATCAGTGTCAGTAAAGTGTGCAATGATTTAGACGTGCAGCTCTTCTCAAGCTAAACTTGTATCTATACAGTAAACCCTACATTAAATCAACCTTAGCCTTGCAGATCTAGTCCGAAACACGGGACTCGGCATCCTTTTAGCCTGTTCCTCACAAGGCAGAGATGTTGTCTGAGCTCTGAGCACAGTCCTAACTGAGATATGTGTAGTTGCTATATTTAGAATGCTGGAGCTCCATGCAGTGTGTGTTTGCTTTGGGGAGGAAGTGGAGCTGACTGAACTCAGGTAAGTGTTTCTCTGTGTGGATGAGAACAAAGGCACTTGCTGGTTACGTCATGTCTGTCCTCTCAGAGCTTCAGACGTTCACTACTCTCTTTTCTTGTTCCTGTTTCCCCCTCCATTTTTCTCAACCTCCGTCTGTCTCTAGACTTCCTTCTCTTTCCCAATTCTGTTCTTTCCTTTGTAGAAAAGCTCCCTGCTCTCAGACATGGCTTAACGTTCACGAGTGTCATACAGATGTGGATTGATTAATGAGATAGCCTTGTGCAGATTGAGCATTGCCTAATTAAAGTCAGTCAACTCTGAATAAAGAGATTGATCATGCCGTGTCTGAATCTGTGCTATTCCACCATTTTTGACCATTTGTACATTCATATCAATCACATCTGGTCTCATGAGATTAGATGATGACACTGATCATGCCCTGGACATAGCTTTATTAGAAATCATGTCACCATTTTGCCTCTAATGTTTCCTGTAACTTGGCAACTGGAGCTTACAGAGAGTTGGCTTGGTTACTAAAAGGGTGTTATCGAATCTGTATCGTGTATCGAGTGATACTCAGAGATCTGATATTGTATTTGTATTGCAAAAAATAAAAAAAAAAGGATTGGTAATTGGAGGATTCCTGCTTTGGGTGTTGATTGGTGTCCTGATTGCCTTTGAGCCTTTATATCCTCTTTACTTTTTTCCTATCCTTATGTACGAAACAAACAGTATCACTGTGCATTCCAGTTTGTCCTCACATTAGGTTGGTTAATACATTACACCGAGCACATGGACTATGATCTATTTAAAGCTAATCCTACACAAAGCAAAGCACTGAATTAAGCCTCCCTCTCCACAGGCAGATCACGATTGAGGAGGGCGAGCAGCGGGCGAAGGAGCTCAGCGTGATGTTTATCGAGACCAGTGCTAAGACAGGCTACAACGTCAAACAGGTGAGCATCTCCCTAATGCCCACACTCAGCCAGCAGGACGAGAGCCGTGTGTACGTATGTGTGTGGGTGTGAGAACGGTCTACTTTTGTCAGGGTTTGTCGTCTGAGGTGTAGTCAAAGCAGTGAGTCAGGATGACTAAGCGCAGAGGTGGAAGAGACGCAGAACTGACGCCAACTTCTCCATCCCCGCTCACTGTCCTGTCCCTCTGTCCCTCATTTTCTCTTCCTCCCCACTGACGTGTGTGTGTGTGTGTGTGTGTGAGTGAGTGTGTTGTGTTTGGCTCCCTCTGTTCTGAGTGGGTTGGGAAGCGAGTGCAAGCCACAGTTTTATATGCATCACAGGCTGCTTCTACATGAGATACTTATTCTCAGAATGCTGATGCACTCGACTCGAGTCCTGCATGCTCATGTATGAATGATTTCCTTCCGCTTTGACGCTGTTATTCCTGTTCTTCAGCTTTTTAAGATAATTATGTTTAAATAGCTCAGGCAAGTCAGAACAGAAACACTGCACAGTAATGAATCAAGAGTTTGTTGATCTGATTAAGCACATGTACACTGCTCTCATTCTTCCAGCTCATTAGCACTTTATCATTGCTTTAACTGTTTTTTTAAATTTTTTTATAGAGGCGATGCAGTGTGACGATGCACACACACAAATTCCTGACACCAATTGCTCTGATATCTCTCATTATAGATCGAGCCACTCAGCGCTGTCAAAAAAGTCATTAAAAGCTTTACTGTATGTATGCGAGTATTATTGCTCACACGAACTGATCCATCAAGTGCACAGCTTGTCTTTGTTTCTGGCTGACTGTAATAAATAAGGAAATAAATACACGGTTTTGAGTTTGCGAGCCCTGCAGCCTTGGTTTCATTAGTAGGATAAGACTGCAATCGATAGATAAATTTGTTTATTTGTCTTGCTTATCCTTAACACCAGCAAAATCAGATAAATGGATTACTGTGCTGAGGCAATTGAAAAATGATGGCTATAATACCAATTCAAGCAGAGCAGTATGATGCACTGTTCACTGAATAAATTGTTGGGGCTTCGTGTAAACACTGCTGAGCTGCACTGAGATATAAAATTATGTTTAGAATTAGTTTTTGTTTTTTTCTATTTTATTAAGGATAATCTCAGACAGCAACATCACTCTGGTTCGTAATTGGTTCCAACCAGAGATTTGCCCGTGACTGTTTTTAATCCTGCTCGTATGATTATTATGTTCATTGCATCTGTATATTTTCTGATATTTTATAACGAATTTACTCAGTTCATGGAAGTTCAAAGCTTGCCTCCGGTCCTGTGTGTGTGAGGTTTGCATGATCTCCCCATGCATTCCGGGTTCCCTATGGGTACTCTGGATTTTCCTCCACAGTCCAAAGACATGCATTATAGGTTGATTGCCTCTGTTGGTTTGGGTTTGTGACCCTATACAGGATAAGCACAGTATGGCGAATGAATTAATGATTTAATGAATGAATGTTCACATAGAATAAAGAAATAATATAACTGTTTTATTTATACAGTACAGTAGCACTGATTCATGCCATAAGTTAGATGTTTTTATGCTTGAATGATAGATCACTGCATGACTTCACAAACATAACACATTCCTCTAAAACTGCTCAGGTACAGAGAACGGACTGAAAATGAGAGGCACAATCTTGCCAAAAATGAAAGGCAAAAAAGTCCTTTAGGAAGCCTGGAGAACTTTCTTCAAGACTACATTAAAAATACAATAAAGTCTGACTCTTTGAAGGCAAAATATGAAGAAATGAGGGATGGCTCAAGACTTTTGCACAGTACTGTATATTTAAATTTATGTAAAAGTTCTGGTAATTAGGTGCAAATGAGGCTGACATATAATTAATGTCTTTGCAGGGTTAATAAAAGTCACTATCAGGTGTGTGTATGTGTGTCTATGAGAGAGAGAGAGAGGAGAGAGAGATTTTTCTAATTGGATTGGCTCATGTTCTTTTGCCTTTGTTCCAGCCACATTTAAAAGTGCTTTATGGCTCCCTTTGTTTTTTTCCCTTCAAAAGCAATTGCCTGCAGGGAGCTAACCAAACATTGCCTTTTCTCTGCCTCGTGTTGCCTAATGGTACACGGTCCCTGGTCCAATGGGATGTGATGGATGGCAGGGAATGTGGGTGCACAGACTAAGTGCTGCGTTCCATAGGACTGGGTGTAGGAGAGATTGATTATTCTGTGGAAATACAGTGGGCCAGTTTTACAGCCTGTTAATCTAAATACATGGTGAAGGGATTTCTACTCTTCTGTTTCATACTTCATAGCATCTTATCATTTAGGCTAGGTAATATTGGAGTGTTTATAAATCGAATAAGTCAATGTGAATGTGGCAATACTTCATAGTGCTGTTCCAGACATTGTGTCTGGTCGTTGTTTCTCTCCGACTGCACTGCAGATCTCCAAGAGCTACAGATTGTCCAAAGGCTCTCAAAGGTGCTTTTTGATGTCAGCTTCTCGACTGACCCATGGACACTTGAAACGGCTTCGTAACCGGACCAGATACAGCCTGCGCAACTGGTCTGCATGGGAATTTGTTTCTATTTATAATTTTGTGAAAGCACTCCTTCAAAGGAAAACCAGACCTTCCTTCAGGACTGGATATTACATTTAAATGTAATTTAGAGCTAGATTTATGTGTTTAATGATTGTTTATACAGGAGTCTCAACAGAGACCATTAATTACTGCAAGAACAGTAAGCAAAGTAGGCAGACAACATAAAAAAAAAAGAAGTTCAATAATAATAAGAAAGGTAATTAAGACAACATGATCCATGTATGAATAGGCGCTCTGGGTTAAGTGTGGGCTGTGTGAACAAGTTATACCTACGGTGAAACAGTGAAACCATTTAATTAAGTGTCTTTGATGTTGCGTCTGTACGGGTGTATGTGTGTGTGCGCATGTGCGTGTGAATACACTCATGAAAGCAAAATCTAGGGCTTTAATAACACTGTGCAATAATGTCTGTTTCTCTTTTTTTTTCTTCTTTCTGTCTCAGCTGTTCCGACGTGTGGCCGCTGCCCTACCTGGAATGGAAAGCATGCAGGAAACGAGCAAAGAGGGCAGTATCCTTTCAATCAGCACTTTTGGTACTAGACACAAAATTGTTGAAACCTTAGGATTCTCAGATGTGTCAAAATGTCTCTGGATTTTTATGTCACGTTACTAAATACAGTTTAGGGTCTTTTAGGGCTCTAATACACAAAGTATTAAAGGACCAGCAACATACAAAGCTGATTGTATTCTATTGACTGAAGTCTTTGTTGAAAATTTCAGTTCAGATGCACTCCAGCTGACTGTACAGTACAGACTAAAGAAAACAGCTTGGTGTTCAAGGTTTTTCTTTCAACCCCTGACAGTTTGACTGTATTTTCTTTACTTAGGATTTGTGTAACTTCAATGAAACTAGGGATGTTATTTAACACAGTGATTCAAGCAACACCCTACTTATATCCCAACACAATCTATAGCCAGGGTTTTTGTCAGTACCTTTATGTGATGATGGGTTCACAATTGAAGATACCATTAAGGACTAATGAACAATTTAAATATGTTCAGAGAAAGGCAAAAACATCTAAACCAAGTGAATATCAATATTTGTGTGAAACACAAACTAAAACAATGCTTATTGCAAATTAGTATCATTTCCTTTTCCAGAGTCTGATTTTTGACTCCAAAAATAATACATACAACAAAAATAAAGGGTGCACAGGTGTTTGAGGCTCATAGTTGCTAATTGGATGGATGGGATTCAAGCACCACTGGGCTGCAGCTGTTGGGCCCTTGGACAAGACCCTTAACTTTATGCCCATTCAGTGCAAAGTGGACGGTGAAACAGCAAATTGAGATCAGGATGCCTGGAAAGCATACCATTTTTGCTGTGGCCTACCTGATGAGGTCACTATGAAGAAAAAAGAAATATATAAATATTGCACCAAATATATATATAGAGCAACGATGTGATTGAGAACTTTTTATACACGCGGTTACCAGGCATTGTTTATATAAGGATCCTGATACCGCTGCACTTCGTTTGGTCATTTAGGTAGCACCGGTAAGGTATCAGGGCCAAAGAACCAAAGACAAAGAAAGAAAGAAAAGGAAAGAACGAAAGAAAAAGACAAAGCGCGCAGAAAGTTGAGAGACAGGGGCAAAGACCCAGCCTCTGCCTCCCTCAGAGGCCGGTGAGAGAAAGAGAAAAAGAGAGAGCTGCACAGCATACGCATCAGTTTAGCGTGCGCTCTATATCTAAATTTATAGTGCAAGCACATACATATTCTCTCAGATAAATCCTCAGTAAGGGCATACCATAAGAGAGGATATAGTTTTTGTTTCAGTTTCCAGAGCCCCGTCCGTTCTCGCATAGACGGCAGAGCTCTGTTTATTTTGTGTTTTCAGTTTTCTTTTGTTTCCTTTTAAGTTTCTAATTAATACCCACGCCATCTCTAAACGGGAAGGTCTTCCCGTGCGTATCATAAGCACTCTCACAGCCTCCTGTTTCATTCACCTCCTCAAAAGCCCTGCGTTAGGGCTCTTACACATTAAAACATCTTGTGGTGTGGCTCTCACAATACAATTTCCAGATATAAATTTATTTATTTTTAATCCCTAATGAACAAGACGTAGGCAAAAGTGGCAGGGAAAAACTCCCCAAGAAAACATGAGGAAAAACCTTAAGTGAAGCCAGACTCAAAAGGGAACCCCTCATCATTTGGTTAATACAGGATAGTCTGAATATTGAAAAAAATTCCCTTTCAGAAGTGTGTGCTATGAAGTGAAAAGTTGTACAGTACTTGTATAACCTTGAAATTTGTTATAGTTTTACTATGAAGTACATTTTGAGGAAAGTTAACTTTAAACTTTTGACTGATGGAGACTTGAGTGCAAAACTGTTCATAGCAAATTGAGTCCTAAAACTCTCATGGCAGTTGTCGTCCTAATCCACTGTACCAAAATAATTCAAATTAATTGCAGGCCAAAGTCATCTTTATGGTTTTTAAATACTGTAGATCTTCTTCCTGTCCATCTATAGCAGCATAGAGGGGTTTCCAAGTGAGCAAAAAGTGAGACTTCACATGCGAAAATGTTTTTAATTATTTTTGGTGCCATGAATAATATATTGTATGGTATTTTATTGATTTTTTTTTTTTTTTTTTTTTTGCTTTTGGCTTGGCTTGTAGTCATACAAATATTATGCATTATAACATTAAGCAGCAATAATTTGAATGATTTTCACTAAATATTTCACTAAATTATTTTACAGTTCCATCATTTTCATGCCTATTGCAATATGCAAAGAAAGAATTTCACTGTGCACTAATGTATGTGTCAAAAAAGGACATAATTTAAGTTTCTAGGGGATCAGGGGTAACTCAGTGGTTGGACTACTGATCAGAAGTTCCCAGGATTAACACCAGCACCATCAGGTTGCCACTGTTGGGCCCTTGAACAAGGCTCTTAACCCTGAACTGCTCAGATGTAAAAGAAATGAGATAAAATGTTAGTCGCGCTGGATAAGGGTGTCTGCCAAATGGCATGTTAGTGAAAAGAAGAGGAAATCTGCAGGAACTGTTTGCTGGCATTTGTATGTGTTTGAGATTTCAGACAGGTTTAAACTGAGAAAGGTCACAAAGTGATGCCTAGAGTGCCTGAGACCGAACTACAGACAAACGCTGATAGGAAGCTGAAAGGGTATATCCAGGAAATTTCCTTGTCATTATACAGTGCTTTCTAGCTGTTTGTTTGATATAGTGATAGTATTCTGTCTGCATCTTGCAATAAGGTGTTTTTTTTTTTATCACATCTGTACAAAATAATTTTTATTAGAGATTCTTTAATTATTTTTATTGACACAGATTCAAAAAGATGTGTGTCTACAGGCTCAAAGGCATTAATCAGAGTCTATGTATTTGACAAAGTTAATCTGCAGGAAATAGAAGAAGGAGTATTTTTCCTACAATTTTGAGGTGAAGTTAGGCTTCTAGTTGTTTCCAGTAAATCCCAGTTACTGCAACTGAGGTTGTTACGCGGTGCAGTTTTATTTCGGTTGGGCTATTTTTCTCATGTAAACATGCTTACTATTTGAGAAAAAAACTGCAGTAAAAGATAGAATTATTCCCTCTGTCCTCTTAAAGAGTACTATATATTGCACACTAAATATACTATGCATATGCATGGCTGTACAGTGCACTATTTGGCAAAAAAAAAAAAAAAAAAATTATATATATATATATATACCTGACCATCATTCCCATGTGTGGCCATTCCAGAACCCTGGGCAAATAACTTTACTGTTATAAAAGCCATACTCTTCTGGGATCTCTTTTCACTAGATTTTGGGTCATAGCTATGGGGATTTGAGGTCATTTCACCACAAGAGCATTAGGCACTGATGTCAACTGAAATAGCCTGGTAAGTGGTTCCAGTTTATCATAGAGGTATTTATTGGAGTTGAAGTCAAGGTTTGGGTCACTCATGTTCTTTCCTGTTAACGTTAGCAAACTACTGTATGTCTGCGGCTGTGTGCATGGCTTTGCATCATACAAGCATACAATCATGCCACAGCATATAGGAACATTATTGGCAGTTGTTTGCTTCCAACTTTAATGCAACAGTTTATGAAAGACGCACATATAGTATGCGTGTGATGGTCAGATGGTCATATATACAGTATTTGGTCATCTAGTGAATATAAAGCTACTCACACAAAGACATTTAGATAATCAAAAGGTTATGCCTTTGATATTGCAAGAGAGCACATTTCAAACCATGGCAATGCATTAAAAAAAATGTGTCTCTGTTTTAAAAGATTCACCAGGCTGGGCCAAACAATCAAATCAAATTCAAACTTTATTTGTCACATACACAGTCATACACTGTACGATATGCAGGGTAATGCTTATACGACCGCCCATGACCTTAAAAAAAAAGGTTAAAATAATAAAAATAAATAAATAAATTATGGAATAAGATAGAGAAATAGAATACTGTATAGAGAAACTTAGCTATAGAAAAACATAGCTATTGAAAATAGAACAAAAATATGCATAAATATAAAATATAAAAACTTAGCTATACAATATAATAAATATTGAAATACAGAAAACTATAGAAAACCTTAGCTGTAAACTTTTGTTATAAATATAAATATACACATTATGTACAGTGAAAAAAATAACTGGATTTGTACAGTACACTGAAAAAGAACTGGACAGTAGTAAAATTAAATAGGAATGTCCATGGAATGAGATGTTGTCCAAGGAGGAGAATCCAGGTTCAAAGTGGCACGTGTGGTTGGGAACACAGCCTGAGTAAAACTTTATGAATTAATTCGTATCTGTATATGGTTTAGACTGTACATTTGCCAACTCATCAAAAGGGAAAAAAAGAGGTAAAGCTTGTGCAGGTATGATTAAGATTGAGTTAAACTGCCAACTAGACTAAAACTAATACAGTAGCATGCAGTTTGTGTTATCAGTAATACCACTTCACTGATGATGATAACAGTTTTTGGAGCAGACTGTTTTTATGGTGCGATGTAACTGTTGACATCGATGATATTTCCAGCACACCTGCACATTTTGATTTGTCTTGGCTCCAGACTGATTTCCTCTCCTGTCCTGATAGTGTCTTGTAATTTCCTCTTTTCCTGGGCAGATGATGTACTGAAGCAGGTGATAAGGGTTGAAGTGAGAACGCTGTCTGTCATAATAGTATTGAAATGCGCAGTAGATAAAACTTTATAAACTACTTTGCAGATGAGGTGTAATGCTTCTTATGGATGAAAAGGGGCAATAATGTGTGATTGTATTGTCGAGTTTTAGATGAGCATGAGTCAGTGTGCTGAGTGGTTTATGGGCGTTGAGCTCGAGCGTGTTCTTAATGCACAGTTTTATAGTCGTTTGCATTCTTGGTGATTCTTGGAGAGCAACAACAGTCACCAAACTTCTTCAACTTGAGAGGTGAGCCTATAAACTCACTTATCTCTGGGTTTGTGAGAGCCTGTGGGTGTGATTAATATTGATTAGGTTTGAAGGTTAGATATGACTCTGGTGATGTATGTGTGTGTGTGTGTGGGGGGGGGGTTAAATGTTGATTTGTTGGAGATGTGTGTGAATCAGTGTGTGATGGACCTTTGTGGGAAGAAAAAAACTATGATGAATTATTTTTTATTTTTTATTTTTTTTTTATTAAAATTTAGCTGTTCCTTAATAAAATGAGGGTTGTTCACCAACAAAAGAAGAACCAACCAATCAGCTTTTATTTAAAACAAAAAATCTAACAGAGCTGAAATGTTTCCTCTTAGTTACTAAGGGTTACACTTAGGGTCAGGTGCATTATTTATCTACAGCAGTTCAATGTATGTATGCGTGTGTACGTTTGCATGTGTGTGTGTGTGTTTGTGACAGCCTGTCAGGATGATGTACAGTCCTTCCTGATGGCTCACCCAACCCTCACTGCTTCTGTGTGTCGACTTAATGGCAGTGAGGCCTCATGCTGTTATTGCACTCTACTGAGTATCGATCCAGAGAAGCAAAAAAAAAAAAGGGAGAGAGGGAAGAAGAGAGAGAGAGATGGAGAGAGAGAGAGAGAGATGCCAGACAAGATTACTTTCCCTAATGCTCTTGTCCCAGAAACCATATATGGCTCCTGCTACTTCTGAGCCTTTATAAGAATATTAAATCCTTATTTCACCTTTACATTTCAGTTAAAACATGCACACTGAAAGCATCTCTCTCTCTCTCTCTCTCTCTCTCTATTGCTCTCTCTCTATTGCTCTCTCTCACCCACTGCTCAGGGAAGACAAAAAGTAACATGACAATTAAAAGCCAGTTTACGTATGAAAAAGAACTGGCACAGTTAAATCATGTAGTTTGTGTATTTCTGCTGTGTGTAGATAATCAGTCTAGTCTTCATCACACACACTATACCAATGGTGTGGCTCAGCTTCTTCAGCCTTATTAGAGTGTATTCAAATAGTGTGTGTGTGTGTGTGTGTGTGTGCGCGCACTTGCAAGCACATGTGTGCAGCCTCTTTGATTTATGTGTTGTGTCATGGCCTTATAATGGAGTATGTGGGCTCTGTGCCTGCCTGTGTGTGTGTGTGTGTGTGTGTGTGTGTGTGTGTGTGTGTGTGTGTGTGTGTGTGTGTGTGTGTGTGTGTGTGTGTGACTTGTCCCTGTTTCACCCCTGTTTGAACCTATGTGACCTGTTAATAAAAGCCAGTTTGCAGTAGTTTAGTATAAATGACTAGTTTTGTTTTAAATTAACAGTAAAAATAACTCCAACGCAAATGTAGACAATATTTCACAAAAAAAAAAAATCTTTTTTTTTTCAGGATTTTCCAAATTTTCCATTCAGGAAGTGCGTTTGGGTCATGGAACATAGGCTACGTTACACTGAAAACAATTTCCCATATCCAATTTACTGACCGAATCAGATTTTATTTGTTGTTTTGTTTTTTGGAGTGAATAACATACAGTGTCGTGAAAAAGTATTTGCCTCTAAAAGAAACACCTTATGCCTCGGTCTAGAGAAATTCAAGAACAGATGAGATACAAATGAATGTACTGTGTCAGTTTGGAAAGGGTTATAAATCTATTTCTATGGCTTTGGGACTCCAGTGAACCACAGTAAGTGAAAACTTGGAACAGTGGTGAACCTTGCCAGGAGTGGCCGGCCTACCAAAAGTATTCGCTTGATTACAAGGGTGACACAAACTGTTATTAGGTTCAGGGGCAATTACTTTTTCACATAGGGCCATGGCAGGATAGAACAGTTTTTATTTTTCCTTAATAAATAAAATCATCATTTAAAAACTGCATTCGGGTTATCTTTGTGTAATATTAAAATTTGTTTGATGATCTGAATCATTTAAGTGTGACAAATATGCAATAAATAAATAAATAAATAAATAAATAAATGCAACAGGAGGGGACAAATACTTTTTTGTGGCACTTAATATCTGTTTGTTAGAGTGTATGATGCTCCAAAACTAATGTTTATGCAAGAAAGGACAATCAAGTGATGTGTTCAAGCTCACTGTATTCTTTAGGTCTTTGGTCTGATCCTTAGATTCTTTACATTGTGCATTTAAACTTAAGGCTTTCCTTTGGTACTGCAGTGAGTTTGCCTTATAACCAGGTTTTTTTGGGATCTCCTTTGAGAGCAGGTGCCATATGTGCCTTCTGATTGTGCTTGCAAGTAAAACATGACTTGCGGTGCACGTATATCAACATAACATGTGGTGCACGTGTATGTGCATATAGTAAAAAAAAAGTAAAATTTTTCGCCTCTTTTTTGTTGTGCATCAGTCAAAACACGTTCAAGTTCAGTTGGCCAATTCATTTAATTCATCTGAGATACACTTTACTGATGATTTAACCTTCAAATGCTTACAGAAATGTATTTGTATTTCAATCATATTTTACAAATATTCTTTCTCCCCATGACAAGCAAGAATTTGCCACTTTACAGCATTTGAAGCATTACAGCATTACACTTACGCACGTAACCTCACAAACATGTCATCCTCCTTCACTGTCATCCTGCACCTTTTCTTTGAGTAAAATTTAGGTATTAGTCATCTAATCCGATTTGATTGTTCAGATTGGGGGCGTGTTGCAAAAATGTGCTGTACGCAGTGATATGAAAAAAAATAACTGAGTCACATATGAGAAAACAAATCTGATTTGGGCCGCTGCATTTTGAACATAGCAATAGACCCTTACCTATCTAATGAAAATATAAATCATTTAACATTAGATTTATCAATACAGAATATTCTAGCTTCTGCACAACACAATTTATTAGATTATGTACTTCCCTAATGTCATTTAAAGCAAGTCTCAGTATTTCCCCACACATACAGTTTACTTGGGGCGGGCAGCACAGGTATATTGATGGCCGCCTGGGTATATTTGCCGACCCTTTGTGGTTGATGAAAATCATAAGAAGGCCATACTGACAGTTGTGAATGCTCTGTAGAAAAACACCATTTCGCACAGTGGACGGACTCTTAGAGAAACCTACTTCTTAAAAAACTTAGGAAGATTAATAAAACTCAAGCAGCATGGAAGCGAGCAGCAACATAGCACTGTTTAATGACCGATAAAAAATACGTAAGTCTTGTCAGTGTGTCGACGGGGGAGACTTCAGACATCACACTGTGTGTGCATTTGGGTTTTCTGATATGTCATGTAGAACCAAAGTTTTCATTACTTTTAATGAAATGTAATGTATACATTTTTACTGCTACTGGAATATAGTCACAAAAATGTAGAACTCACAAAATGCACATATTATTATTATTATTATTATTATTATTATTTGGTCACAAGTAAACAACCTAAAATCTGTGCTATTTACTTTTTACTTTTTTTGCTCAGTCATGTGTGTATAGCTGGTTAAAATTTTATTAAATTATGTGCTGAAAAAAGGATATGTCTAAGGATAACTCTATATTGCAAAATCCTGACTGCGTATATATTTATTAAAACATACTAATGCAAAAATGGCTTAAATGCTCTGGTTTTTAAGAGCCAAAATTTCAGACAAACAGTGTCATCTTTATACACAAAATAGTGTTTTGTTCTTATTTTTTTTTACTTCGGCTTACCCCTTCACATATAGGGGAAGGCTTGTAGGTTGGATCTCTGAAATGTGAAATGAATAGAAATATACAATAAATTCAATTATTGCGTTTAAGATCATATGTATTTATTGTCTGTTGTATGTAGTGGACCACTTTGTCAGGTTAATGTCGGCCTGCTCCGCTGGCTCCCACCGGCAATGGCATCATTTTTAACAGTATGTGAAATAGGCTGTTTTTTTATGCTTTTGTTACAAACAGAAGTTGTGACAGCAGCTTACCAAGACATTGACTGATATCAGGGACGATGAGGGAACATGTTGAGTAAAATCACTACTTAAGACGACAGATCCATCATATTCAGCTGAAACTGCACTAGAATAACTGCTGTATATATATCTATATCTTCTTCTTTGTCTTTCGGCTGTTCCCTTTCAGGGGTCGCCACAGCGAATCATCTGCCTCCAGCTAACCCTATCCTCTGCATCCTCTTCTCTCACACCAACTAACTTCATGTCCTCTCTCACTGCATCCATTGTATATCTATATCTATATATATATATGTGCACATAACAAATAGAGGGGTTTGTTTTAGTCAGCTCCAGAAAAGGATGGTGTTGCATGTGTGAATGCAGCGCCTCCACACGTTTAGGAGACAGTACTGCAGCCTGCATGTTGTCATTCTGCCTCCAGGGGTCAATAATGATCCATATTTTAATGGCCAGTTTGCCTGACCTTGTCCCTTAACCTTTTTATTGATTTGTTGCTGTATAACTACAACATTTTTACGCTGTCCACTAATGAAAGGGTTAATGCGAAGGTCACAGGCTGCAGGCCCGGAGGGTCACAGCACTGCACACCTCATTTAACATGGTGGATTTAACTTTATCAGCTAATTATTTCAGCCTTCTTGGACCTAAATTTGACATTTCTGTTTTCTGAGTAAGTAGACAAGTAAAAAAAAAAAAAAGATTTACATCTTTAATTTACCATCTGTACATACAGGATGCATTATGTTAGAGGGCTGTATTGTAGAGGAGTGCTTAATAAAATACTGTATATGGTGTATAAATAATAATGATGATGATGATGACGAAGAATGAGCTTTTTTCCCTTAACAACCTTCCCCAGTGATCGACATCAAGCTGGACAAACCCCAAGAGCCGACTACCACCGAAGGCGGATGCTCCTGTTAATAGCCCACTGCTAATCAGGCCACTTCATTTACACCACGTGCTTGTTGTGTTGCTTTCTGTTGGTTAAGTTCAAGTTGAATTTTTCGAGTTTTCCAGATTGGATATTTGGCACTCACCTTAGACCACAAGGTCACTGGTTGAAAACAGTGTTAAGTTAGTTTCAGTTGTGAAATAGTATACTTTGTTAACAAAATTGCCAAAAAATCTTAAAAATTTTAAAGGGACAGGAAGAAAAACAGCAAAAAGACCAATTATGGATTTTGTTTTGTTTTTGCTTTTTATTTTTGTACACTCAAGGAAAATCTATAAAAAAAAAATGAAGACAGAAAGAAAGAAAGACAGTGGGTTGTGAAAACTGCTACTTATATGAGAAGGATTCATCAGGCAGTCTGTATAGTTTGAAGGGAACTGAACAATAATTACTGGATGAAAATACAACGCGAGCGTGCATGCAAATTTTTTTTTTCTTGTTTACAATTTTATAACTCCACTCGATTCCTTCTGCTGCCATATGTGTACCCAACTTTGAATATATCCACGTAAATGCTTACTCAACACGTGACTTTATGCACTGTATCAAAACTGCACATTGTTTTAAGGTTTGTGAGTGTTTTAATGTACTTCAGAAAGGGCCAGTGTAAAAGACCGAGGCTCAACCACATCGATTTAGCCACTTTGAATCCCATCCTGGAGAAATGCACTGTTTTATTTTTTTTTTTTTCATTACCACACAGGCTTCTCTTCACCGGCTTCTATCGTACATCTCATATTTTAGTCACTTGAGAGGATGAGAGGACGATTTAAACTACTGTCTGTTCAGTACGACACATTTGATGTACAATTCCTCTCCAGTTTGTAACATAGACTGAAGAGATGATTTCACAAAAATCACTGATCGCTTTGACATTCCTATTAGCTTTTTCATATCGATATGGTATAGTCAAGCTTCGTTGTAAATATCACTTTAAAAATCGAAGAACATGTAGTATTATTCCGAACACAACATTAGATGACTACTGAGAGTTAGGGTTAAGCAGAACTCTACTGTACTGTAGGTGCTTTATTAAGCTTAAATCGCATCACTTGGGGAAGTTGGGGTATAGCATAGACTACTTTTATTTCAATCCTTAATGCACTTTTGAAAGGAAAGATGTAAATGTTTCAAGGTTGATGTAAAGAATATCTCTTCAGTCACTATTATAGATCTTTAGCATTGCACAGTTAGGAAAACATCCCTCACATTCATCTCTCTTTTTTACAAGTAAACATCAACTACTAATGTGACCCAAGAGTTCTGGTGAATACTTTAACCTTGAAAAGCAAACCTTGTAAAAGATTTGCTGTGCTAAAAAAATCAATCAAACAGTCAAGAGATTTAAGAGTGCTATTCCAAATAACAGGTTGCGCAGTAGCAAAGGGTTTCCAGTGAATTTCCAGAATAAGAGTTTTGGATTCTATTTTTATCAACCTGCAGCAGTAAGATCATATCCACTTCTTACTGATTCTAGTCGAGATATGGATGCTTTCGCTCACCTAACTGAAGAATATGAAAAAAAGCAAGACAAGCATCGGTTTTGCACTGATTCGTTAATGAGACATAATTTTTCAGTTTAGCTTTCTGTCTTATTGTCCTTACGTCTCCGCTGAGTGTTTGAAAGGCACCGACCGCCTGGTGGTCCACATACAGTAGAGAGTGAAACTGAGGATATTTATTAGTTGATTGGTTATCTGTTTACTTTGGCACCTTGTGACATTTTTGGTTACATCTTGTTTACTCCCTGTATCACCTTTCACCTCTTTAGTTCTTTTACCATCGTGTACTGTAGATAGAGTCGACTATATCGTTAGGCATGAACAGGATGCCTATATAGTCTAACCCTTAGAAGGTGTGTACAACAGTGATTCTGTGATTTGTTAATTTTCCTGTTGGTACAGTAAGAAGCACCTTTCTCTGCCAAAAAAAAAACACATCGGTCTATACTGTATGGTGGATCCTGCTTGGCACAATGAGGCCAGTCCTAGTGTAAATGTTTGAACTTGAGTCAGGTAAAGCAAACAGTCAAGAGATCTGAGAATGGCATTCCGAATATCAGGTTGGGCATAAACAAGGGTTTCCAGTGAAATTTGCACAGGAATCTTTTAGATTCTTATCTACCTACATCTTATCTATCAAGACTATATCCACATTCTGCTATGTCTATTCAACAAATGTGATTTCTGACTGGATTGTTTGTGCGCTGTCAATGTTATGCTTTCACTTACCTGCCTGACTGTCTTGTACGACTCCTGCTACATGGAAGAAGCAAAACAGGCATCAGTTGTGCACTGATTCATTAATGACACATAAATCTCTGTCTTATTTTCCTTATATCTTCACAGGTTGTTTAAAATACTGACAGCCCAGTGGTTCACATACAGTAGAGAGTGAAACTGAGGGAATTTTTTGGTTGCTTGTTTAATTGTTTACCTTGGCACCTTGTGATATTTGTTTACATTTTGTTTACATCCTGTATCACTTTTCACCTCCTTAGTTCTTTGACCATCATGTACTGTAGATAGAGTCGACTATATCATTAGGCATGAACGGGATGTATATATAGTCTAGCCCTTATAAGGTGTGTACCAAAACAACAGTGAATCTGTGATTTGTTCATTCTTCTGTTGGCACCGTAAGACACACCATTTCTTGGCAAGAAAAAAAAAACAAAAACAGTAAGTCTGTGTGTATGTTGGGTCCTGCTTCGGAGAGTGAGGGCATTCCTAGTGTAAATGTTTCAACTCGAGTCTGATTGATTCAGAGCTCACTCTCCATTCACACTGTACAGAGATCTAGCATGTCTGTCTCAACCAATAAAAATCAATAAAAACAATTTAAAAACTCTTACTACCTACCTGGCGTCTTTTGCTTTAAACTTGTGACAAATATGTGATGTTATGAGACTGATTTGGACAGTATCAATCATTAAAAAGGTCAAAGCAGATCTTTTGCCTTTCTTGTATATTTAATGATTAATTTGGTAACACATCTCACATATATCTGGTGGTATTAGATGCTATTATTTTTATTTTTCCCTTCCCCTCATATTTTCTTGAAAATAAAGTTAGTTCTTTTTATCTAAATATTACCAAATGAATAACCTGAAATATGCATTTTTGTCCCTGATCAAATGGTATGTCACACATATATACGACAATCAGTTATATAACATTAAAACCACTCATCTTATATTGTGTGTTCATCATCCTGCTAAAAGAGGCCAACACCATCGCGGAAAACCATTGCCATGATGGGTCATGTCAAAGTAACATCCACATGAATGTCAAGGACCTTATCGGATCGGTTTACTCCTCATGCACATGAGCCTGTCGCCAGTTTACCTGTTTTCCTTTCTTGGATCACTTTTCGTAGGTACTAACCACTGCATACTGGGAACATGCTCTGACCCCATCATCTAGCCATCACTCTTTAGTCCCGGGGTTAAGGGTTCGATTCCTGCCTCGTTTCCACATGCTTGATGGGTTTCCTCCGGGTTCTTTGGTTTCCTCTCACAGTCCAAAGACATGCAGATCGGGTTAACTGGTGTTCCCAAATTGCCCGGTGTTTGTGGGTGTGTCCTGCGATGAATTGGCACCCTGTCCAGTGTGTACCCAGCCTCATTCCCTAAGTCCTCTGGGATAGGCTCCAGGTCTCCTGTGACCCTTTACACAGCATAAGCACTATAAAAGATGAATAAACAAATTATGAAAATATATATTTTTTAAAAAAAGGTAATTTCTGTAAACTGATTTTGGTACTGTGTTGAACAAGTAACCATCGCAGGTGTTTAAACACTTAAACATTTAAACAGATTAATACACATGTTATGCATGTGGTAAAAGGTGGTCTGATGAGAGCAGATTGACCCTATTCCAAATGGTAAGAAGGGAAGCGCATGAAGGCGATGTACCATCATGCAGAGTGTTATTATGAAATATTAGAGTGTGCAACTCTTTTATTGGCCGTCCAGTGTATTAGTTTATTTTTCTTTGTAAACATCATC
>JAQMYG010000036.1:11947214-11958160 GCA_030014215.1 Clariallabes teugelsi | reverse complement strand
AGTGAGAGAGGACATGAAGTTAGTTGGTGTGAGAGAAGAGGATGCAGAGGATAGGGTTAGGTGGAGGCAGATGATTTGCTAGTATATACTGTATATTTACTGTATATACATATATCTTGCGATGCAAGAATGCATTTCTAGCGCAATTATATGCATAATACCAGATGTGTTCATGATGAGTGGGAGAAATGATTCTGTGTGTTTACAAAGAAATAGAAATCTTGTAAAGAAAAAAACAAATCCCGTCACACAGAGCCTCGCTCCCACTACATACGCACAAACTTGGATAAACGCAGTAAGACCTTGTAAAACTGAACACGGTATGAAATAATATGGAGCAGCCACTATTTTTTTTTTTTATAAAAAAAAAGGCTGGTGAGGATGTGGTCGTAGCAAGACGTAGGAAGAACTTAATAAGGATGTCGTAATGACACCATTGACCAGTTAACAGTGTAACTAACCCCTCTAGGGACATACTACAAGCATTGTGCAGATAGGAATGTTCGTATGAGGTTCTGACTGAGTTGTTAATGGGATGTCAGTGTGATGTATTTACTAGGCCCATGCCACGTTGTAGAAGGCTGTATTAAGTTCATATGTGACGTCCAGAGAATTTAGTACAAATACTGGATCCAATTTCGCGTACTGTTACATCGTGATGAAAAGCACTGCATGTGTCACTGTGTTTTATACCAACACACTGGATGCAGTGACAATGTAGTAAGCATGTGAGAAGCCCGTGGGAAGGGTGTAAACATAAAGTTTTTAAATATTAAATTTAACTAAGTAGAGCTGGTATGTTTATGATACAATCATAAAATTTATTACGTTATAAAATCTCATGAGGGTGTTAGCATTGGTAGGAACTAGAACTATAATATTACATCAATGTTCTATGAAGGGTCAAGTCACGTTGGGTGCACGACATCAGGTTATGTTAATGTTACTTGCATGGCACTTTTGATTTGAAAATTAAATTCAATCCTTTTCTTTCTTTTTTTTGTACTCGAGCAATTAAGGTTTACATTAATTAATTTGATTCTATTCAATTCACCATAAAAGCAGGCTGGGTCACATGTCAGTAATCTTCTGCTTTATGTTTAGACGGTTTAATTTGTGTATGTAAGTCCTGGGATTTCCGTCTCGTGGTGTCTTGCTTTTGTTGTGTTGACTTTCTGTTTTGCATGTTGCATATGCTAACAAAAGGCTTGCTCATAGTCTTTGTGTTTGTTGTCACAGTTCCTGTTCTAGTTTATGTCTTGTTTATTATTTACCTGCATAATGTGTAATGTTGAGGCTCTGACTCAACATCCTGACAGAAAGTAAGACTGAATGTAGTAGAGCAGCTACCGCTCAAACAGGTCTGGGAGCAGCTGAGGCAGACGGATGTGTTTCAGCAGGTTCATGAGCATGGTCATTTACGATTGGAGGTGCTTCGGCAGGGTCCCTCCAATGCAATTTTTCAAGAGGGGCAGTTTGTCAGCCAGAGTACGGTGGCCAAACACTGACAATAGTACTGTATGTACCTGAACCAGGGGCCATGGGGACAGCCTTGCTGACTAAGCTCAACCTACAGGGCTGGGGGGGATAACCTCTCAAACCAGCCTCTTCCTAGGGACCAATAAAACATCTTCATCTTTCTAGGGTAGGGGCTCGGCTGAGGTGCCCACATGGCTATGCCACCTGGCATTGCTGAGAAATTTGCTTTGCCTCCCTGACCAATCTCTGATGTTGCTGCATCATCTGGCATCAAAGGAAAACATTGCTCTTCTTCCCTGTCCAGCTTAGAACATCACTCTGCCTCATTGCCCGTCTGAGAACATCACGCTGCCTCCCTGCCCAGCTTAGAACATCACTTTGCCTCGCTGCATGTCTGAGAACAACACTCTGCCTCATTGCAGGGCTTAGAACATCACTCTGCCTCTATGCCCGTCTGAGAACATCACTCTGTCTCCCTGACCGGCTTATAACATCGCTCTGCCTCTATGCCTGCCTGAGAACATTGCTCTGCCTCTATGCCTGCCTGAGAACATTGCTCAGCCTCTATGCCCGCCTGAGAACATTGCTCTGCCTCTATGCCTGCCTGAGAACATCGCTCTGCCTCTATGCCCGTCTGAGAACATCACTCTGCCTCCCTGCCCGATTTAGAACATCACTCTGCCTCAGAACCTTGGTTGTGTTTGTCGGGAGCCCTCATTCTCAGGACCTATGTAACAGAATCCCTGGGGAAGTGCTGGACTAAACTTCCCAGCAGTCAGTGCATGGCATAAGCACATACACATGTTTTAAGTTTGTCACTGATTAGTATGTGCGTTTGAAGTCATTTTTATATGCGTAATGCCAGATGTGTTCTTGATGAGTGGGAGAAATGACTCTGTGTGTTTACAAAGAAATAGCAATTCCCGGGAAAACGTTTCCCGTCACACTGAGCCTCGTTCCCACTATATCTGCACAAACTTGGGTAAACGCAATAAGACCTTGTAAAACTTGGCCTGAACACGGTATGAACTAACGTGGAGCAGCCACTCTCTCTCTCTTTTTTTTTTTTAAATAAAAAAAGGCTGGTGAGGATGTGGTCGTAGCAAGACGTAGGAAGAACTTAATAAGGAATGTAGTAATGACGCCATTGACAAGTTATCAGCGTAAGTAACCCCTCTAGGGACATACCACAAGCATTGTGCAGATAGGAATGTTCGTATGAGGTTCTGACTGAGTTGTTAATGGGATGTCAGTGTGATGTCTTTGCTACATCAATGGAGATGTCACTCTTTAGGCTTGACCATGGTAGTCGGCCCATGCCACGTTGTAGAAGGCTGTATTAAGTCCATATGTGACGTCCAGAGAATTTAGTACAAATACTGGATCCACTTCCGCGTAAATGCCCCATTCCCGCTGCATTCCTTGATATTTTTAGGATGCTGTGGGAACTTCATGGTCTGTGTCAGAGTCTGAAAGGGGCCTTAGCAGAATTAATATAGAATTGAGCCTTACTGGACTTGTATATTAATGCGTTGTTATTTCTTGAAGTTCGTTCATTTATTTATTCATTCATATTATTTATACATTCCTTCATTTATCCAGGCCATGGGATGCTAGCCATTACACACAATGACCCGCATGTTTAAACCCAGTGGCAATCTATTGTAGTCAAATTGCCAGCCTGTATGTTTTTTTTTGCAAGGAAACCCAATGCAAACACTCAGAGAACATGCAAAACTGTTATTACTATGAAATTAAATAACTGATATTACTTTATTAATTAACTGAGTTATTAATAAACCATGGATGGGATGGGAACGACATTATCCCACTGTACTGAATAATGTAGAAAAACCTAAAAAGAACAATTTTACTGGATCAGAACCCTGACTGTGAAGACAATCAAATCTGCATGCTAATGCTAAGTAAATATCTTCTCACAGAAAAATTCACCATATCAACATCACCATGTTTTTTTTTTTTTTGTTATGTGTTTATATAGAACACAAATACATATCCATGTGAATTAGCTGTTATGACGGAAATTATGACACATTTGCCTTTCACTTAGACCCACACTTTAAAAGAATTGTAAAATGAGGCCCTCACATAAGATTTCCTTCGAAATGCTGATATCATAAGGAAGTAAAATAGATTTTACCTGGCGGTATGCTTTCATCATGCCTAAACATGTTGTGAGTTCCTAGCTTTATTTCCTCTTTCTAATTATGAATGATGTTTCCCAGCATAAATGCCTTGTGATATATTCACCTTTTCCCGTAAGAATCATACTGAAACTACATTGTAGAAAACCTGTCAAACTACTTTTCATCATTTCTTCATCTTGACAAGATATAGTACGCATAGGCAGTTTTATTTCCCGGATAGGCAGTGGAATTTAACATGAGGGTGAGTCAAAAGTTCCAAAGATTCCAGTGATATTAAAGCTTCTGCTGGCCGCACTGTCTTATCAGCATTTTCCGTTCAAGTTACAGTCTTTGCTGTACAGGTGTGAACGTGTTACATAAGTTCACTTGTAACTGCGGTGCTAGCAAAAATGAATGCCCCACTTGTGATTTGCAGTAAGATGATTTTGTGGTCTGAGGGTGTACCTGATGAACATCGGTACAGAAGAGCATAAACAGAAGCAGTTTTGAACAAAATTCTAACTCTAGGCAAGGTGAAAGTTTCTTAAAGAGAATCATTATTAATGACGAGACATGGATTCATCACTATGAGCCTGAGAGTAAATGGCCAAACAAGAAAAAGTACAAAAGTCAACCATCAGAATCATTGGAAAATTGATGATTATAATTGTCTGGGATTCTCAAGGGCCAGTATGGGAACATTATCAAGAAAAAGGTTCAACAATCAACAGTGCTTGTTACAGGGAGATGCTTATTGAAGAGCTGAAGCCTTCGTAGAAGAGGACTGCATTCGTTGTTATCTTGCATGACGATGCACATCCACACACTTCTGCCCCCTCTGTCGACTCGACACTCTGCAGAATATTTGTTAAAGGTGTTAAAGCATCCTCCCTATAATCCTGATCTCACTCCATTGGACTCTAACCTGAAGATTCATTTCTGATGAAGAAGTGAAGACAGCGGTGCATTTGTGGCTCACAGCTCAGCCTAAACAAGGGGAATACGAAAGCTTGTTGACAGATGGACAAAGGGTATTGAAAAACGAGGAGATAATGTCGAAAAATTATGTATTTGTCTTGTCTAAAAGTTAATTTAAATAAATTCTATGGCAAGAGTACAGATATTTTTGGATTCACTCTCGAACTATAACCTCAATTTGTAAGAAATGAGCCTGCAGTACAGCCTGTGCTGCCCTCTAATGTTTAGTTTCAGATTCATTGACAGAAAACATTTTGTTGTTTCAGTGAATCTAAAGAAACTAATTTATTTTAACTTAGGTTAGGTATAAGCTTAGCTGCAGGATTCTTGTACAAAATATACTTAGTTAAGAGATTAGACATAACATGAGAAGGGCTGTTTTTATGTTTATTTAATGTTTTTATGTAATTTTATTTAGGTGAAGTGAATAGCATATCTTACACTGGCTGCTTTAAAGGGATGATAAATATTAGACAGCAAGTGAACAGTGAGTTCTGGTAGCTGATGTGTTGGAAGCAGGAAAAATGGGTAAGAGAAAGGATCTTTGGTCCAAATAGTGATGGATTTGTCTACATTTGTACAGATACATTTTTATATTTCTTATATATTTATTGAAAATTGTATATTTTGTTCTATTTCCTTAAGTTTCTATAGCTAAACTCCTCTTATTTTATCTTATTTTATTCCACTATTTATTTCTTTATTTTTATTATTATTATTATTATTTTATTTTTTTTTTTTACATTTTTTAAGGTCACGGGTGGTCGTATAAGCATTTCACTGCATATCGTACTGTGTATGACTTTGTATGTGACAAATAAAATTTTTATTTTAATTTGAAATTTGACTTTGAAATTTGGATAAAACTGAACTGGGTTGAACTTGGTAAGAAACCTTGGTAAGAAACCTTGGTAAGAAACCTTGGGTCCTGGGACACATGGAGATGTTATTTTGAAACAGACCACCTACCTTAACATTATTGAAGTCCAAATGCACCACTTGCTTGCTGACACTAAAATTCCTTAATTGCAGTGGTCTCTTTCAACAGGATAACTCATGCTGCAACACTGAATGGATTGCGGAACATGATTTTGAGGAGTTGACTTTGCTGCCAAATTCCCCTGATCTCAATTCGAATAAGCATTTGTGGGATGTGCGAACAGGTTGGATCCATCTCACAAATTAGAGGAAATAAAGGATCTAGCACACGACACACCAATGCATGCTTCCAGCTGTTTTGGTAGCACCTACACAATATGATGCACAATATTAATGTTATGGCTGACTTGTTTTTAATACGTTATTTTGTAGAAGTGGTTTCAGCGAAGGTCATATGTAATGTACAGAATTTACTCCTAACATAGTGTTGGAAAAGATTGGGCTCGTCCGGGATTTGAACCCGGGACCTCTCGCACCCAAAGCGAGAATCATACCCCTAGACCAACGAGCCACTCTTGAAACTAGATTTGTATGTACTCCATTATATCGAATCCGATAGTGACGGTTTACGCTGTTATATATTAAATCTAATTAAATAATTGTATTTTGTTAGATCGAATAACAATAATTGTTTCTTCTGTAAAACACTACAAAGTGCGGACGGGTTTTTGTTCCTGGTAGTTTGCGGTGACGCTGTTCGGAACGTCAGCTGTTTGCATTTGAGCTTGTATGAGGTTCCGCTTCAAAAAGGCATAATGTCTCAAATTCATAATACACCTCTTCCAGTATGACAATGCCTCATGAACAAAGATCTATTCATGTTTGTCAAATCACCAATGTATCTATTAAATAAACCTCCAGGGTGTAAATTGATTATTTGACCATTGATCTCTGCAGCTTTTATCCAGACTCTGGGTGAATGGACGTTAACACAGTATTTAGAAGTCATTAGTGAATTCTCTGATTACACATTACCAGTCAGAACTAGAAAATCAGGTTGGATGAACAAACCCCAATTGATATATGGGGAAAATAATTACTGTCTTAGAATGTAACAATTAGTCCACTTAGTAAATTGCCAAGATTTGTCAGAGTTTCCAAACAAAAGCCTATATTAGTCCGCAATGCACAGTCCATTATTCTCTCTAAGAACAGTAAGCCTCGCACAAAATTTAAGCTCCACACAATTTCTGTACAAATAAAACATGAAATCATGGTATAAGAGAATTTTAACACGTTGGAGTCGTTTTATGACAAAACTTACATCTTTATCCGATCTACGGTTTTTTATTTCTCATCTGTGATTCACTCTCAGATTACCGAACGGAGTGTATTCGGCTGACGACAAAAGAAGTACATCTTGGCACAAATGGTAAAATTACATTATTTATTTGCATTAATACGTTAGGTAGATAGTTTTGCCGTACCAGACAGACAGACTGTACATGGGCTTCACCTTGAAGTAATAATATCACTGAATATACATTAAAGCCGATCAGCTTGTTTTTTAGCTTTATAAAATAATTGGGCTCGTCCGGGATTTGAACCCGGGACCTCTCGCACCCGAAGCGAGAATCATACCCCTAGACCAACGAGCCGCGCATGTACACTGCCGATTTAAGTCTATATAACCATACGAGTATGGTTAAGGCGCGATATTCTTTACTCTTTTTCTGTTTAAATCAAGTAAACCAGCTGTTTATTTCTGATTTATTTATATATTAACCCTACCCCGTAGGCGTAGTGAGACATTTATGTATATTTAATTAAACTAAACCAGCATATATCAAGCGGCTTTCAACAAGAATGACACCTGCTTTTGTCGGGTAAACTAATTTATGCTAAGCTAGATAGCTAACTGAAAATAGCGTAAAAAGTTACCCACAGTGCTTTGCGCCTAACCGTAATCTTACAGCTGGTGCTAGTGCTAATACACAGCTAAACCGTGACTGTTTAAACATGACTTTAAATGTAAGTTGTAAAACAGGGTAAGTCGTTCAAGCATTATCGTTATTATCACTCGTACAATATTAATACTTTACTTTGCATGTTGTTTTTAAAATATACTGATGTAGTTTGCTAAGAAACTTGCTAAACGTATCTAGCTAGCGTAAACGTCCTGGTTCATCAGGGATTGTATTACATGTAACACTACATATCGTACGTTATAGTAGTGATTAGTTTCTTACATATCTTAATAAGTTAGTGACTATTCGTAGTATCTCTGGGTTTATGTTATCTTAAGTGTTTTTTCAACTTTCCTTTGGCCATGGCCTGAACATATGAATGTATTCACAGAGTGACCCACTGCTGAGCTCTTCTTCATCTTGAGGGCCCAGTGTGAATGTCAGAGGTGATGATGATCATTATCTTCATCATGGTTTCATGTGCATAATTCAAGGCTGCTGTGACCTTCTTCTCATGATGATGTCTTCAGAAAATCTCTGACAGCCAGATGGATGCGTTTTTGGGAACCCTTCGTGATCATGATGTCAGGTATCTAACAGAAATGTGAATCACAATGTCAAACCAACCTGCTTTATGCTTTGCCCTCATTCTTCATTCAGTCGACCGAATTTGTGACCTTAAAAGTCTTTAATGTTATGCTTAGCTCTGTCCTGACATCCTGTGAGCCTGAACTCCAGGAGCTCATGAGGCAGATTGACATCATGGTGAATCACAAGCGCGGCGAGTGGGAGGCGGAGGTACGAGCGCTGGAGGTGCGACTGCATAATGGACAGGAAGAGCTCCAGTCAGCCAAAGAACTGCTGGACAAGAGGAACTTGGAGGTACTGAATAAATGCTGAATGCAACACAAAGTTGCTTACTACTAGAGATATCAGGATGCAGTTCCTTTGTCATCCTACAAGTGGTAGACCCTTGACTATTCATGCAGCGGTAGGAGCGAATTAGCTACTGATTTTTGTCTAGAACTGTAATATAAAATTTTTATATGTAGAGAATCGCAATACAAATAGAATGTTAGTATGTAAGAGGTATAAATAATTTTTGTAACATACTGGTTAAACAAAAAAACCCACCCCAAATTATGTATGTATGTTTGTAATTAATAGCCAGTATTCAGAATATCTTTTGCAAAGATACTCTGATTTGATGTTTTTTTTTTCTTCCATTGATATGTTGGTCTACATTCACTACTTTTTCCCTGATGACACGGAGGGATTTTTCCTCCTTTTTTATCCATGTCCATTCATCTCTCTCATCTACCTATCGTCACAGTCTGCTCAGACAGCTTTTGGTCCACACCTTGAAATTTCATGTTTCATGACATTTCATAAACCGTCACAATTGTTTCTTTAAACTTCTTTGCATTCCAGAGTTTTCCGTCCAAGAGCACCAACCAACTCAAGAGTACCAGATTTGAAAAATTCAATATAAAAGTATTTAATGTGTTTTTGGGTGGAGTTTTCCCTATAAAGATTATACACTGCCTAGCCAAAAAGTCACTGTTTCAGAATGGTCTGCATCAAGCAAAGAAAATTATAAAGCTTGCCGAAATTCCTGCAGTTGGGTTATGAACTGTCCAACACGTTATTAAAACCTTCATGGAAAAAATGTGGTCAGGCGAAATCATGACTGACAGTGGTTGGTTATCACTTAAACGCTTGGTAAAGTTGCATTAAAATTTTTTACAGCAGAAAATCACAGCTGTGTTTAATATTGAAATTAAGAGCATTTCCACATGAGGAGAACTTAAAGGTTTGGAACAAAACAGACAGATGTGTCTGTAAGAAAAAACACTTGTTAGGGAGATTAACTGAGAAGATTTTTTAGGGAGGAAGCAAGCAAAGATTGGACTTGAGTATTTTTTATTTTTTTTGCCTAAGTGTACAATATTACACTCAGTATACATCTCAGTATATATCTGTAGAAAATTTGAGGAAAGCTCATTTGAGGGTGTTGATAATTGTAGCGTTTTCTATACTCCTAATCAGAGGTCTGTCAGACTGTGTCCTGGCCTGACGCTCTGCCTTTACCCCGGCAGATGCTCAGGGTGAGACAAGCTGTTGTCACATTGCTGCAGCTACAAGACTCTGGCTTCCAGCAGTTAAGTCTGGTAGTGGAGAAGGGGTTAACGCAGGTGAATTTGCACGGGACGTGGCTGCCAGACAGGAAAGCTCTTACCAGCATGGCCAGCAGGGTTTTTCTTAACGCCTCTCACCATGTCTGTGCTCATGATAACCGTGTGATGGGATCATCATAATTTCTCTGCTTGTTTCAAGATGTAGGAATTAGAATTTCTCCTGGTCTTGAATAGTTACATGCATTAGTTTAAACATTAGTAATACCACTAATCTGCAAAATAACTTTTTTATTTAGAGAAGTTGTGCCTCATCAGCACTGATGTATATTAGTATTTATTGTTTTTTTTTTGTTTTTTTTACAGTGTGGGGTCATTCTTATTTTATTAAATCAGTAATTATTTCTGAGTATTTAGTTAAGTAATATACATGCATGATATGCTTCAGGTATTAGTCATGAAATCTTTTTTAATATTAACTGTTCGTTTTATGTTGAAGCTAATACACTTTATTGATACAGTATTTGATATCTTATTCCTGTTCCTATTTCTTTATGCTGCACCACTACCAAACTTCAGGTACGAGTGCTTGGGAAGCAGCTCGATGAGATGCAAACTGGGAAACAGGAACTGGTCACCAAGTATGAAGGACAGCTGCAGCATGTGAGAGAGGAGGTAAACAATTTCAGTACATCCCTCATTGAATGAGAAACTGAGGCTAGCTGTTGAGACCCAGCAAATACTTGGAGTAAGGTCCACATTAATAGGAACACCTGCATACCTTGCCCATTCAGGCATTTATCCAATCATCTGGTGACAGGAATACATGAAACCATGAATATACAGGGGAAAGCTTTAGCTAATTTTCTTAACAAATATCAGGTTGGGATGTAATGCCTCTTACTGAAGTTTGGTCTGGTCTTCTGCTATTGTAGCCCACCTTCCTTGTTGTGCACCAGCAACTATTTCCCATATGTTTAAGGATGATGTAAACGTTAACAGAAGTTCTTGACATGTTGCTATGTTATTTTTTCAACTTTATTTATATAGCACTTTAACAACCAGTGCCCCAAAGTGCTTCACATAAATAATAAAATATTATAAAAAGACATAAATAAAAATCACATCACGCACATCTCAGATCCAAACATTTTCTCCACTGTGTTGTAGCCACATCACAGACAGACAGACAGACAGATAGACAGGGTACTGAAAGGGGAATTGTATTGTTACAGTAGCCAGTTCACATATTATACTGTACAACAGGTAAGCAACAAGCAAGAATTGCAGTAAGGGAAAAAAAAAAAAAAAAAAAAAATATATATATATATATATATATATATATATATATATTTTTTGGG
>JAQMYG010000036.1:11910024-11947114 GCA_030014215.1 Clariallabes teugelsi | reverse complement strand
AAAAAAAAAAATATATATATATATATATATATATATATATATATTTTGTTGGGTCAATGAGTTCAATGTTCGTGGGTACTGTGTCATAAAATTTTGAAGTCTGATTTTTTTTTTTTTTTGTTCTTTTGCTGTAGAACACACAGATAAATCAACCCTTTTTCATTGTACTTTTTTTCCACTAAACCCCTCTAGAAATTTACTTTTACATGAGGAAACCAGGACAAGCATTATTTAATTGGCTTATCAGATTTTTATTCGGTTGCCAATCCTTAGCCTAGCTGATTATGATTAAGCTTTGAGAACACTGGAAATTGAATCGCTCAGTGGGCTAGCTCATAAATTGGATTTGTGTTGCTGTTACAGTATACTGTATTTCGTCAGTAACGATTTTCTAAGAGTGTCTGAAAACAGCATCCAAGCACGTGCCTCGATGTATGTTTAGAATAGCCTTATGTATTCTTCTTATAGATGTGTTTTGTGTCAAAGCTATCCTTTGCTGAAACAGAATAAGGCAGTGTAACACAATGCACAGATCTAGAGTAAAACTCTTCAATTCAGAAAAAGTGTGAGATGTTTGTTTACTTGAGCAAACGACGCAAAACGGGGTCTTTGATTCCTAATGTTAAGTCAGTGCAGTTCAAATAATTGCAATTGTTATATTAACAGTATGTCAGTGCTCAGGTGTTTTTATTATTTGTATAATTGTTGATTATCTTTCACTTTAATATAAAACCTGTCTAATAATTGGTAACTGAACGCTTTCTGTAGTTGTCCAAGTTGAAGCGCAGCTATGAGAAACTTCAACGCAAGCAGCTAAAAGAGGCACGAGAAGGAGCCAGAAGCCGAGAGGAGGACAAGAGTGAAGTTTTGCACCTGAACAACAAGCTAGAGGTACTTCATAAATGTATTTATTCATTATTTATATTAACTTTATTTAGGAGATTTCATAAGCTTTGCTCAGTCTTTCCAATGACTTTACAGTTGTATTTCATCATGTTGAGCTAGAACATGCATGTCGCACATTAAGGATCTTTTTATTTTATTTTATTTTTTTTATATATATGAATAAATGAATGAATAAATAAAATAAATGAATAAAACAAAATTTTGTGTTTCTTTAGGAGTTTCGTAAGTGCTCAGTAGAGTGGGAGCAGCAGCGGTTGCAGTATCAGAGGCAGATTGCTTCTTTAGAGGCCCAGAGGAAGAGTCTGGCAGAGCAATTCACTCAAATGCAGGTGATCCTGAAAATCTCTATTCGTCTATCCTCTGTCTATTCGTCTCTAATTTAAGGCGAAACTCAAATTCCTGAGCCAGACACTGAAGTATTAATAATTTTACAGGTGTTCAGATATTCAGAGACCTAAAGCAGTTAATGATCATTTAACATATCAAGAAGAATGACATAGTGAATTTTAAATATATAGTGTGCGCATCCTCTGCCTTGTCTTAGTGTCAGGGTACAGTGCGGCGTCAGGAGCAGGGGGAGATGAAGCAGTTGCGGGCACAGCTGCAACGGACACAAGACTCCCTACATGCACAAGAGCTGGAGCTGGAGAGGTTAAGGCTGCTGCAGGATGAACTGGGAGACTCTCGCAGAGAACAGCAGGTCAGCTGCAGCGCTGCAGCTCACGCTTCTGGCCAGGTAGTGCCAGACAGGGTCAAGGATTATATAAAATATGCACCAATATTGATATCCAGTACTACTATGATAGAGGGACCTGGGTACACCAGAGGAAATCATTTTATATTAATATTTATATAAGTTTCTTGTTGCCAGTGTCTGTAATTACTAAAGCGTTCTGCACCGTCAATATGAAAAGTAAAAAAAAAAAAAAGGTGATGTTGATAATAAATAATTGCAATAAACAGCAGCAGCAAAACTCATTTGGTTTGTTCATAGTAGTGGAAATCATGATATTGGTGCAACTTGTACTAGTGATGGCTGCTATGTTATGTTAGGATAGTTTGTAGAATGAAAGAATGCTCTGTATATTGCTGGCTTGCTTGCTTCAGTGATGTATTGCCTGGGCAAGTGAGAATGAGGAGTGTTTCATATGGTTTGTCTCTGATTAGGTTTTGAGTGAAGAGCGGGAGGAGCTGAGAGCTACACTGGATTCTCAGGATCAATTTGTCAGGAGCTCAGAACTGCAGCAACAGCAGCTGCGCAACGAGGTGGCTCGCCTGAATCAGGCACTGCAGGCCAAGGAACATATCGTCAGGTACACACTATTGACATGCTCCTGTTTGGCAGAAATGTTTTAGATTTTTTTTTAAAAACAAATACGCCCAGTATTTTTTCCCACAGGATATGTGCTACATACAGTTTTGTGTGAAAGTATTAAGCACATGCAAATAACTAGTATAAATTAACTATACCTTCTGAAAAAAGCCCTCTAATTAAACAAAGTTGGTATTTAGCATGACAACACTTTTGAGGACTCTTTAGTCTCCATTTGTGCAGTTTTATATTATAGTTTCAATAGTGCCTACTAAGGTTAATTGGCATTCTACAGAACCACTAACGTCTTCTGAGGACTTGGATGGTCCGCATGCAAAACCCATCAGCTTCCATTTAGTTTTTTTGTCTGAAAAGTGGTTTTCTTATATAATACACAGCTTTGTTTTTAAGTGTTTTAATTGTTGTGTTGTTTTTGTACTAACACAACAATTAAATCCTAAAATAAAATAAAAAGAATCCATAGAAAAGTCTGTACTAAAAACACTGGGTATGTGAGACTTTTGCACAGTAATGTGTGTTCCACCAGCTTTCATATTTTAACATTTTGAGTTAATAAATAAGTGTTAAATATGTTATATTTATAATGCCAATGGCAACACAAGTGCAAATATAGTTTGGATAAAATCTGTCACAGTGATGATAATGTGATAATAGCCTGTAGATCAATTATACAGTATACTGTATGTCCTTTTGTTTTAACTACAGATCTCTGGAGGAGTGTCTTTCCTCTCGTAGTTCTCCAGGCCTGGCTTCTATCAGACAGGAACTAGAGAAAGTTGTCACCAAACTACACGGCTCTCAAACCTGTGAGGCACACCTGAAATCAGAGGTCACCCGACTCCGAGAAAAGCAAGTTGCTTGGATTTTTCTAATCAGTAGGGTTTTTTTTTTTTAATGGATGTTGTACCAGTTGAGAGATGGCTATGTTGCTAGTTCCACCTTTTTGACAGGCTTGAAAGTGTACGGAGGCAGAAAGCAGAAGTAAGTAAGAAAGAACAGGAATGGAGAAAACTGGAAGAGGAGCATGCTCACTCTGTGACTGAAGTCAAGCGGGTAAATTAAGAACAGTGTAACACACAATATTTCAGGGTAGTGCTAATGCTTTGTTGTTTTGCCAAAATGGGTAAATGTATTTTTCCCCCGGTCAATCTCTGTGTTAGCTGCGTGAAGAGCTTCTGCAGGCTGAGCAGAGTCGTCATGCTGAGGTAGAGGCAATGAGGAAAGAGGTGTCACAGCTCACGAGCGAACTACACCAGCGTGACATCGCCATCGCCACCCTCACTGGATCTGCCTCCAGTGTAGAGCGCCAGTTGCGGGCGGAGGTGGAGCGGGCAGAGCGGCGTGCAGCAGAGCTCAAGGTATAGCCCCTTTAGAGACCAATGGTCTCAGGTTAAAGTTATCCAGAAATTTGTTCTCATTTTATGTCTACTGCAGATGACACAAGTACAGCTGGAAACTCTAAAGCTGGAGAATCAGCACTTAACTGACCTGCTAGAGAGAGTGGAGTCACGATCTCCAAAGGTGCATACTACTATCTTTAAATAAAAATAATGCTGTTTGTCTTGGCACTTTTTATTTTTTCTTCATACTCTTTCTCTCTCTCTCCCAGAGGACAGATGGGGAGCTGGCAAGTTTGAGGGACAGTTATGTTTCCTCTCTGAACAGCCTTGAGCAAGAGAATCAGCAGCTAAGGCAGGATCTGGCAGAGGTTCGTGCTCGTATGGAGGCCAGCAACCAGATGTGGCAGGACAAGTATGAGAGAGCACTGATGCAGAGCCACAACAAGAATACTCACTCCCATGACCGGTACTCAAAGCAAATCAGAGCAATGTGCACATTTACTAATAGAACAAACATAGACTATTACTCAGCTACTGTTGAGTAATAGTCTATGTTATTACTTCTATACATCTGTAACACTGAATCCAGAAAATGCAATATTAGAGCCAGCTGTGAGATGCATTATCTCAAAAAGGTGGGTCGCACCATAGTCAGTAAAAATAACATAATATTGGAGCATGTGGAGAAGTTAATTTTAGTCTTATGAGGCCAGACTCTTGTCTGCTCAATTAGGGGAAAGACCCATAAACTCAAAACAGATAGTCATGCTGTTGTTTATAAAACATGCTCACTGTTAAAATCTGACAAACTGTTTATGTATAATTTGTGGTCTTTGACAGACTACAAACATCATTTTGCATCAGAAAGGAAAACATCATGTCTGATATTAATGAAGTAATTCTCAGGGCTCTGTGCTGCATGTAAGACAAACTTACAAGTATGTTGAAAACGATGGCCTGCTTTCCTCACGCCCATTCCCACTCTGCAATATTCAATAAGAAGTTTATTATAACAGGTTATCGCCACATACCCTTGTTTTAGTTCTCTTTCCAGAGCATATTAGTCACTTCCTCCAATTGTTCTGTGTTACAGGTGTGAGGAGGAGCTGAAAGCCATGAAGAGCCGTTTGCAGGAAAGCTCCTCGCATTATGAGCTTCAGGTCCAGTCACTCCTCAAGCAACTGGAAGACCTATCATCCTCCTCGTCCCCCCACCGACCCGATGGCCAATCACAGGAGAGCAGACCTGCCATCTCACCAACACTGTCTGCTTCCTCTTCCAGATCCTCATCTTCCTCCGCCAGTAAGGCCAGAAAGATAGTGGCTCTGCTGAGCACTGCAGCTGAAGAGGAGAGGGTGCAGGGGTCAGGTTCTACTGGAGACCCGTTGCATTTGGTAAGTTTTAGAGAGTGGTGCTCTGCTACAGAGATAAAGATGTATACACAAACTATAATGTACTCTCTCTCTCTCTCTCTCTCGCAGGAGCATTTTGCAGGTTCTCCAGCAGGTTCAGTGACTTCTCATTTTGTAGAAGAAGAGACACAGCGTTCTCAGGAGCTCCTGCAGTGTCTAGATGCCCATATCCATAGTATGAAGCAGGAGAATGTGAAGACTGTCCGCAAGTACCTAGCCAAAGGCAGCAGCCCCCACAACCCACACTGACCCCACACACGCATGTACACATACGTACACACAAAGTGCCTTTCAAGATTCAGCCAAGATATTTAATTTGTACTCCCGGTCATGGAGGTTAAAATCATTGTCAGTAAATATGATTATTGCCAAAGGAAGGGAAAAAATGGCCAATCCGATAGGGACCGCATTTTGACTGCTGGATGTTTGGTAACATATGCAGTCTCACCCAGCACTGAAGCATACAATACCTCTGTAGCTATTGCACTAGTGAATGACCTGGACCTTCATTATGACTCCATTTTAACTCTTGACCTCTGATTGACCAGGTTCGGTGCTGTGACTGAAGTCTGACTTTTTATTATGTAGCACTTTAGAGCAATGTTTTTCCATGCATTTTTTTCTCACTTGTATCCTATCTCTCTCTTTCTTTCACACAATCTCTCTCCATTTAATACAATCCATTTTATGTGTACAATTAACAAATTTGTGAAAAGTTTTTACAATTTTCTGAGTTATAGTGAAGAGTTACTGTATTAAATGAGCTTGTATTGACAGTACGTTTATAGGAGTGTATGTGTTTATGTGATGTGTTTATGACTCATCCTCTGTGTCATTGTGAGCTTTTGGGAGAAATGCGTCTGCGCACGGACTGTTACATGTGTTCTCAGGGGCCACTTCAACATGCAGTGCTGTACAGCAGAGACGTTCAGCTGATATACACAGCAAATACACACACACTTTCAGCAGATGCACTCACTTGCATAAGCAACAGGTTATCAAGCAATGAGTAAAACATCAATAAACAAATAACAGTTGTTGTACAATATGCATCATTTAAAGTGGGTTACTAGTGGTCCAGCTTCAATTAGAAAACTTATTTGAAATGCTTAAATTAAAACATTTTTAATAGAAAATTCTCAAAATTATATTTTCAGTTTCCTATCAGTTGAATTATTTGGATTTGTCCTTTCTTTCTCAGATAATCAGATAATCAAACCTGTGATGCTGATTTTATGGGATACTGACAATATAACAGAAATCTGTGGGCCAAATACATTCTCCAAAATGAATGACAAAGATTCACCACAGGTGAAACATTAGGTCAGCTAGATACTAAATTAAAAAAGTCTGGATTAGTAATAACAATAACTCGAACAGTTTGTCCTTGGGAAAATGGACATTGTATAGAGGGGTTGGTATGAAGAAGAAGAAAAAAGAGAAGGAACAAAAATCTTTAAAAAAATAAAATAAAATTAATGGTATATTAGTTGCCAAAGCACAGAGCAAAAGTACAACATTTAAGCCTTGTCTATTGTCAAAAATTGTCTCACCAACTTGTACTGGGGGAGGGTGAGTGAAAAATTATCTGCACTTTGGTTGTAGAATTTAATTTGAATTAACTTTTAGAAAAGACAAATACATTTTCAACATAATCTTCTTGCTTTTTAGTGCACTTTGAAAAAAATGTTACAGGCTGAGCCACGATCCACGAATGCACCACTGTCTTCACCTCATCAAAAGTGAATCTTGTTCCTTGTAGGGCTGCTTTCAGGGGACCAAACAGGAGAATGCTTTAACACCTCAAAATGAAGTTTTTCCAAGTGTCGACAGTGTGGGGAGACTCGTTTGTGTGTGTGTGTTGGAGTAGGCATTAAACTATGTTCTCTATAAAGTATACACCCCCAGTTAAACATGCAGGCTCCAGTAATTGTGGATTTAATGTCGGCTTCTTTTGAATAACCATTATATTTGCTGCTCTGGTGTAATAAATATACACTGCAATGTTCTAATGAAAATAGCCATGTACTGTTGAAAAGTCCTGTGGTAAAGTAAGTTATATGCCACGTGTGCATCATGTGTCAAGAGTGCACGTAACAGACCTCCATCACTGTTTCTGCCTAATGACGGTTTTGCCAAACTATGTAATCTTGGTCAGTTCACAGCATTTCACTATAAGAACGCCGTGCCAGAGCTGTCTTCTATCCCCAAACAATGCCATACATCATAAGAGCAGTTAAGGTATGTTAATGACATCCATATGGGGTTGTGCGTTTGCAATGTGGCCAGAAAGACCATTACTGATGTGATGCACAGAGGGGGGAAAAAATCATATTTATAGAAGCTGTGATCCATGACTGGCATTAAAAGAGAAACTCTGCTTTAGCCATAATGACGTACAAGTGAAATAGGGTAAAATTATCCCAGATCTGATTTGTGGTGGAATGTGTGGGCTTTTCCCCCTTTTTTCATTGCTTCAGTCTTCATTTCCTAAGATTACCAAGTACTGGAAGTATGCTTAGCTAGGCTTTAGTCCAACACTTTTCCGAATGGTATTTGGTATCCCAGGCTACCACAGCCGCGAGGCCCAACAAACAATGTTGAGGAATTTGGCTGTGTAGACATAGACACACTCTCAAGCAGAAATCGAAACATTTATTTATTTTTATTTACAGCATTATTTTAAAGTCATAATGAGTTGCTCAAATATTTAAGTGACATTGGAATGAAGACCTGACCAAGAAAGGATCCTGTCAGGATTAATCCTTGATGCTGCGGATTTTTTTGCCTGCTTTATTTTAAAGAATGTTTGGAAATTGTCTAATAAATACCATCTGTTTTTAAATTAGGACACATTTATTATAACCGTATTCTAAGCCTGGTTTCCAGGCACACATTCAGGTCAAAGGGCAGTGGCCTTTTCCTTCATGTTGTGACGTTTCAGATGGCATATGCTATAGGCAATACAGTATATGAAAACTCAGACTTTATCTTTTGAGGTCTTTATTGTTCCCCCAATAGAGGGCGCCAGGATGATGACTAACTTCTCAGCTCATGCAGTTACCTTACCCTAAATCACCAGTTGCTAGCACTGTCACAGAGGAATGCAGTAAATTGAAATAAAAATATTATAGATCAGATACAAAATAATTCTTTGTGGCAGAATAGTATGAAACTAAAGGCAGTTGTATTTTAGTGGAAGCAAGATTGTGCTGTTGTAACACAAAGCAAAGCCTCTACAAAACAAAAAAAAAGATTCCAGTGGTCATCAACATGTGAACTGGAGTCCACATGCATGCATAGGAAAGTATATTAGTGGACAAAATTTAGTACTTAACTACAGTCTCTGAGCCAATCATCCATCCATCCATTGCTTGTAGTGCTTATCCTGTTAAGGGTTGCAGGGCATCTGGAGCCTGTATCAGGAAACTGGGGCACAAAATGTGATCAACTCTGGATAAGGTGCCAACTCATGGACCAGACATTATCAAATTTTCCCACTTTATTTACATTTGGTTTGATGAATAGGCATTGTTTGACTAAGTGGTAAGCTTCTTGCCTCTCATATGGAAGGCCCAGGTTGTGGCCATTGCCCCGCATTCAGGCGCTGGGGTTTCAGGGAACCTTCCCCAATCCCAAATTTAAAATGGGTGGGGTGTTTCAATAAATGTTCCCTGGTGTAAAAGACCTGTGACAAAATCAGCTATACAGATCAGAAATCCTATGTGGCTTTTAATAGGAGCAGCTAATAAAACAGCAACAACATTTACGTTTGCTCTGTAAAGTGAACAGACTACGTCTTTCACACTGATTGTTTTGCAATAAGAACTTATCTTAAACTGTGGATTTGTATATTCTTTGTTCTTACTTCTGATTATAGACGGTGGCCGGATTGTCTGGATCCATATGCAAGTAGTTTTTCTTTCAGACCAAATATGGCTTTGTAATAGCCATTATTTTCTATGTAATAGATGTGGTGTCATGTTGTATCTGCTATGTTGGCTGAATTGCACCTAAATTTTATTGACTGTAATGACCAAAAAAAAAAGAATAAGTAAATATGGAAGTAGGCAAAACTGTTTTTAATCTTGTTAATCAGGTGAATAAAACAAAACATATCGACTTATTTATAGCCATAAACTAATCATTAGTAATGTCAGTTGCTTATCCAGACCTACAGTATGTAAGCAAGGAATTGTAATGGGACTACTAGTTAATGTTAGAGCTGTCAGTCCTTAACAAGAAGTGTGACTGCAAAGTATTTCCAGCAGATGTGCTTCACACTTATCAGTGCTGATGTGTCACGTGTGTGCATCATTGGATTTCACCAAGTCTGGGGCGTTGTCAGAGCACAACTGGATTAAGAATATTCACATCTGTCTTCTCAGATGGACAGACAGACGTGTTCCAGCGAGCGCTGTGCAAAGCACGCGTCTTTTTTTTCGGCTCCTGGTGTCACCTCCCTTCCTCAAAATGCCTAAACACTGATTCTGCCAAATAACAACAGTCCTCTTTAATCTCTCTATGTGCAGTCACACATGCAATCCGACATATCCAAAAATTGCCACACCTGCTTGTTGTTACCCAGCATTCAAAACATATCCACAAATCAGATGTGATTTGGTTGCGTGGAAATGTTTGTTCTTTGTCAAACTGAGGAACAAGGAAGATTTCAAGAAGCAATGAAAGCTGCATACTTAACTAATCACCCAGGCACAGTTAATGGAGAATAACGGATAGAGAGCTGGAATTAAACATTACTACATTGCTCAATGTAATAGTGGGCTTTCTCTCTCATCACATGGTCTATGGAAATAGGCATTTAAACTATTAGCTAACATCCTGGTCTTGCAAATCAGACAGACATGTTTCTACCCAGAAATGACAAACTCTTGCAAAGAGCTGGTTCCTCATAATATGCATAAACCTGCATGCATGCACACACACACATGCAAAATAAATAAATAAAAATACTTAGAGTTTGGATAAAAAGTTCAAGCTTTTTATAAAATGTGCAGCCTTGGGAAGGGAAGAGAATTCTGAGGCTCAGAGGGATTTTGTAGGACCAGATGCCTGCTGCATCTTTGTTCGATGTGGCATAGCAGGTTGTTTTCCTCCTTAGGTTTTCCTCATTCCATAAATTTACAGTTTGCAAAGCCGCTTAACACAAGTCTTTTTCTCAATAGTATCATTTTAAATATGGTTATCAGCTGCTAACGGTATGTTGCAAATGCTTTGCCGGTTATATTTTTAGCCACAACAACATCTCTTCAAGGTCTTGGGCTATACTACTATTCTTATCGAGGATGAGTTAACTATGAAAACCCTGAATGGAGAAGGAAGTGTGTCTACCAAACTTGCATGGTATTTCTTTATCTCAATTCACTGATTACTCAAGTCTGACACTAATCAAGTTCACATGGAGTTCCTTACCAGGGCCAATGTTTTGCGAGTGAGTGGTGCCTGGGGATATCACCACCATGTGGTACTTCAATCTTCTCTTAAAGTATTGGCAAAAGTAGTGCATTTTTTCCTTCTAAACACATTGTGAATTTAATAGGACCCCCGCAGTTAATATTTGGCCAAGTCTTCCTTGCTGAAAACAGCAGTGTCTCTTTTTTATCTGAAAGAACTGGATAACTTTTGTATTGGAATCTTGGACCATACTTCCAGGCAAAACATTTCATGCTCTTTCATACTATTTATTTTATTATACTGAAAGCAGTCCAATGTTGGATTGTTAGTTCTGTATTTGACCCTCTTTAATTCAGACCAGAGATTTTTAATTAAATCAAGACTCAAATAGTCATTATAACATTGACTTTGTGTTTCTGTAAATATTTCTCTGTCAGTTTGGATATCTTGTAGGGGTAGTGCCAAGGATAAGTTGTCAGACTACTGATCAGAAGGTCAGGAGTTTAAACTCCAGCAACGCCAAGCTGCCACTGTTGGGCCATTGAGCAAGACCCAGAAACCTAAGCTGCTTAGTCTATTGAGGAAAATGTGTGGTGTTGGCCTTTCAGCTTCTCCCAGCAAGGGGTCGCTACAGTAGACCATTCAAATCCGCACATACAAGCTTGGCACAGGTTTTACCCTTCCTGTGATGCCATGATGCCCTTTTTATCCTGGCTTGGGACTGGAACTGCATCCAGTGGCTGGGGTTTGGGCACTGGCTGGAAATCGAACCCAGGCCTTCCGCATGGCAGGCGAAACACCTACCACTGAGCCACCAGTGCCCATATGTGTGTTTCTATGTATGTGAGAGTATACAGTATGTGTGTTTGTGTCAGTGTATTTTTTTTATTTTTATTTTTTTTTTTGGAGTGGATTGCATCATTGCTAAGAGCTTCAGGATGCCATGTTCGATCATAAACACTGGTTGGTGTTTGAGGTGAGTCTCACATGTGGATTGCTTACACCAAAATCCTAGATGTAATGGTGTGTGTGAGGGATAATTTGCGATGGATTTGTCCCCCAAGCATGGTTTGGCCCCACCTTATGCCCAGTCATTTTTTTATTGAATTCTCCCTCTGATGCAAGTCCCTTTAGATAAGAACTACAGCCAAATGAAAAACAAATGAACAGTTTGTGAATGATGTATAACTCTTAAAAAAAAAAAAAAAAAAAAAAAGATAAGTCATTATTACCCATAGTACTCCCAGCTAGTGTAAAGATAAATAGACCTAATTTTACCCTAGAACACTTTTTTTTTTTTTTTTTTTTTTGTCTTGGTGTGTTTTCCTGTCTAAACTAAATCTGGGTGAAGTATTAAACCAACAAGTGTTATTGTTCCTTTTGAGTTTACCCTTTTTTTTCACACACCCACTCGTTGTTACTGATGTAGTGGAAGTGTTGTGGCATATTTCTGCTCTAGCATAACTGTCTGACATTCCTGAGAGAGATAAGAGCTGAAGCGATAACGTTTTTTTTCTTTTTTTCTTCTTCCCAGGATTGTCTGCCGCTGCACATCCGTCTCTCGTGTATTTCTCATTCATCTCCAAGCCTGGCATAGCATTGCATCCCTGGCCCAGTTCCTGTTTGTGTGTTTGTGCTTTTATTGTTTATCCCTGATGAATATGGTGTGACGGGAATCTGCTCCACACACCCTCAGTGGGATGTTCACAGAGTTCTAGAGACAGAATGGTGGGTGTCTTATCAGCCCGGTTCAAAGAGTGTGTTTGTGTGTGGGGAGACGCCAGCGATTCTCAGAACCAAAGATCTGGCAATGACCTCTTTAACCCTTTCTCATACACATACAGACACACACACCCTATGCAATACTGTGGTCATTCTTCTCTTGTCTGGTTCCTTTTGACCCCATTACGATTCCATTTTCTTATCACCTAGTCCAGAGGGAGGCTGTTCAGGCATCAGTAAGCACCATTTGTAGTCGCTTCTTATCTGAGTTTTACACGTAGTCTAGATAGAAGAGGTGTATGTGGTATGCGACTGACTAATGGTTTAATATCCACAGCTGTCCTCCTGCAAACACTTGGAGTGTGCCTTACATTAAAATCGAATAGGAAACAGGCCTCCTTGAAAATCAGATAGGTGATTGATGCCAATCTGCATCCAATCTGCATCATGCTGGAAGATAGCAGTAGTTATGGGAAGCGGGAAATGGAATGGCATGTGTAGTGTTGGTGGTGGTGTGTGTGTCAAGAAAAGAGAGAAATGAGTAGATTACTTTGGCGCCTGTTAGTAATGTGAAAAACATGGCAGAGATGCACATCTTTGAGTCTGAAAAAAATTTCCAAAACTGCTGCACACTTGCACTGGTTTTTCTTAGTGTTACTCAGGCTTGTGCAATGCCATTTAGCGAAGCTGTAGTGTTTACGATGTTTTTCACATGAAAAACAGCATAATGTATATTCCTGTTTTCATGACATCCGTCAGGGAAACTGCCTTTTGTGTCAGTGGCCACTGGACGCTTTGATGTACTTGAAAGGATCATTGAAAGGACCTTTATTGTACTTTCCCTGATGATTTTTATTGTACTTTCCTGATTTTAATTTCTAAGCGGCGAGCTCAAATTTATCAGCCCTTTGTGTTTGGGAGTGTGAGAAAACTAAAACAAAAGTGTGAACATTTGTCCATTCATAATGCCTTTGGACTGTAGGGGATTTCCCATTAAAAGCAGTGATGAACATTAAAAAAGCTTCTTTTTTTTTCAAACTAGATGTACAACTCGCTTATTTTATTGGCCTGATATAATGTATTTGACTGGACTCAATAGCAGTGTATGCTGCCTGACCAAAAAAAGTGACTGTTGGATTTAAATAAGCAAAAACATAAGAGCTCTTTATTGGATGATTCAGCTGGCAACAATTCTTTGACCCTACATGATGCAGTGAGTAGTTTCTCGTTTTTTAAACAACCATGCCGGAAGACGCATCACATGGTCATGGAATAGATGTTACTGTGTTTCAGAAGGAGCAAGGAATGCAAACAATGGAGGCTGCTAAAATGACTGGAATTGGATTAAGAACTAATCATAATGACTGAGATTAAATAACTAAAACTAATAACTAAATAAAACTTTGAAGAATGGTGCTGAAATGTGGTCGGAAAATTGATCACAAGAAAATTATGGGATTGGGACTAAACAGCTGCGTGGCCCTAAGGAAACACCTTGTTAGTATGAATTAATAGAAAAAGCCTGTATTTGGTAGGGGGGCATAAAAATTGGACTTTAGAGCAATGGAAAAAGGTCAAGTGGTCTGATGAGTCCAGACTGACCATATTTCAGTCAGAGTAATATGAATACTGCCCACAGTACAAGTCTCTGCAGGCAGTGTTATAACTTGGGGTCAGCGACAATAAAATAAAGTCCGCTGAAGACCTGAATGATGAGGTTATTGTATCAGTATATATTTTTTTCTTCCTTGAATGCACAGGAATTTTCCAGCACTCAAATTGTGAGCATTATTATATATATTAGACTTGAATTGGGCAAACATGAAGTCCTGACCTTAACCTCATTCAAAATCTTTGAGATGTGCTGGAGAAAACTTTCTGTTGTGGTTAGTCTCTCCCATCATCAATACCAGATCTTGGGCAAAAATTTATGCAAATCAATAGTTGAAAGCATGCTGAAGGCACATTCTAAGCAAAGCTAATTGCAGTCCAACAAAATATCAGTTCGTTAATTAATAGCCACTTTTAGCCAAGCGGGGAATATTTCCAATAATCCAAAATATAACATACTTACTCAAGGAAAAATTTCAGAGAAATTTATTTCAACGAACACTAAATGAATAAATTAACATGTTTTGACAGATTAGCGTTTAGTGTACAGTAACAAAAAAAGATTAAGGCTCTGAATGTATGTGAAGGAAATTTACACACAGTGCTAGCATTTTACAGTATAATGAGAAAACAACTGAAAATCTGTCAAAAATCTTCAAAATGAAGAAAAAGAATTCCAAACCCAAAGTCACAAATGCAGCAGTTCTACACATTGTAAATATATTGTATATTAGTTGCTTTCATAGTTTAGTAATATCTGATATTTCGTTGTTGTTTTTTTAATCTAAGTCTCATTTTAATCTTTCACTAGTATTGCATTCACAAGGGTGTTTGTGTCAAAAGATATTATAGACCTGTACCCTTTGCTTATGAGAATTCAGTTTAAAATTGTGCTTTTCTTAAAGTTTTCATGAAATTATTTAGATTTGTTCTTTATAAATGTGTGTTAATGGCCTCCCTGCACTATTCCCCGTTATTTCACAAAGGTGATTTTCCCCCCTCAGGTCATCTTTAGAAATATCCTGTGGTATTCGGATTCAAGCGTTAACCCTTAGTAATGCTTGGCATCAGCCTCTGTTATGTAAAAGTGTATTGTGTGTCTCTCCCTTTGACCACTAATTAAGGCGACCATTTGGAAACTGGCCTTAATTACACTGGAATGCCTTGTGAACTCTTGCATGCTAACCTTGCTAGCATGCCACCTCTCTGTCCTTGAGTTATATCTCTAACTCACTATTCCCTAGGCAACTGGTTTAGCATAATTTTTTCATGTGGTGGCATTAATGATGTAGGACTGAAGCGTCATTCGAACAAGTGAATAAAAAAAAAAAACATGCACAGTAAAAATCATGTTGATGAGTTTGTGGGGGTTTGAAGTGATTGGACTGGAATGTTGCCCCTTTGGTTTGCATTGTTTCGAGCTAAAGGGGCAGTTAAACATGTGAATGTGCTCATTTGCTAATCAATGCCAGCTGCTCAGGTCCGAGCTACAGGCCGCTATTCATATTCAAGCCCATTGATAACTGTGTTTTTTAGCTTTTCTACTATTAAACTAGCTGTAAGTTTCTCAATACAGTTCACTGTGTCCTCAATTTACTTTGCACACATCTGTCAGAAATAAATTGCAACATTTAACATCCAGGAATCACTGAACGTTTGCGATGCAGGGACGTGTCTTTTGGAAAGGAAAGAGGAAATAGTCATCATTCCTAAATCCTTGCGCCACAGATTCCTTTTTAACGGTGAACAGCTTTGCAGCTATACCAGTTCCTTGGATATGTTGTGTATATATAGCAGGTCTTTACATACTCTACTAGGCAGTATAATGAGCACAAGTCATTATAACTCAAACCGGAGTTAAGTTATGCAACTGTTTAATGCTGCATGACCTCAGCTTTATCTTAATCAGGTAATACCACTTGTACATTCCTGTCTCAAGTGTTGGTGATCCTGTGTTGCATACTTATTTGTTCTCCAGAATAACTGTGGAAAGGAAGTTTGATTGTGTACTGGAATGTGAAAACGCACTATAAGAGGGTGTGCCAGGCTGGCAAGGGTAAAATATAAGCAGTGTGCACACAGTGTACAGATCTAATCTTTCTGCACATTCAGAGAGGCCTGCGATGATGACAGCCATTGCCTGTTTACATGTTTTTTTAGCTCAGATTGATGCAACCGTTGATCCTCTCAGAAAGAACAGCGCAAAATCATAGTCATGGGTGGGAAGCTCGTGCTTGTTTGGGGAAGTTTCAGGATTTTTGGCTCAATGCCTTTAAGCCGTATGTCTGTATTTCTTTCTTGAAACTGTCTTTTACTTCATTTGACTTTTAGCCCTCTCTTTACATTCCTCTTAAGCAAAATGTAGTAACAAAAGCATACCTCTGATTCTCTGGGTGTTTTATGCTCATGTCCACTCTGGCCTAATAACACAGTAAAGCCTTCATTATGCCATCATAAAGTGGTGATTTGCTGAGAAGATGAGAGGGCAGAGTCTAGTCACCTGCAGGGGAAACTCCAGTGAGGAACTCTACCATAAATCAGCATGGCTTCTCTGATCACTCTCAGACTAGCCATCAAGGTTGCTCACTCACTTTCCCAGGCATGTTTTCTGAGGGAAAAAGATCGGGAATACTTTTTCTATGCTATTACACAGGCTGTAGCCAGCCTAATTTCAAACATCTGAATCTGGACTCCTTCGAGACATAATTGTGGTCTGAAATGAAAATAATCCATCCAAGTGAGCATGACTCAAACTATTACAAACTATCAAACTCGCATTGTAGTGACATCTAACATTACAGACAACATGCAGAGAGACGAGGACAAATGTGCAGCTTGTAGGTTGCGTAATCAGTGCTGACTTACCGTATGAGGAATGTTTGAAGAGTTATTAAAAAAATGGCAATTAAAAAAAAAAAAAAAGCTTTCAGAAGTCTAGAAGAACATGAAGAAAATAAATAGTCTGATGTGAAAATGCTTGATTGACATCTTTATGCTGCACCCAATGCCAGCTTAGCCGTATACAAATCCAAGTGACGTAAATCAAACGGTTCAAGAATGCACATAACATTTGACATGTAAGAATGTTTTCATACCTGAACTCACCTGCGCTTAGTGTTGGAGGAGCTTAATTGGAGGAATACTTTATGCAGCCTCGTCTCTATGTACTGTGGTATGAATGATTAGCACTTACCAATAAACAGTGACGGAAAAACATAAGTCATTTACAATGCCTTCTGTAAATAAACATTTGAAATATGTGTTCAATAGGGCGTAACAGAATACCACAGTCTGTATCTGTACCTATTTTAGTGTTTCAAATATTTGTATCAGTGTACATATCTGAATTCAGATCGAAACACTGAAAAGAAAACAAGAGGTAGGAATGCCAGTACTGTCAGCGTGATTGGTGCCAACAACAACTGACCTTAGACCTTAGACTAGATTTTTTATTTTTTTTTTGTATTTATTTTCCCCAAGTACGCTAGGGGAAAGTACACTTAAGTTAGATTTAACCAATGCATTTTCTGTGGCAGTCGACCACATGCTACAGACATAACCGAGCTAACTTCTAAAAGAAACATTGTCCCTTTAACGGAGAAAATATCATCTGCATAGACAGGATACACATCCAGTCCTGTAGCATCCATCTGTGAGCAGGAAATCATGGCACATTGCTTCTGAGAGTCTGTAGGGTGAGCCAGAGGAATGTGCGGTATGCAGATCCCCAGTAGGATAGCATACAATAGTGGTGAAAATGCTAATGTGCGCTCGCATAAAGCCTGCAAACTCCTACTGAGTTAATGGTCAATAAGACAGCTGTTAACTTTTGATCTTTATATTGTTCGAACAGATTGATGGTGGACGTATTTATATCATTGCACACTTTTCCAAGTTGTTCTAAAACGTTACATAATAATGCAAACAGTGTGCTCAGGGAAGGCTGTAAATCTGTAGTTACAGCCAAGCGTGATGTGCTTCTTGTTCGCTTGTGTTGGATGGAAAACCAGAGAGGCAGAGGTGTGTTTTTTAACAGACTTGGGCCCTTTTCCCACGGCCTTCTCATTACTGATATGTCCTCTCCCTCTTCTTTATGTGATGGACAGATGGCAGAGGTACTGAGAGCGAGTCTTATCTGCCGCCTGTTGATGTTCAGCCTGAGAAAGTTCCAGGCCTGTGCATGACATCAGCCGCTCCATCGGCCGCCTGACGAGGGCTATCAGTGGGTCAGAGTCACTTCTCCTTCCTCTCCTGCTCCCACAATACCTTTCTCTGTATTTCTTTCACACATTCTCTCTCTCTCTCTCACACAAACACACAGAGCACAAAAGATGTCAAAGGTCCAACCTCATCATTCGAACATGTAGAACTTTCTTGACCTATTACCACAGATTGAGTGAATGTGTGTGCACGTGTGTGTTTGTATGTTTTCTCGTTCCTGCCACAGACACCCTTGTTTCTCCCCGCTTTCTTCTCTCTGGCTCTGCTGATTTTGGACTAATGAAGGGTCAGCAGGAGCATTCCCATGGACAACCATACAATGTTTGCTCAGTTGGCTGACGGTGTTTTCACAGGCCGGGCTATGTAGCTGTGAGGGTCACACATGCTTCACGAGGGGGAAACAGCTTGATACAGAGAGTCTGATACTGCTGGGTCTTTACGAGCACTGCCTTTCTCCAACTTTCTCCAACCTTTATCCTCCTTTTCCTCTTAAAACTGTTCTTTCTATATTGAGCACTGCCATGTTTTCTGTGAAGCAAGCTTTCACCGTTTTTTTTATTATAATTTTTTTAATACAGACCAACCTTAATATTGTATAAATCAATGTGTTATCCATTATAATTTTACAACATTATGATATTATAAATGTCAAAAATTCCTAACTTGGCTACAACAAGACCTAGCCAATAGTACATGCTGTAAACTTGCTAATCTTTTATGAAGCGATTTTCTTATTATTTGTGCTTGACGACAGAATATTTAGCAAGAATCCCCCCTGAGTTACGTAACATTACGGACCTCCCTGCATTTAAAGCAAAACTAAAGACTCACTTATTTAGAATTGGCTTTAAATATTTTATCATTTTATGTAAAAAAAATTATAATTTTATCATTTTGTTTTATTTATTTATTATTATTATTATTATTATTATTATTATTATTATTATTATTATTATATTTTGTATTTCTATTTTTATTGCCACTTTATTGTAATTTTTAGTGCTGTGAAGCACTTTGGTTCAACTTGCTGTAAAGTGCTATATAAATAAATGTTGATTGATTGAACTTTAGAAACTTTACAAACTAGTTTGACGTTTGTGTTATTGCTTATTGAAAATGTTATCAAATTTTAGAGCACTTTTAACAATCGTCATTGTCTCAAAACAGCGTTACAGAATCTCTCTCTCTTTTTCTTTCTTTCTCTTTCTCTCTCTCTAGAATGTGTGTATGTATACACACACAAAGATGATCAGATTGTCAGATATTACATACCATTTCTTCCAAATTTTACCCTCTTTTTCTCCATTATACTGTATTTGTACAAGAAAAATGTGCAAATTTGTACTGTAGTGGTTTAACATAAGTTTTAAGTTTTTTTTTTTTTTTCAACTCTCACATTTGTGGCAATTTTAGTACATTAGTTCATTCACCCTGGTTTTCAGCCTTGCTTGGTTTTGACCCATGTAAAAATGTAGATATTTATACATAATGATGGCAAACTATTCATCATTGTGTATCTATTTGTACAAATCATTGCATGTTGCTTTAAAAAAAAAAAGCCATCATTTCAGAAACATTTACCTGTTAATAGTGAAACTCTCACAGGTGCAGATTGTATAAATAATTCATATAATAGATGGATTTGTCAATATAAACCTAATCTTCCTCTAATCTTTTAAACCTATGAAAATATATACAGCTATATTCGATGTTTATTAAGAAAGGAATTTAGAAGTCAGGGTAATGTTTGCTCAGTTTATTTGCTCAAAAGAGCCATATTAGCTCTGACCTTGGGTCCTGGTTATTGGCTGTAAAAGTGTGCTTGCGTGAGTGTCCATGTGGCTCTGAACAGGAATGTCGATCATGTAAAGCCTCCTGCCAAATGTAGCACACGGTGGAAGGCCCTGGAATGGAGACCACTGCGGAACGGTAAACATGCTGTCCTCGTGTCTCCGGTTCCAGTCTCCTTCACTTCCCTCTTTTAGACTCCACTCTACATCACTGGAATGCTGAGAAATAAGCAGACGTAATTAGCATACAGCCAGAATCCTTTGAGAAGGAGAGCTCCCCTCGTCACCCGAGAGAGGCTAGTTCATGGGCGGTGATCTGTTTGGCTGTTGTTACTGTGGCTCAGCATCTTTAAGAACCCTTAAGCTGTCTCTTATTCTGTTCAAAACTGTAGATTACTTCCTGAAAATGTGCACTGGGGTCCAAGCATCCACAAGGATCAGCGAGTTAAACAATGCTGAATTAATACAACAGTAGATTTAAAAGATGATATTAGGTGATATTAATATGAGTACATGATATTAGTATATGGAAGAATGGCTGAAATATGCATGTACTGTTTACATACACATTAATGGTACATAGTCATGCAACCAAGTTTTATTTCTGAAATCTCTCTCAAACTCTCTCTCTCTCACACACACATATACACACACACAAACACTCAAAAACACACAACAGAGTCATATGAGACTGGTTTCTGCTCGTCCTTTGCTCAACAAAGTGAGAGAAGAATGTGGAAATTCAGGTTTAATGTTCAGAAAACTCAGAATAGGGAGTTTCATATAGGCATTATGCTGACAGAAACACAGATAAAAACATTTAGAAATCCAGCATATATCTTATGTGTTATGAGTGGAATGATGGTTTACTTCACATGGAATTTTACATTATGACTCTTTTCAACTTTGTACCGCTAGAAGTTGCCATGCTCGATTGTGTAACTTTTATACAAATCCCCTATCACCATGTCCAAATTTTGGGGAATAACCTGAAAAATGTGCTTTTCACAATGCAGTGAAGTGATTTTCATGCTTTAACACAGATGTGTTTTCCTCGATTGCTTAGAACAACTTTTCTGTATTATTTATGGACAATATCTTTGTTAAAGCAAGCTTAGCCAAATATGAAAACTGGGAATATGATAGGTTTTCCCAGATTATTATTATTATTATTATTATTTTTACTGAGGCAAAGGCACATTTATTTTTCAACAAGGCATAACAAGACATATTTCTCAATGCTCTCAATACTCTCTTGCTACACTAATGTACTTATCCCAGTATTTCAATAATGCCTGGGTACTCTCAATGAGGAAGGTTTTCTTAGTATGCCGAGCCACTATCAGACTGCTTGCTTCACATCTGAAATACTGGCCTCCCAGGAACTCCTTTGATGGCACAAACATGTGGAAATCCCTTGGAGTTAGCAATGTATGGGGGATGTGGCAATAACTTACGCCCGATTTCCTGCAAGTGGTGCAATGCGCAGTATGAGGTCATGCATCGTCCTGCAAAAACAGAACACCTTTGGTGATCAAACCAGTCCTTTGTTTCCTAAGTCCTAAGTTCCACTTATTTAATGTTCACCGGAACAACTGCGGTGCACTTGGAGCTTTAAAACGCTTTGCAACGTTTAAATGTTTTATTGTGCCTAAAAGTCTCATCACCGTACTGTGCTTAAAGTCTTCTGTAGATTGTTTTTACACCATCATTCACAAGAAATTTCATCAGACGTCCCTGTTTGACTTGAACTCCTCCTGGTTCAAGTAAAACTGAAGTCTTGCATCAAATAAATCTAGAATCCAATCTGGAACTGTAGTACTGATTGAATCCAAAATATACAAATCCACCTTTAAATCCTGGGCTGCACCTCATGCCAAGAGTTGTGCAGAAACCAAACTAAAAGTGCATTCTAAGTGAGCTCATGCATTTGTGCTTTCGATATGAGGTAGTGAACACATGATACTCCTGCTATTCTAGTGTATAAGTAGTGGTGTATGAACTGTTGCTAGTCAACATGGAAATATGGAGCCCAAGAATGATAAGCTATCATGATAGCTAGCATGTACTGTATATACACTGTATGGAGAGTTTAAATGTTTTTAATCCCAAAATTGCAATGTGGAAATTATTAAAGCAAGGTCAATACTTGGAGAAAAACAGACATGTGCTACAGCTGAAAAAGTGCTACCATGGAAAAGAAACAGACTCATCAATACTCATCAATTATCAATACGTTCTCTCAGAAGTGTTGTGAAAGCTACTTGTCATGCTATAAGCTCCTCACGATTGAAAGTAGCTAAGCTACAGCTTAACTACCTTTTTCATTTATTCATAAACCGATCTGAGAAAGTAACAAATAAGAAATAACTTTACTACAAAATAACAATAATCAGAAAATAGCAACATGTATACATAGGGCTCAGTCCACTATTCTTGGTTTACTTTGTTTCTGGAAATATCTTTCTAGTTATCACAGAGGAACCTGGTCTAATGCATAAAACATCCTTCTATTTAAGCCAACGTCTCAAAACGATGGTTGTCTACAGTAACTTGTGACTGTTGCTAAGAACCCCAACCTCTGGCAACCCCCCCCGCACACACACACACACTATGGGTATTAGGAAACACCAATCAGCCTACAACACATGTCTTTGGAATTTGAGGAAAGCCACAAAGCACAGGAAGAACATGCCATCTTCACACACGAGATTCCAATCCCCACCCTGGGGGTGTTAAGCAATAGTGTTTACCACTGTGCCAATGTGCCACAAATACTGGACATTAAACTTTAAATAGTTATGGTTGAACATTTACTACCATATGATGCAATTTGTTATTTTATTTCTTTAGTTAGCTTCTAGTTGGAAGGTAACTATTTTAATAAATCAGTGCATCTTCATGTTAATCAAACAGTGATACTATCACTTATGATCTTAGCAACAATAATGATGTAAACACTCGTGAACATGACAAGGATGGACATGATCTGTAGCTGTAGCACGTGTCTGTTTTTCTCCAAGTATTGATTTTGCTTTAATTGTTTACACATTGCAATTTTGGGATTAAAAACATTAGGGAAAATGGAAAATATGGTGTTCATTTTTGTTTCTGATCATTTTAAATATATTTCAGCAAATATGTTGCTACTAAAACTGTAGTAAATAGTGCACCTACTTATATCTAGCTAATTTTTAGCCCAAAATTGCATAAGGGACACACTGTGTAGATTTTAAGTTTTAGATTTCTTTGAGTAAAGCAAAGAGATTAATACTGTACAATCAGAATACTTGCTTAATATGCCAGCTGACTACAACCATCTCTTTATTGATTTTTTTCAATGATCTATTGATCTCTTTAATGTTTCACCATAAACATGCACATTGGAGGCACCATTATTTCTCATCCATGCTATAACATGAATTTTCGAACCTGGTTGAGCATGTGAACGCTCTTATATTGTTTGACAATAAAAATATATGTTGCAATATTTATAAATCACAGTAACTGAAGTGGAAAGTGGACAGTGTGGACAAAAAATATGAGGGGAAAAAAGCATTTCCTGCTTTTTGTAATTTTTTCATTAAAAAAAAAAGGTTTAAATAAGATTTTTTCCTTAATGTGACCTCATATAAGAAGATACCTTCCCCCAGTTTGTTGCTCAGCTCCACTCAGCTCTGCTGGTGGGGTGTGGCTTGGAAGTAGCTCATTTGCATAGACACTGAAGCAGCATGTTGGAAAGAGGAGTGAAACAGAGGCACTTAAGTGTAAAGAAATGCATTATCAGAGAGATATTTTAGCTGGAGAGCATCAACCAACATACTTTGGGGGAGCTCTGAGATGTGTGTTAACTTATTAAGGAAAGAAAGCTAATATTTGGGACCTTTAAAGGAAAATGTAAAGAAATGTCAGGTTTAAATGGTAAAGTGCATTTGGTCTAATTTGTATGAATAAAGAAATGCATTATGATTACCATTCAGGAAGCCACTAATATACTCTCTATTTTGCACAAGTGAACGTTTAAAAGTTGTCTTCTCTCTTTCTGTTTAAAATACCTTATTCTGGTTCCCTGCCTCTCCTTTTTCACTTGCCCTGGGCTATTGGAAGCATTTCAGGGGTGAGAATATTTTGGTTTCAAGTAACTTCAGTAAGAAAGAAATCTGCTTGAGACACTGACACCAAGGTTGGTGAGACAGTTGGTGTCAAAAGCATTGTACTGTCCCTGAGATTCCTTTGTGCTCACTCGGCCTGCGGCTCTGCAGACCCATTTCCTCCTGCCCACTGAAATGCTAATGGTCCTAACATTAAAAAGGTGAGTTGACTTTTGATGAGAAACGCAACACCACCAGAGTAATTATAGCAAATAAAGGTGAGTTTTTGTTGGAGGGGGTCTTGATGTCTAGAATGAGGCTGGTCATATTATTCTCTCTTTAGATGGCAGCTTAGACTGGGTGAGAAATACTTTTTACTGGCATTCAACAGCCCACAGTTGAATTTCAGACCCAGCGAAATCTGCAAAAGAACAGATTCTACTGCGATCCATCCAGTGAAATTCCACGAGATGTGTTTGTGAGAAAGTTATGCAAGATATTTCACGGGGCGTTATTCATTAATGAACTTTTGTTACGTACAAAAGCCTTTTTACTCTCATCCACTCATCCACTCTCCCTCTCTTTGTCCTTGAGTACATATTTGTCTCACGTGCTGCGCGTGGGACACTTTCACGGCCACAAGATTTTAGGCATACATGTGTGTATAGCCGGAAGCGCTCGCTCCAGACAGCGAGCTAGAAAACGACAGGAATTGCGCCTTGAAATCTCAGGAAATGTCCGCAATTTTTGTCCACATTCCTTTGCAGTTGAGTGAGCCTCCCAACCCGAGTGCCTCCTATCAGGAAGCGGGGAACAATGGGAGCAGAGTGGCAGAAACACGTAGGCAGACAGACGGCTCGAGGTGGAGGGGGTTGTAGAGCCACAGCCATTATTTCTCCCCCCTCATCCTCACCCAGCAGTCCACTCAGCCAGGCTGGACCACTCACAATGGTCAACAATGGCTGGATGCTAAGTTTACCTTCAGAATCCATTGTTCATATCAGGCATATAAAAATCAATGTACCGGAGTAGCAGAAAGAATATTCATAGCAATTATAACAGCTTTTTCTTCAGAAAACTTGGATGTTGCAACTTCCTGTTGAATCTCTGACTAGTGTATCATTCCAAATATTTTACAGGGTGAATGTGCACTAAAATTAAAAAATTTTCAGAGCTTATGATAGATGACTCGTTGAAAAGGAATATTTCACACGAGATGTTTAATGATTCGCATATCAATGCTGAAAAAAAAAAAGAAATGTTGTGTATTATATGGAACTGTTCATATTTTCATTTGCTGGTCACTGATATAAATCTAGTCAAATTTAACATCCACTTGCCACGGGTCTGTGTGCATAGAGATTGCATGTTCTCCCTGTTTGTTCGTGGGTTTCCTCCAGGTACTCCGGTTTCCACCCACAGTCCAAAGACAAGCAGATTAGACTAGTTGCCCTGCCCTTAGTGTGTGTGTGTGTATGTGTGTGTGTGTGTGTGTGTGTGTGTGCCCTGCAATGGATTGGCACCATGTCCTGGATGTACCCTGCCTTGTGCCTGAAGTTTTCTGGGATAGGCTGCAGGCTCCCGCCATCCCTGTAATAGGTTTAAAGAATGTAGAAGATTAATGAATTATGGAATGAATTAATTAACATTCACTTCTTTGAAACCTTGACAATATTATGCATGCACACCAGGACTTGTTAGTTTTCGGTACACAAATTTCTTTCATTTAAATGATCTTAATAAGATTTCATATCTTAATTTCATAACACATTTACTTTTACACCATACCCGAAAATTATAAACTGATACCATTTAAGCAATCCATTCACAATCACCAGTTATTATCACCAATCGCCTGTTTGTGTCAGGTTGGGGGAAAAAAAGAACAGAAACTGCACTTGGAAGGACAGAAAAATCTGTAATTGTTATCTGGATTCCTTAAAAGTGGTAACTTTGGCTTTGTTAATTTGACAATTTGACTATAAGCACTCTTATTATAATTCAATGGAAATGTAAACTACAGAATTGCATAATAGTAATAATTATGGTAATTAAACTAAATGGTGATTAGTAATGTAAAGTACTGCTTATATGAAACTGTTCATCAGAACAAATAATTAAAAGCATAAGATCTGGATGTCTAGTGTGTGTATGTAAGCATGTTCAAGAGGTCTGTGTTTACAATTCCACATACAGTAATAACACAAACTGTTTGCTGTACTGTTTCTACATGAATTCTTACCTCCTAAATCTCAATATAGCATTAACATTCCTTACTGTAAAGCAAAATACCTGGAAAAAAGTTACACGCTTTAACAGTGCCATGTCTAAGTCAGCTGAAACATCTGCTGGCCCTTTACACATCATTGGCCCACTGATTATATCAGATTTTAACATGAATAAAGCACATTCCAGTCTCGATTATATATTTCATAATGACCCAAAGAAAGTCAGATTGATAACAGCTAATAAGTAAATGCCCCTTGCGTAATACATATGCTGTAGATGCCAGGTGCTGTAAGCATTCTGCACAATACAAAGAGATTACATTTAGCAGCTGGGTGCTGTGACACACCACCCATCCCCACCACCTGGCCTGTGTGTGTGTGTGTGTGTGTGTGTGTGTGTGTAGTGTCACTAGGCTACAGCCTTAAAAGCATCCATCTCATTTCAGCCGTTGCTGAGTTGCCTGAGGCTCTCTGGACCGTATGGCCTTGGGAGACAACTTTATCTGCCCTGGAAGTGATCGCTTAGTGGACCATCTGCTCTTAGATGGGTCTGCACAGAGATGAAAATCGATCCCTTCTATTATCGATGTTCTTCTGAAGACAAAGCTGAGCCTATTAACTCTAATACAGTCACTTCCACTCATGCTATATGATCATGTTACTGCGGGACAAGAACAGAATATGCGTTCAGTGACAGAACGTGGTTTTGTTCAGAGGCAGGTCACATCATATAGATAGAGTTTTAAGTTACTCTCACATTCACATTCTGAATGTCTGTCTGCCTGACTGATTGACTGAATTATATTCTGGATTTCCATGTTCTTCTGGATTTCAAATCTACTTTCGGGTATTGTTATCCCATTAAAATCCCTGGCTGCGAAGATTGTCAGCATTCAGATGAGCTTATCAGGGAGTTTTGAAGAAAGAAGTCCAATTGACGTGACTCAACTCTCACATGTAAACTGGGACAAAATCCATATGTAGAAAAAAAAAAGTTCAAGATGCAAGTGTTTACTGGATAACTAATGGAACTGGGATACACTGGAATCCAGAAACACTGTTTTAAGATTTTATATACAACTTTTAAAGGTTCCTCTAAAGGTACAACCAAAGAGCAACCATGTGAAACTTTACACATGAATAATCACATGATTTGTAGAAACCCTGTGTATACACTCAGGTTTTATTTCCCCTTGATTTCTTGCTTCATTTTTTTTTTTAACATTCTCTTTTACATTTGGTGTAAATTTTCAGATGTGATTTCTCACGTACTTTTGGGAGACAAAGAAAGGACGCCCTTATTTTATTACGTCACATATACATTACAGCAAGGTGAAATTCTTCCTATTATATAACCCAGCTTGTTAGGAAGCTGCTGTTACATTGTTTTTGGAGCAGACTCCCACAGAGGCAGCTTTATGGTGCTGGGGCTTGAACCTCCTACCTTCTCATCATTGCGACACCACTGCTCACGCAGCTTCACACATCATTTACATGAATTCATCTCACTTGAATCACTCGTTCAATTCCAATGCAGAACATTTGAATTCTTTTACCCGTTATTCACTTGTGATCACATCCTGTAGGCGCAAGGAACATCCGAAATGCCAGTGTAACCAACATCAATGTAACACAGGCATAGTAGGAAAAACCCCACATAAATAAAGTGAACCACAAGTGTGTGGAACCATAAACTGAAGTGTAGGAGTGCCATTAGGATAAATAAGAGTGATCTGACTACTGATTTAAACTCTAAGCAATCATTATATACTTGTAGTTGGATATTTATATAGAATTATAAATATATCCATCTAAGATAGATAGATAGACAGACAGACAGACAGACGGGACAGAAATATATATATGACCAAGTGTAAGCCTAATCATCTAAACTCTTTTTGGAATAATTTTTCCTTAGTAAAAATGAAAATGTAAACCCTTATTTTTACAGGATTCTTTTAGGCTTACTAATAATAATAACAACAACAATAATAATAATAATAATAATAATAATAATAGGCTTCTAATAACTGCACATTTTACCAAAGTGTTCTAAGTTGGTATAAGTGCCCCTTAATAACCCCATCAATGCCACGGATAAAAGCGCAGTACTATTGTCATTGGGCTTGGTTTGACATTTTCATATAGACTGCCTTTGTCACAACAGCTCCCTATGCTTTGAGATAAAGCAGAGAGCCTGCAAGGCACGTCAGACCATGCTGATTTCCCACCTGCTTCTGCTCTAATAGGCATGAGGAATGTGGAGCGAAAGTGAGAGAATACCTCTCATTGATAAAGCTGCTGAGAGCAGGACAGGTGCTGAGACCACAGCTTTGTTCAGGCATGGCTGGGGGGGGGCGTTAGAGGACTGTTGGTAAACATTTCAAATGAGTCGAGTTTAAAACAGCAATAAGTCAGTGAGGAGATGGCGCATCAGCATTTCTACAGTTTAAACGTGTAACTGAATAATGTGTATACATTAGTGTATTTTTTTTTCTTCTTGTTTAAGGACATTTCAGAGAAAGCGATGGTGCATAATGTCCTCATACACGACATATGGCGCTGGAGAATGGACAGGTGCAGTTCCTGTTAAGGCTGCGGGTTTGACTTTCCTCGCTTTGTTTACACAAAAACAGCAGCACCCATCGAGCCCACATCCACAGCCAGTTGCCAGTCGTCTGCACAAATACACCAGCGCCTCTGAAAAGGCATTGAAAGAGCTTTTGAAGAGTCGTTATGCAAAATTAAGAACTTAAGCTGTCTACTTGGGACAGGTGTATTATATTTTAAATTTCTATGTAATTCTATTTTTTCTTTAATGGAACACCTGTTCATTATGCAGTAATGGCAGATCTGATTTTTTTTATGGGTTAAGACAAAGGATTGCATGCTTTTATAGCCAAAAAATGTACACAGATCAGCCAACATGAAGCCAACAAAAGTGAATAACACTGATTAAGTGCTGTATCAAAAAGCTTTAAAAAGGGCGAAACTGTGATGGCTAGACAATTGGTTGGAACAACTTCAAAATATCAGGTCTTGTGAGATGTTCCCAGTATGCCGTAGTCAATACCAACATAAAAGAGCTCCAAGGAAGGAAACCAATGTCAGCTAGTTATGAGCTTCAAAGGTTTACTAGCATGCTTGGGGCGTGAGAGCTAGTCCATCTGGTCTGATCCCACAGAAGAGCTACTGTAGCACAAACTGCTAAAAAAGCTAACGCTGGTTCTGATAGAAAGGTGTTGGAACACAGTGCTTTGTGTATGGGGCTGCATAACTGCAGAATGGTCAGAGTGCCCATGCTGATGATGATCAACCACCTACAATGGATACATGAACATCAGAAATGGACGAAAGTGGCGCAGTCTGGTGAATCATGTTTTCTTTTACATGGATATGTGTAATTGACTGGGAAAGAGATGGCACCAGGATGGACTATGGGAAGAAGTGTGATGCTCTGGGCAATGTTCTCTTGGGAAACCTTCTGCTAATGTCTAGTTGCAGATACCACAGCACATATCCAGAGGTCTTGTGGAGTCCAGGCCTTGATGCCTCAGAGCTTTTTTTTTGGAGGCACTTGGGAAACTACACAATATTATGTGCTAAACACTTCCCGATGACGAGTTAGCTTTGTCTTCAAACAACATCAGAATAAAAAATGGATTCTTGTCCCATCATAAAAAGTTTGTGTTTATAATACAAACAAGAGCTCTCGGGGTACTGGAGTACTTTTATGCGACACTGATATCATGGAATGTCCTACCTGCAGTTAATGTAAGGGCAAGTTCCAACATGACTCATTTTTCAATACTCAGCATCCGTGCTGTTCTGTTGTTGTACCAATAACACAAAGGTTAACTTTTTTTCCTTCACCTTGAAGTAGAACAGTAAAAAAAAGCAGTCAGCATAACCCACACTGCATTACAGGTTGTACTTAACGTACTATAGGCGTACAACCTCTCTTGCTTGTAAAGGTGTTTAATGAAAAGTGGAATGAGACGCCAATTACTTGTCTGAGTACATAGAGTACACTTACATAGAGTAAGCCATAGTGATCAGAGCTGCTGTCTTCAGTCCCAAACACACACTGCTCCTTTGTTCTTTTTGTGGACTCCGAGGCACAGGCCAAAGCTGCCTTTGTACTCTTTTTACGGTGCAGGAGAAAGTTGTAACCTGCCTTTGAAGGCGGCTGTCAGTGGGTCCAATTAAGATCTAAAAGAGCAGACGTAACATGTATGTCATGGAGAGCAGGCATGGGACCTTACATACCTGGAGAGCTGATACTTCTATTTCTGTTTCAGCTCTACATGTTTTGAAGGATGTTTGACAAACAACTCAATTTCCAGATGATATTCAATGCTGATTTACTAGTTTTGGTTGTTATTGTTAGTGTTTGTAACAATCTTAGACTTACAAGTCTAATATTGGTATTTGATTTGATTTGATATTGGCATCAGATATCAGTCTCAGACGTAATCCTACATAGCACGCAGTTAGTTTCTTCTACCTAGGTTATGAAAATAACCTCTTTCCGATTTTTTTATTCACATGAGAACACTCACTACAACTGTTTAGGATTATTATAGGTCCTGTATTATAACCACTGCTTGCTTATAAACCAGACCTGCGTCATGCATAAACCTGACATATGATGAGCATGATGTGGAAACCTGAGTGACAGCTGAGAAAACCGTCTAGATGCCTCAGAGAGAGGCGAGAACAATGCAAGGCAGTGATGAGGATGGTCACAGACAATTACAATTTTCTAAGAGGGACTCAAGGACACATGCAGCTGTCATGTTTGTGTGGATGTGTGCGGGGGTGGGGGAGGGGGAGACGGGCGTGGGGGAGGTGGGGTGGGGCGTTGAGCCATTAGTGGGCCACAGTGGCCTTCTGGCAATGATGAATTTGGTTAGGCAAATGAGAGGTCAACGGGCTAGGGGAAACATGGCTGATAAGGATCTTCTCTCCTCTAGCAGCTGCACTCCGACCCCTGATAAGTTATGACCTCTGGGCGCAGTGGCTCGGTGCACAGCTCCTTTTCTGATAAGCACTAACGAATGGATGTGACATTGAGGGGAAATATGCAAATCCGAGCACTGGCTGTTTTCTAAGTTTGAATGAGCATGAAGAAGTTTTGCATACTAGGAGACGTCTCCGAAGCAGGGGGCTTCTCTTAAGCTATTGAGGTTCAGTTAAGTGGATGAGTGTATTTGGTTTGGTCGAGTTAACAAATAAAGTCAATATAAATACAAAAAGCACTGTGTTTCTAATGGAAGTGGTGGTCATTAGCCTTATGTGACTTGCTCGAGCAGCTTTCAATGGATGATCTGTTTGTCGTCAGAGCTCTGGTGAGGAATTCATGCTGTAGGCAGGTGCACTTCGGGTCTATTCAACTGCACACGCTCGTGTAAATACAGTTTAAGACCAGTTGTTTAACACACTCCTCGCACCATTCTGATGTTTGCTGTTTGTCTGTTACAGCCCGCGCAAACAGTGTGAGTTCTGTGTTCATTTAAGAAAGTCAACAACGCTCTACTTCTGACACTCTGGAAAACATTTACTGTACTCAAAACATCTTGACTATTGGGTATTGAACTGTTTTTTGGAAAAATCGTCCTACTTACAATTGCTGTGTTAAAATGGGACTTATAATAATAATAATAAGAAGAAGAAGAAGAATTATAGTAATTATTGTTGTTGTTTTTATTCTGAATGCTTTAGGGACATTTCATAAACAGTGGCCATTGGAAAAAAGAAAATCATAAAAGAGCCGGTACTAATTTATCTCATAATTTATTACCTGCTCATTTGTTACAGGAATGTGTTTATCATCTGAACATGGCCATAAAAGCCACACTTGATTCCAGGATTGTGTTATATAACATTCAAAGGTGCTTATCTACTTCTTTAAAGGCTTTCACTTAGGCACAAGTATTCGCCAGCCAACTACTGCACTCGAAAAAGAAAGTATGTGCAAACAAATTACCAGAATATTTGTTAGGATGCCATCTGACTCAGATGTTTTGTTTAGCAAATATCTAATTGATAACAAATATTACTACTAGAGATAAACTACTTGAACTATTAATATAACATTTACGTATATCGAAAATCTACCTATTCTATTTTATGTTTATCTATATATGTCTTTTGGCTGAAGGAACATGACTTCTTTTCTAATACAACTTAGTCAAATGTTAGATGGTATTAATAACTTTAAAATGTAATTTTAGACATAATGGTGTGTATTGCTTACGCAAATCTATTAAGTATACTTTAAAGCATGAAAAAAATGAGAAAATCCTGTTGTTATGTAATGTAATCTCTATCCCATATGGCTACAAATGTGCGCACACACACACACACACACACACACACACACACACACACACACACACACACACACACACACACAGATATTGTGTGGTGTACATGTGGCAGCTCAGGCATTCAAGCGTGCAGAAGTGTTGTTTGTCGAGAAAAGCCTAATTAAGTAGAAAATGTGAGCACCCTTCCTCACCCCCACTTTTCCTGGCCATAATGGCGAACACGCCGGCCCCCTTTGCTCATGCTAATGTGTGGAATGCAGCCATTTCCTCCCTGTGGAGGAAGACAAAGAGAGTCAAGGTCGAGGCAGCCAGGTCCATCTTTCTCTCACCTCTGACCCATCTTTGCTGGACAAACGATGTCTTGTGTTTCACTGTTCATATTACACATATGTTATCTGTTATAGGAATAATGGCAATAGATTTTTACAGTAAGGGACATCATCATCATCTTCATCATCGTTTAGAGGCAACTGCGCAAGTGTTGGGGAAATGGAATCGATATCCAGTAATTAAACTGAGAAAATTAGATCATTTCACAGGCTTGTGCAGTGATTCACATTTACCGATGATTAATCATTAACATATGCACAACTGTAATTCTACAGATAATAGCTTCCCTCTAAATTCACCCTTTACATTTAATGTAGTCAGTCAACAACAACTTTTGTTTGATGGGTACTTCGTTAGTTTTACACTGATGCTTCGAAGTTAATGAAGGCAACAGGCATATAGCTGCCATTTTTGCTTGTGGAAACTGACCATATCATCATAACACATTTAGTAAATGGGCACAAATGTTTCAAAAGGCTCAAACCAGCTAGAAACATATTGGCTTTCAGGACACAGTTTTGTTTCAACAAAGAGCTATGGCCCAAAGTTTTATGATGGAGTTCTACAAGTGATTCGTGTAATACTGTGGTTCAAATGTAATATACATTTCTGTTATTTAAAAAAAATAAAATAAAATACCCTTTTAAGGAAAAATCTCCTTTTCCCCACCATGTAGGCTTTTACTGTACCGCCAACTTTTTTTTACGCTGAGGGTGATCAGTTCAAATTGAACAGCTTGTCCCTAACAGAATCGGGGGGGAAAAAAGTTTAAACCGCTCTTTTCACTTAGAACTGTTTTTTCCCCCTTGCAACAATAACTAAATTGTGGAGAGGTATGTTATGCCAGCTCCAGAGAACACTATAAATCTGATTTTTCTTTTTTTAGCCTTGGCTAAAGCTCAACAATAGACCACGATACAAATTTGTCACTGTTTTCAAGTGGGGTATTTGTGTTTTATCTAGGTTATAGTTGAGATTTGCTTGCTGACTGGAAAGAGATCCATAAACAGATCCTATTAGTATTGTGTACCTACACATTCAGGACAAACTGCACTCAAGAACAACTAAGAACTTTCTACATAGCTGCTGTGCATAAACCATGTGCTTTTATTCAGTATTTGAGCCTTTTTGATGTGAACAAACACATCAACCATAACAAAGCTCATTTGGTACTGTGAGAAAGAGCTCACATCAACGGTGGTGTCATAAAAGCCTGAAAAAGTCCTTCATCAGAGATGGGGCAAAAAGGAGCCAGGTAGAGGTGTGCAAAAGACCACAGGAATTTGACTATGGAGAACTGGAGTAAGGCTAATTTTCAACTTTGCCCAACACCTCATTGTCTTGTGGTTAATGGGAGAGCTGAAGAGGTGTACAAGCCTCCTACAAGGAGGATCAGTGATGATCTGGGGCAGCTTCAGCATGGCTGGAATTGGAGGTTATCCTGGAAAACATTCACTTCCTTTTGCTCTGAATATGATCCCCAACTGCAACTGAGAATTGCTTGTTTTTTCTTTCCCAACAGGACAATGCTTCATGCCACACAGCAAAGTCAGTCAAGGTGTGGATGGGGGACAGATCAAGACCCTGACAAGGCCAGCCCAATCTCCAGATCTGAACCCCATTGAAAACCTCTGGAATGTGATCAAGAGGAAGATGGATGGTCACAAGCCATCAAACAAAGCTGAGCTGCTTGAATTTTTGCAGCAAAAGTGGCATAAGATTCCCCAAAAGCAATGTAAAAGACTGGAGGAGAGCATGTCAAGACATACTGTATGAAAGCTGTGACTGCGGATCATGGTTTTTCCCATTAAATACAGATTTCTGAATGTTCCTTAGTTAAAACATTAGTGTCATGATGTTTGGAAATTAATATGACCTTGTTTTTTTATTTGCATTATTCAAGATCTGAAAACATTGCATCTTTTTGTTGTTATTTTAATGTGTGGCCATTTTCTTGACATAAATACAATTTAAAAAAATAATATATGTCTTTCCTTAGACATTCCTGCAGTTCAGTATTGTACTTTAGTTGTATGGGTCATTTCCCACATGTGTACTATGTGCGTTTTTGGCTGTGTGCTTTACATGCTGCAGTTGTGTTACTGTCTATTCAATAAAGTAAGTATCTATCTATACAAATATAGTATCTTTCTATCTATCTATCCATCCATCCATCCATCCATTTATCTACACACCTATAAAAAGTAAAACCACAGATCATTTTGCAGTGTGGGCTCATTTTTTCCCCCAGAGCTGTATATATACAGCGGTGGCCAAAAGTATTGAGAAATTCAGTGTTTTAATGATAATCATGATCATAAGAACCAGTTGTAATTGTATGCAATAATATTACTATAGCCTACAACAATCAGTATTTAGTATAAAGTCCTTTATTCTCTAAAACCTGCTGTTTCCAGGGGAATACAGATTCATAAAAACGTCTACAGTTTTACTCTACTCTGGTGTCACTCACTCAATCAATGCCTGCTTGATTGTTTCCTGAAGCTCATGTACAGACGATGGTTTCTTGACTGCTACTGCCTTCTTCACCATTGTCTAACAGTTTTCTACTGAGGTTAGGTCTGGAGATAACCCAGACCCTGGCTCCGGAAGCTGAATACCATTATCACATAGCCAATTTTTTCAGTTAATTAGCACAGCTCTTCAGCCAGATAAGAAGTAATTAGTGACATCACCTGTTTAGTGCACAGAGAGAAATATATTAACTATATTACATCACATATGTTGTCTTAATATTTTTGCCCACTTGCTTACTTATATGTGTGTGTGAATATGTGTGAATGATGTAGCTGTGGGTACATATGTGTGTAAATCTTATCAGGGTGCAATGGGGGTTGGACTGTTCAGGAGCAGATGGTAGACCTCTCGCTGTAATGTCTGCCATGGGGATAACAATACGTCTCTCTGAAAGCTTATTAAGGGGGTGGGCTATTTCACTCTATGGACAGCTGGCAGGCAGCATGCCTCAAACACACACACACACACATACATACACCCTTCCCTCCCTCACTGTCCACACAGATACACATTAATCAATCAAGCGCAGGATTTAAATATTCACCAGCAAACTTAAAACTTAAAATCGATCACATTTGTCAGGTACTGCACAGGACACCACAGAAGTCATGTTATAAAACCGAAAAAGAATTTCCAGTTCTGGAGTCTGGGTTAGCAGTTATTATTTAAAGTTTTTTAGTAACAATAGGAAAATAAAAACATATCTTACTGACTGACTGTAACCTGTAAAAGTAATTCAATGTGCATTCTAACTTCCTGCAGCAAAAGGTCTGTTTCCTCTCACAGGATCTAACTGCCATTTATTCATTGGTTTTTTTTTCCTTTTCTTTTTTAAAACACTACAAAAGAAAAAGACAAATGACTGTATGTAAAACAGCTGTCACACATTTTAGGTGTTTAACATAAGAAGTCAAGTTTTGGGGAGGAACAGGACACTAAAACAGAGTTTACAAACTTTCACAGCAGAGAAGAAGCTCTTAATCAGGAGCACTTTATGCAGTTTACATCTTATACAGTATATAAGACCATATCACAGATACACTGTATGGACAAACGTATTTGGCCCAACCTGCGACGACATTGTGTGCAAATACATATACTTCAACATGGAGTTGGTCCGCTTTTTGCAGCTCTAACAGCTTCCAGTCTTTTGAAGTGTTTCTGTGGTAATTTGTGCTCATTCATCATCCTGTAGAGCATTTATGAGGTCAGGCACTAATATTGGACAAGAAGGAAGGCCTGGTTCGCAATCTAGTCGTTGCTTTGTGCACTGAGGCACAGTCATGTTGAAATAGGAAAGGGCCTTCCCCAAAATATTGCCTCAAAGTTGGAAGCATAGCATTGTCCAAAATGTCTTGGTATGCTGAAGCATGAAGGCTGCTCTTCACTGTGGATAAGTGACTTAATTGAAACACCTGAATTCAATAATTAACAGGTTTGGACAAATACAGATTTGTCCATATAATATACAATACACTATATGGACAAATCTGTAATATATAGTCTCTCGAACTTTCCCTTTGCTCACAAGTGAAAAAAAAAGCAAAAAAGCTCACTGATTATTCATATAATAATATTATAATTATTCAATAATAATATAATATATAGTCCCTCAACTATAAAAATAATATATAGTCCCTCAAATTTTCCCTCTGCTCACAAGTGAAAAACAAAGCAATAAATAAAAGCTAACTGATTATTCATGTATATATATATATATTTTTTTTTTAAATAATATAATATATAGTCCCTCAACTATACAAATTATATATATATATATATATATACATGAATAATCAGTGAGCTTTTATTTATTGCTTT
>JAQMYG010000036.1:11895914-11908625 GCA_030014215.1 Clariallabes teugelsi | reverse complement strand
TATATATATATATATAAATTTTTGTCTTCTGTAATACGGTATATAAAATACTCTTGTTTCGTTCTGGATATTTTTTTAGACTTCCAACCGCACAGAATGCAAGCTAATTTATTCACTGTGTTTCCAGATTGACCAAGCACAAGCAGGAATTACTTCTACATAGTGTGATTTGAGCTGATTTTGTGCAAACAAATTGACTGAGATGAGAACTGCAGAGGAGTCGTCAGGCACGGTGCTGCACCGGCTCATCCAGGAGCAGCTGCGCTACGGAAACCCTACGGACACACGCGCTCTCCTGGCCATCCAGCAGCAGGCACTTCGTGGAAGTAGCAGCAGTAGTGGTGGAGGCGCTGGGAGCCCACGCTCGTCTCTTGAAAGCCTCACACAAGAGGAGTCGCACTTCCTCCAGACGTCCATGCGTCAGGAGCCACAGGGACAAGAGCACCAGAGTGACTACCAGCACTCCGAGAGCTCAGCGTGCCATCTCTACCAGCTCCACACAGAGGAGCTGCCCACCTACGAGGAGGCCAAAGCTCACTCACAGTATTTGGCTGCACAGAGGGGTCTGGCTGGCCTTCAACAGATTGGTCCAGAGATGCTTAGCCCAGATTCGGGCCTCGAACAGGACCAGAACATGTGGGATCTAAAACGGGAGCATGCTCGATCACTGAGCGAGCGTCTCATGCAGCTGTCGCTGGAGAGGAATGGGACCCATGACCAGGTGCCTATGAGCTCGTCACACAGCTACCCCCAGCTGTCCAGCAGTGCTGCCGCTGGTGTTCATGATGAGCCAGATCATCGTGGGCCACCCCCAGAGTACCCGTTCATGGTCAAAGCCCCTGGATATATGATGAGCCATTCTCAGGAGAATGGACTCTATTACAGAGAGCCTCCTGCTTTCCACTCTCAGCATCACAGGTAAATGCACCAGCATTCAGCCATATTATGGTACAGTCCATTTCTTAATGTATTCATCAACAGTTAATCAAATCTGCCTCTGGTCATACTAGGTACGTTCAGGCCCAAACTCAAGTGGCTCGACAAAACAACCTGCCTACAGTGACCCCTGCTGGCCAAGAGGTCATAGTCGGAGGCTATAGTGTCCCTGCTCCCAATCCTCAAATGGAGCAACTGATTAAGGAAAATGAGAGGCTGAAAAGAGAAGTGGAGAGTTACAGTGAGAAAGCTGCAAGACTGCAAAAGGTAATTGCTTCGTTATGTCCTAACCTGGCATCTTGAAACACCCATGTTCTTTGGAAAATAATTGCCTGTTTTGTGTAAATAGCAGCTTTAGGAATGTGTCTGAGTGATTCATTTAGTACAAAACACCTTCATTCCCAGTAACAAAATGATTAAATTCTAGAAGTTTGATTAATATCCAAAGACATAATAAATTTGCTCATGACTAAAGTTCAGAGCACTTTCATGTAATAAAATGTCAGTAACAAATGTGAGGAAAGGTAATTTGCCTTGGCTACCATCTTACCAAAAGATTATCTATGATCATGCACATTCTATAGAGCAGCCCTGCTCCTCTGGATCAATAGGCCATAAAGCGAACAAAAAAGGAGGGGCTATGCTGAGCTGTTCTGAGGTTTCTTTTGTTTGCTGGTTGGAGCAGATGTCCAAGCTCATCCCAGTGTCCCTGTGAGTGAAGAGGGGATTCTGGGCATCCTGCATCTGACCGCCTGAACCTCACAGCTGTGAATTCCCAGACTGAATGGCCTCTTTCATTTTCACCCCCAAAGCATGACCCCACATGGATGCCTCTGTCTGTTTTTGCTGTGTTTTGTAAAGCAGGCAAAGCAAGGCAGCATTTCTGTTCTGTACATGTGATTGGTCTCTTTGGTAACATGTAGTACATGTACAATGAATGGCATGTCTTTAATGTATCCTGTTCCTTTGTTCCTTTGACTTGCCATGTCATGCAGAAAAGATGAATGTGCAAACACCTGGGACCTATAAGTGCTCTTTCTGGAATGTTGATTCAATTCCCAGTCCCCAAAGAGCCTGAGATTGATTCACTTGTAGGAAAACACAATGGGCATCGAAGCTGAACGTTTTTCATTCTTACTGATCTCAGCTCAATTACAGTACCTCTAGCTGTAACCCATAAAGAGGTTCCTTTAATCTTATTCAGGTGGCCACTGAGGAATTCCTGTGATGAAATGTAAAAAGAAATTATATGACCGACTAAAAAGAATTCTATTCTTTCCCTCTTCCCAGTTGGAGCAGGAGATTCAGAGGATTTCCGAAGCATACGAGACACTTATGAGGGGATCGGCAAAGAGAGAGACCCTTGAGAAAACCATGAGGAACAAGCTTGAGTGTGAAATCAAGAGACTTCATGACTTCAACAGAGACCTTAGGGGTAAGTTCTGTTTGGAAGATGTTTCGCATACATCAGTAAATCCCTTTTAGGGTTGCAACATAGTGTTTTACACGGAGCCATTGGTTGCACACTTGGTTTCTGCCAAATATGAATTTACACCGCATCTGTGTCTTATTTTAGACCGCCTGGAAACAGCTAATAAACAGAGAGCAGCCATGGAAGATCAAGATCACAACCAGCACATCTTTGCCAAACTGGCAGAACAAAGTATGTAAAAAATTAGTTTCAAATGAGTGTTTTTTTTTTTAATTTGTTGTTTGTTAAACTCTGGGCTGGTGCAGCAGTTTAGGCTTTTTGTCATAACTGGTACATACCTTAACATTCTTCCAGCAACACTCCTCCACATGTTTATGATAGCTGTAATTCCTGAGAAAGCTTTTGTTTTGACAAATCGCATTCCAAGATTACTCGCCCATTAGCATTGCAAAGGCCAGCTCTCCTGTGACAAATTATAATGGCACGTTGAGTTGTGCCTCGTTTGTGTTAGCTGAGGCCCAGCAGAAGGGAGAACATGCTCTCATCCAACTGAGAGAGAGCTGCTCTCAGAACTTGAGATCCAGCCATTATTAACAGCATCAGTATATGTGGCCTGGATTCCAGAAATATTTTCAGGTATTTTGGGCTATTCCATGCTTCTGGAATTCATCCCACCCCCTCTGCTCAGTGGAAGAGGCCCAGATCACCCTTCTGTGAAAGCCTAAGATACCCAGTCCAGATTTAAGCAAGACCTGGCTCACTTTCTTTCCTTGTTTGGGCATAGTGGTGTTAAAGTATGCAGAACCAGGCATGGAGTAATCAGGTATTGTGCAATGCTGAGAGAGGTATTCAGGTCCTGATGGCACTGGCATCTCTGAAGGGGTTCTGGTATGTTCTGGTATGTTGTTCACCCCTGCTGCTCAGGCCAAGTTGTTTGATTTGACCCTTTGTGAATTACAGCCCTTTCGCAAGAATGTTAATTTGGACCTTGAGCTGGAAAGTAATCTGCTGAAAGTGAGCCTTAGTTCGTCATATAATGGAAATGCTTTCTCTCAAGTACTGCAATGTTTGCCTTAAAGGCACCATGGCTCCTTATATAAACACTACTGCGCATGTGTTGACATTTTTCGACATGGCAGATTCTGATATCTACTTTCAGAATCTACTATTGGTTCAAGAGAGGAGGTAATTCAGCTTCTCATATCTTGAAGCAATACATACGATAATACTCCTGTGACCTTGAGGAGCTTTTTTTTCCTTTTTTTTCTTTTACTTGTTTACCACATGACCAAAGGCATTCCAGAGTCCCAGTGGATATGAAGACATGCCTGTTTGAGTAAGTGGATAAGAGGAAGTCTGCATTCCTTTCCTGTCCAGCATTTCAGGTTGTATAATCAGGGCTTGAGTACTAGAGAGAGCTGAATAACTAATGTGCTCCTTTGTGTTGTTTCTTAATTGCAACATATTTAGGCCTAAAAGAGAAGCTAATGGAGGTGAAATTGTGCTTTCTCAATGCTATGCAATGTTAAGTGCTAATTGGGGAGGCTGAATTTGGTGCACGAAATTGTAGTTTAGTTGGTAGCCTGGGAATTTTGCCGAATCTCTGGAATGCTGGGTCAGAGACAGGCGTGTGTAAATCAAGCAGCCGTCTTTTGTTCTAGGCTCCTGTGGGAAGTTTGTCTCACGAGGATCCGTTAGAATGAAGCCTGGGGAATGCTGTAGGCACACCCTAGAACTTAAGTGTTACTATTCATTTTGCGGCCCTCGTAACAACTATGCTCAGTGTCTCTGCCACAGTGACGCAGTTCATTTCAAGTTGAGAACAAGAGGACACATGCCAGAAATGCTTCTGTAGTACATCTCTAGCATTATTGCAAAAAAAAAAAAAACGTGGAACCAGTTACGGAGCAGAAACAGCTCACCTATTCCGTATCTTTTTCTGTGTATGTTTAGATGAGGAGCATCAGCGAGAACGAGAGCAGCTCAAGCGTGACTTGCAGTGTCTGAGAGCTTCTGGAGAGGAGTGGTGTCGGCGTCGTGAGGTGCTAGAGCAGGCTTTGGTATCTGCTCAGACCCGGAACAGACAACTGGAGGAAGAACTACGTAAGAAAAGGGCATATGTGGAGAAGGTAGAAAGGCTACAAAGTGCTTTGGGACAGCTTCAGGCCGCATGTGAGAAAAGGGAGGCTCTGGAGATGAAACTTCGTACCCGACTGGAACAGGAACTGAAGAGCCTAAGGGCACAGCAGGTAAATCCTTTTCCATCTTTTGGACGTGACCGATTGCCTGAGTGTTTGTTTGTTTTGGGTTTTTCTTTTTTACTTACCATTTTGTCCATTTTTCAGTGGCAATCTCAGGGCCAGCAGGCGATCAGCACTTCCACATCTAGCCTGAATGCCGCCTCTTTGCAGCAGCGTCTAAGGGAGAGGGAAGAGCGCATCCTGGCTTTGGAGGCCGACATCACCCGCTGGGAGCAGAAGTATCTGGAGGAGAGCACAATGCGCCAGTTTGCCATGGATGCTGCAGCCACAGCTGCTGCCCAAAGGTGAGCGACTGTAAAAAGTACCTCACAGGGAAATATTTCATCCTTATGTGCATGACTGTAATGTATTCGGCTTCCTTCTTGCAGGGATACAACAATCATAAACCATTCTCCGCGGCACTCACCCAACAACAGCTTCAATGGAGTCTTGCCATCGTCTGACCACAGACATCAGGAGATGGAGAACAGGTACTTTTCTATTAACTCACAGTCAAGTGGCAAACATCTTAAGGTTTATAATACAAGGAAAAATTTCGTCAACAACCTTGACTGATAAATCCATTGTGTTGTCCTGATTAGAATCCGAGCCCTGTATGCCAAGCTTCTGGAGAAGGACGCCATGATTAAGGTCCTGCAAGAGCGCTCACGAAGGGAGCAGGCCCGTCCTGAACTTTCAGGCCTTCGCCCAGCCCGATCCGTCCCCTCTATCAGCACCGTCACTACTACATCTACTGCACGGCCCAAAGGTGAGAGGGTCAGAGGTTAGCAGGCCAGGCTTAAAAATGCCTAGGCAATATAGTGTGTATTTATTTTAATTTTTTTCCTGACAACTGGTAGCTTCTTCCATAGACTGCTATGTAAAGTTAGCCTGGAAAGAATGTGCTTATCCAAAATAATGTTGCAAAGGCTGACTTCGATGCGCCTCAAATAGGACTGGTGTTGTGAATTGGAATACATTTCAACTCCCCATTCTGGAATAGACTAGCCAGAATAGATAGCAATGTCTACAGTGGAGCAGATGTGTAAGGGAAGGGTGGAGAAGCACTTGGGTGTTGGAGCCAGCAATTAAACTGCTTCCTTTTTCTGTCTGTGTTGACAGGGAAGAGCCTCTCGGATGACCAGACGGCAGCCGTGATGCCTTCTGCGCCTCATTCGCTTGCTGTGGCCAGGAGCCGAGACTGCAGCACCCAGTGTGATGAACAGACAGAGCCAGCCATTTCAACAAAAGTCTCTGAAAAGACACTTGCGTCTAGCTCTGGTGTGTAACTGACAATAATCAAGTTCCTAAAATTGAGTCTGAACAACATTTCATAAAAATGTTTGGTTAATTAAAAAAAAAACTGCCTAAAAAAAACTATTAAGATGCATTAATACATTGTACACAGCAAGGTTAAAAAGTAATGTGTAGAGCACTGGACAGGGGGTTGGTTGAAGTGGACTCTCCGTGTACACAATCAGACCTTTTGAGAAATATGTATGTCAACTGACTGTAAAGTAAATTTTCCTCCTGTATGTTTTTGCAGATGCAACCACAGAAAAGCCTCAGACTCCAACTCTGGTCGGTGCTGCCAAAAGTGTCGAGAGTGAAGTGGTGGAGATTCTCATCTAAAGACCTTGGAAAGGAACATTAACTCAATCCTGTTTCATGTAGACATGAAAGGCGTTCGCCTCGACAGCATCTGAATCTGTGAAAAACTAGTGAGAATTGCCAAGCAAGATCTTCTCATCTTTAATGGTGCTTGAGAAGCCGGTCTGCTTTGTGGCAGAGTAAAGGAGCTAAAAGAGAGAAAGAGGGGAACCCCAGATTCCTGCCCAGTGCAGAGAGGAGAGCTGAGCTCCCTATTCTTAAAGTAAAACAGACAGTGCTGGGAAATCTCTCCTGGCTCACCTCTGAATCCAAGGTACTTGTACAGGACTCTGCAGAACTCCAAGAGGCTGCTGTGAAATGGCATAAGAACATTTAAAACAGTAAATCTGTGAGCTTTTATTGCCATGTATTTTTATTTATGATAATTGCTGCTGAATTGTGTGTGAGGTTTCCTTAAAGAGTGTTGAGTGTGTGTACTGTATGTGAGTAGGAACAAGACACTTTTTTTTTTTTTTTGACGTTTTGTCACGTCCAGTTTCCCTTGATGCATTATACGAGGGCAGCATCTTTCTGTGTAAGACTATATCCTGCATTCCTCGATGAAACACACAGTCACTTTGGTCATCCTGACCACTAAATGTCCCAAAAAAGAATGATAAGGTTTGCGGGATGCCGAGTATAGCGTAAACCGGCAGGCTTAGGGTTACACCATTTACCAGAATAGTTGGGTAAATACCGATTGACTGAACTCTGACACTCCCTTTGACTAAATTAACATTACAGTTGGCGTTCTTATTATAATTGGCTGCCAGTGGGCTTCTCTAACACTGTTTTAAGCAGTGGAATGAGAAGCCTCCTTTTGTGGACTTGCGCTGCTGGGCACGTACTTGTGTCTTTTAGCGACACTTAAGTGTTGTCAGTCGACGGAAGCGCTGAGGGGAGGCCGATGTTTTAAATGCCACATTATCATTTTGGGCCTCTAACAGCATCTACCCAGCATGCCCCTGTCCTTCACTGACAAGCTGGAGCTACAGTCTTGCATGCAGGAATGTTCCTGCTTGGGGAAAAAGGCTCTCTGTAGCCTGACCTCTGGCCTGTGTGAAATGATTGGCATTCACGCTACTATTCTCTTTCTGGGTCTATTTATTTCCTTGGGGTTATGGTAGCTGGTTCTACTACCGAACACTTAAATCATAATATGGATACATACATCAGCGTCTTCATATTTGACCACGTTTCATCATCTTGGATGTTATAGTACTAATAACAACTTGTACCTTTTTATTTACGGAATGCAGCTAAAATGATAGTTGATGTGGTATTATAAAATAGTTACTGTCTTAACTTGCATTTCTATAGTCAAAGCGGCTGCGTGTGTGAGTGCGTGACGTGACTTCTCTTTTAAGCCTAGTAAACGTGTGTGGGATTTTGTGGTAAAATAAGAGCAGACACATTTGTCCTATGTGGAAGGCAATTCTCACTCTAGACTGGAAATGTGAGTAATCAGTATTGTACCATGTCCTTTACTGTCACTGAAGCTACTTTTCTCCCTTACCCTATCTCCTACACAAATTATTTGCTGGCCAATGATTTGTAGTGGGAGATGATGAATTACTCTCTACTTGGACTGTTTACAGGAAGAGCTGTTTGGTAAAGAAAAGATGTTAATATATTTTGTATATTATGCCTTTATAGTATCTAGTGACATGAACATAATGCCAAAGATTTGCATTACAAATAAGTTATATATTAAGAATATTAGAACTAGTAAGTTCAAGTGTAGACACCTTGCTCAAACTGGTTGACCCATACTTAGATGTTGCTGTGAACTTCTGGAATGGGATTATTTTGTATGCCATTAACATTTCATTAACTGAATAAAACTTTAATATATATATTTTCAAAAAAATGTGTCGTGTCAATTTCTCTCTCTCTCTCTCTCTCTCTCTTTCTCTTAATTTGAAAGGAATGTACTCGGGGCAAGAAAAAGTGTTGTTGTGCTCTGACCCTCTGCCTTTTTTTTTTTCTTTCTTTTTTTTCCTTTTTTTTTTAAACCAGTGCAAGTCTGTACAAACATCTCTAATCTGAATCCCTTCATCGGCATGTTTGGTATCTTTTGCTGCACGCAGAAGAAAGCAGCCTCGCTGTGGGAAAACCACTCTGTCCCATTTGAGCGCTAGTGGGCAAACCTGCATTGCAAACATGTCCCTCACTTCATGCCCCTATAGTAACCATGCTGCTTTTCTTTGACAAGAATGTTCACACAAAGAGGCTCTCATGCTGCTGATGGGATTCTGTACATTTTTGGAGAGTTTGCATGAAAAATGCTTAACGTTTTGGGGAAATTCTCACCAAAAGGAAGTATTTGAATAATTCATCTTCTCTAATCAAAAACAAGCGCAACAGGGTAGTTGATTTGTTGACCAAATTATGTCTGATTCAAGTTAAATCAAGTCAAGTCACTTCAACCATATACAGTTTAGTACACAGTGAAACGAAACAACGTTCCTCCAGGACCAAGATGCTACATACAACATAAATTAACAACATAAATGAACAGAAACTAACTAGCTAACTAAGAAGCCTAATTAGCTGGCTAGCTGAGACAAGACAGATTAACATGACAACATAAATTAACAACATAAATTAACAACAAAACAAAAAAAACTAGCTAACTTAGAGACCTACTTAGCTGGCTAGCTGGGACAAGGCAGATTGACAGATAGGGAACTATCTACGTTTTTATACAATATGTGGTGATATGTCCCTTGTTAGCATTGTTAGTATTGTATTCCCAGTTGACCTAATGCATCACAGACCAAAAAAAAAAATCATCAAAGAAGTTAGCTATGCGCAAACTGGTAGCATGACGAGCTATGAAGTCATGGGCGATGTTTCCTGGTTTACCAATTACACCACAGACCAAAACAATGAACAAACAACTGAGCTATCAGCAAACCTTTAGCATGTTGAGGGGGGAAAATGGACAATTTTACTGTTTTGTACATTTTAAACAAGCTATATGCTTAACTTTTGTACAAATGAGATGCACACTATCCCTTGTGGCTATGGCTTTATCCCATGGCAGACCACACCCCTGCAATGTTAAAGGCTTCTTCTGCTGTTTGTTTGACTTGTTGTCCTGTGAAGCATTCTCAGAGCACCTGGTCTGATTTCTGTGTCCAATTAAGTTATTTTTTTAAGTTCAGCCTTTATTCGTCACATATACATTACTGCACAGTGAAACTCACCCATGGAGCAGACAGGGTTTAGGGCCTTGCTTAAGGGCCCAACAGCGACAACCCTGGTCTCGCACCATTGATCTTCCGATCAGTAACTCAGAGCCTTAACACACTGATCCACCACCGCCCTGAAGTAGCTCCACTCCAAACCACATTATCTGGGTATGCTAGTCTGACTTCATTTTAGTACAATTTCAGTTTACATTTATTTTAAAAGTCTGTTTTTAGTCAGACTAACACATTTAGTCATACTAATACAACATCATGTAAATGTGATAAACACTAGAGCACCATGCAACCTTTTAGAAATCCAAATTAAGCAATGGACAGCAAAGTAAGCTGTTTTTCTTCCTGCCATAATCATGTCACTTTTAATGGTGCAATATAATGGAGGTTACACACAGAAATTACTTCATTATGCCCACTTTATTGAAGTTTATTTTGTATAAAAATGCACGTACTTCAAATCTGTAAATTTAACTAAAAAGCTTGCTTGCCTGCTATTCATCATGCCTGATTTTTGAAATTTGTTGAAATTTCAAAAATTCTCCCTATAAACGCCAATGTTTAAGCACACTAGCCAGGCAGTAATGTCTCACAGGAGTAAAAACAAAAAAACACAGAGCAAACCAACAGTTAGCACCAGAATTGCCAAGCACACCATTAGGATTTCAAAATAAACATGTTTCAGGGTTGTGTTTTCCATTAACTGGCCCACTACAACACAGCTCAGCTTGTACATGGGAAAGCATTACTCACACTCTGAACACAGTAATGCCACAAACAAAGCGTTTTGCATTCGACACAATGATTACAGATCTTTACTTGAGTGATAGATGACTATCTGGGATCTAATCTCATCTTGATACAGCAAAATGTTCAAAATTCCAGTACGAAAGGGGAAGAAAAAAAAAAAGCCAAGGTTAATAACCAAGTGAGTACACAGTGCTACGGTTTATTTTATTACATTTTAGGGCTTGTAACTGCTCCCTCAGGCAGCACTGTGAGAGCACTACCTCATGTGTTTTTATGATGGTTGAAGCCACTCCAGTGATTAATGATGACAATCTGTCTGGAACGGTTTCACCTTTCCTCCCCTTTTTGGCTTCTTTCTGTAGCATTAATCTCGCAAGAACTCTTCACTCTAGGCATTCGGCACATTTTTGAAATAGTCACCTCAAGAATTCAGACAGTTGATTCACAAGGCGGGAGATGATGATTCTTTATGTGTGTCTGGATGGGTGATTGTGAGATGCGTAAGGAACATAGGCTTCTTCGTGTTTGTGGCCTTACATGAGTTATGAGTAATGCATTACTCCATGAAATGTTTTGAGAAATTCTTAGTTTGCTGCTTCGCTTCTGTTGATAGGTGCAGTGTGGCATTCCTTAAATGTTTGGCAGGTTTCTTGTGTCTTGGGTATATTTGTGGCATAAGGGTGTGACTTTACTCGGCTCAGGAAGGGGAGACCGAAGCAAAGCTACCTGAGGAATGTCTCACTCTGGCCACACGGAGAAGAACAAGGTGGTCTCTGCATGCTTCAAGGTCACCTTCTCGCATTGACTGTTTTCAGTAAAGTACTCAGTCATTGTCTGGTGTATTAAAGGACTATGACGCCCAGTATACCAGTCATTACACTAGAATCTTTGCTGTCTTCTTTAAACATCCTTTAACAGTGTAGTGTATTATAAATTTTGTGGGATCCTTTGCTGGATCCTAATTTCTGAGGTTGTATAACGTTTTTTCTTTTAAATGTCTGGAGAACTGATACACACCAGATGCACACCAACAATGTGCATAGTTTTCAAGAGAAAAACAAATCGCAGAGGTGGTTCTACAGTAATTAAAGAGAAATGGCCTTTGTTCACACTGAAAGAGCTTCCAGTTGAAAAGCTCTTAGAAAGAGCTCCCGCTGAAAAGAATGTTAATTTGAACTATCATTGTGTCAGAAGGAATCTGGTAATAAGCATTGTGTGAAACGTGGTACTTTCCCTCTTCAAGTACGGAAAAAAAAAAAATGACATTAATGAGTTGTTTAGCATTGTTTTACTACATTAGCCTGAGTGACCCAAAAGACACTGAAACAAACAGAACCCTGGCTTGAGACATTGACCTTTGCATACATTTGACCGCATTTGACCGCATACATTTTGTCCAAGATTTCTGTCAGAAATATTTGGCAAAATAGCTCAGTGAAATCCTGTGTTTTTCTTTGATTGCTATGGAGATTCCAAAACTTCCTGCTTGGTCTGCGCATGGAATGCATCTGCCCCCTCCTCCTCTTCCTGTTCCCGCTGAAAAATTCCCCTTCCTCTGTCATTTGGCCTCAACCGATTGTCTATATCTCCGTCTATCTATCTGTCAGACTCACACTAAATCATATTGCCTAGTACTTCTAATTTTACTACACAAACAAATACTGCACCAAGGACCAAACTGCCAAAACCATCTTCTGTTTTTTTTTTTTTATTCTTGTTTTTGGAAAATCTTGGAAAAGTTTATTTCTTTTGCTCTCAAACTATACATCCCAGTGGTGTGGTGTGGTGTGGTATCTCTGAGTCAAAATCTTCCACCACACAAAAAGGTTATGTTTTAAAAAAAAGGGGGGGAAATGAGTGGGCAGTGTCAATGCTCTGAACTGTTACATCTAATGTGATGGCCAAAAGGATTAAGACAACATAATCCATGTATTATAGTTCTCCCTGCACACAAAACCCGTTGATTTCACTAATTACTTTTAGCCTATCTACTGTAGATGAAGAGTTGTGCTTACATATGTGGCAATGGTATTCAGCTTTTGGAGGCAAGGCTTGAGTCATCTCCAGACCTAAACCCCATAGAAAACTGTTGGACAATGGTGAAGAAGGCAGTAGCACTTAAAAAACCGTCTCCTGTACACGATGTTCAGGAAACAATCAAGCAGGCATGGATTGAGCGAGTGACACCGGAGTACTGCAGACATCTTTTTAACTCTATGCCCAGCTTGATTCTACAGGTTTTCATAGGGCTTCATACTAAATATTGATTGTTGTATAGTAAATTAATTGCATAAAATAACAACTGCTTCTTATTATCCTGATTCTTTTTTTTTTTTTTTTTTGGAGAATTTCAGTACAACATTGATTTGTCTCATCACTTTTGACCACCACTGTTGTGTTAAATCTCGCACTGTGTGCCCAAGCTAGATCATGACTCACTGCCATGTATGGGTGAAGCACAAAATCAGGGCTACTCCAGTGGTTTTTATATATA
>JAQMYG010000036.1:11867322-11882963 GCA_030014215.1 Clariallabes teugelsi | reverse complement strand
GACTTTTAACGAATACGAGTACTTTAGAAAATGTGGTATCGAGGCCGATACCCGATACCGGTATCGGTGCATCCCTAGTAGGAATAGACAAAGGTTACTGGCTGCTAATTAGTCTACTGTCCAGGTACCTGAAAGCATGTTTCGTCATTGTACTGTGTTAGAAGGTACGGTGCCAGTGTGATTGTGGTGCATTTGTAAATCTGGATTTTCAGGTGCAGCTGCTGCAGCTGTGATGTCGAGCACTAAAGGTCCTACTGTTCTGAGACCCGCGTGTGGTGCAAACGCGGCACCTGGTCAGCCTGCAGCTTTACAGCACATCATCCACCAGTCCATTCCGGTATGCCTCCTGCTCAGAGCCGTATCAGCACACTCACTTTCTACTCTTACTTACTGTTCAGTGCACATGGCTACATTCATCCATATCATACTGATTTATCCAGTTGAATTAGTCTTAATCAGTTTACTCCTATGTCTATGTAATATTACATAGAACAAGTCAATTGCAATCTGTAAACCTGTATAACGATGCTAATTTTACAACTGCAAATGTTTGACAGTCTCGCCCTGCAGCCACCACCTCCACTGCTGTGCTGTCCACTGTGGTTGCCCCCATTTCAACAGCCAGAACTCAGTCTCCTGTTATTAGCCCTCCTGTTACACACACTGCAGAGATAGTGCATGGGTTAGTTGCTATCTAATCCTTTCAGAAGTATATGCTGATGCGGAAAATGGCCATAACATCCTAGTGATATACTGTTGCTTTTTTACTCAGGCGCGCAGGGCTTACAATCCACCCTCCAATCCCTTCTGCCACCATCAGTATCCAGAGGCCTCCGACACCGAGAGATACAGCCACACGCATCACTCTGCCTTCCCATCCGAGCCTGGGAGCTCAAAAAACCCAGCCTGCACACACGATGACCCAGGCAAGGCCCATTCTTAACATCAGATCTGGCGACATGAACACAACCAGCCATGTTTGTCTGAAAATAAAAGCAACATATGCTTGATGAATATGATGTACCTTACTTTAACATTGAATTCTCAAAAATAATATTTTTATAAAGCAGTAAACCTGATTTGTTTGAAAAAGCAAGGAATTTGCAGGCTACAAAGTGCTAACTAGTTTTTTTATTTTATTTTATTATTATTATTATTATTATTATTATAAGGACTCTAATGTGAGTACATTGTTGTTTCCAGAAGCCTATTTTCAGCACTGTGACTCCTGTTGCTGCGGCAACTGTTGCCCCCCTCTTAGCTACCAACACTGTCCCATCAACTACCACGACAGGTACAGAATTCGACTTTTCTTTTAAACCATTTACCACTGAGCAAAAATTCACCTATCACCACATGTGCATACTAAATCTATCCTGTGTTCCAAAGGTTCTGCACCTCACACCCAGATGAGCAGCAGTACAATTGTCACCATGGCGATGGCTTCCCACTCTTCTCATGCCACGGCTGTAACCAGCTCTGCCATTCCTGTTGGTAAGCACCCAGCACTTATCAGCTTTATTACTGTTTATATCCTTTTTCGTAACATTCTACCAGTTGCAATTTTCATGTGACCTCTCCCGACACGTTTCTGTTTATAAAAAAAAAAAAAGGATCCAGACAGGAAATTGTGTAGAATGCAGATAATCTTTACAACAGTGAAGGTTTTAAATGCCATGTGTTTAAAAAAAGAAAAGGAAAAAAAAATTTGCTAGATTTGCTCATAACCTGTGTTTTGATGCAGCTAAAGTGGTTCCTCAGCCGATTGCACACACTTCCCCTCGGATCCAACCTGAATATTCTGGGGAAAGAACAAACCTGATCCCCATCTCTGGCCATCGCTCATCCCCTAACCCCGTCACTATGGAGGCCCGCAGTGACAACAGGTGATCCTTAACATAAAAAAAGACCAATTTTTATTAATTAATTAGGTATTTGAAGAGTCAAGGTTGAAATTGATAAACACACAACTTGTTTTATACATCCTGATTTCTATCTCTACCTCTCTTTGTATATAGACCCACTGTTCCAGTCCAGTTCCAGTATTTTTTACCCACAAACCCATCATATGCCTATCCGCTCACGCACACCTATACACCGATCACTAGCTCGGTTTCCACTATTCGACCCTATCCAGGTAAACGCAATAACACAGAAAATAATGTTGTATATATGTATGTATGCATGTATGTGTGCATGTATGCATGGACTGCCGAACCATTCTGGAGGTGCAATGGTTCAAACATTGTATCCTGAAGGAGGTGCCGTGTATCAGGAGGAGGATGCACAAATACACACAGCGAGACTGGTAACAGAGTGGTTTCATGAACATGAAAGTGAAGTTGAACATCTTCCATGACCGTCACCAGATCTAAATATTATTGAGTCACTTTGGGGTGTTTTGGAGGAGCGAGTCAGGAAACATTTTCCTCCACCAGCATCACGTAGTGACCTGGCCACTATTCTGCAAGAAGAATGTCTCAGAATCTCTCTGACCATCGTGCAGGACTTGTATCTGTCATTCCCAAGACGAATTGATGCAACATTGGCTGCAAAAGGAGGCCCTACACCATACTAATGAATTATTGTGGTCTAAAACCAGGCGTTTCAGTTTCGTTGTCCAACCCCTGTATGTATGTATGTATGTATGTATGTATGCATGTATGTATGTGTGTGTGTGTGGCGATAGTTTGTAGCCATTTTCAGTTTGTTTTTTACATTGCATTTGTAAGTTCTGTTTTTGATCTGATCAGTAATTAATACTTTACCGAACCAGTGGTCCATAAATGACAAAAGGTTTCATATTTGTATTCATTTAATCGTTAATTTTGTTTTTTTTTGTCCAGTCACAGCACAGGCTCAGAGCTCTGCCATTCCTGCTCAGGCTGGTGTGGGTGTGGCCACTACTGTGCATTTAAACCCCATGCAGCTGATGGCTGTGGATCGCATCGGCCTCCAGTCTGCTCAGATCAGTACTCAAAATCTCCAGCCAGCTTCCATGACTGCGCAGGGCATTCAGCCTGCACCAATCGGAGTACAAGGCCTGCATGCCACCGCACCAATCAGTACACAGGGGATTCAGCAGGCACCAGTTGCCACACAGCAGTCACAGCCAGAGGCAAAACCATCAGGTAATATTTAATTATGGAATGAACGAATGAAGAAATAGTTAAGCTCTTTCTCTTGAATTTTAATAAGTTTGTGTTTAAAAAAATAAATAAATTGGTGTGTTTTGTTCAACAGGTGTAGTTCTGGCTGAGAGCACGGCGTTTGTGACCAACCCAATTGGCAGTACGTTCAGCGCTACGCAACCAGTTACCACTGTCGTTCAGACTCACCCCCAGGGGACGAGCACAGGTGCACCCACACTGGTCTCTTCACCCAGACCCAGCATCCTCCGCAAGAAACCTGTGAATGAGGGGTAAGTGGCCCGTGCTCAAATCAGTAGGATCTTCTCAGTAGGACTATGTTTATCAATTTCACTCTACTTATAACAGATGTCTTAATTTTCATGCAACTATTAAATAGAAAGCCGTAAATAGTTGAATACCTGAGCTGTCATGCTCATTGCAAAACTCACCCTAAAAAAAGGACAGCCTGCTCTTATAATATAATCTGTTAGATATTTGGTCTTTTCCCCCACTTTTATCATTGTTTAGTTTTCCTTATTTAAAGTAACCCGGGAGTCTGAATCAGTGCGATATTAATTAAACATGTTCATTAGAATCAATCACTCTGATTGGTTAGAATAGTGGAATCATGTAATTTTTTTTCTATTAGGTTTTATCATATATTTTGCTCAATGTTCGGCATTACACACACACTTAAGATTTTCTACAAACTTTCCTGTGACTTGAATACAGGCTGCTGAATATGCTCAAATGCGATGCACTTTATTCTGTTTACCTAGTGTAGTTCACTGAGGGATCTTGTATGAGACAATTTATGACATCAGTGACCCAAAGTTATATCACTAGCCACACATTTTAACGAGATGGAATGTCATTATGATATTTTCTGGGTGGTTTTCCCAGGGCTGTTCGTAAAACTCTGATCCCGGCTCAGCCGAACGAGCCTAGTTCTGCAAGAGTGGATAGTGCTGTACGACTGGCTGGATCTCCACGACCAGCAGGGTAAGCACAGCCTACCCTTCCTTCATCTACTTAGAGAGAACACCAGACTAATTATTGTTGCCAAAAGTTGTATAATGCTGTTAAATGAATCACATAATGCCTGTCATTACAAGATGTAGAAAATTATATATATATTTTTTTTCCTTTAAACGTTTAGAGTGAAATCTGACATTCATGTTGCCATGACGCCCCCGGTGATGGCCACTGTGGAGGCCCTGCCCTCTCACGGTGGAGAACAGCAGCCCCTCTCGGCTCCAGCTCAACACCTATCACAGGCCATTCCTGCTGTCCTGGCCCCACCCATTCCTCCACCTCCTTCTCAATCCGCAGCAGTTCTGTCGGCCCTCCCCGCAGCCATGGCCGTAACTCCTCCTGTTCCTGCCTCTATGGCCAATGCTGTCTCCTCCCCCACACAGCCAGCAGCCAGCAGCACAGCAGCGCTTAGCTCCGCCCTTCCGGACATCAAAGTAAAGCAGGAGGCGGAGTCTATGGACATGTCACAGCCAGGTCAATAGACATAATTTTTCTGTCAGTCTGGAATGGTATTTAAACGTGTTTCTAATTCATGTTTTGTCATTAATATAGTATTAAATTTCATACTATCAGATAATTTGTCAAATGAGACATAAAATAAACAGAAATCAAGCTTTTTTCCCTTTTAGTTCAACAGGATTTCTAGGTAGTTTTGTTTATAGGTACAATGTGCACTTAAGTTACCGAAAAGCCTTATGCAAATAAGGCGTAAATGTGATCATCGTTATTGTACATGCAAAGTAAATTGAGAAGAAATAAAAAGAGTATATAATCAGTGTGCTAATTGTCTTGCAGCTCTCTCCATCCCGTCATCGACGGCCCCAGCCTCCGTCTTCTCCTCCCAGGCCTCAGGCCTCACGGTGCCCTCTCAGCCTGGAGATCTTCTGCCTGGCGCTTCCCCACGCAAGAAACCACGCAAACAGCAGCACATTATCTCCAACGAGGAGGGTGAGATGATGGAGACCAACAGCACAGATGAAGAGAGGGCTAGTAGCAAAACTCCTGGGAGCAAAACAGAGAGGCCAGAGTCACCTCCTAGGGAATACGTGGGTGAGTAGCTTTCCCTGGACAAAATACCACAAAGAACTCATAAAGGCCGATCGTTTTCTTTACAACAATCAATTACCTTGAGCGTGACCTAGTTGTCAGTAGTAGATTCTGACCTTTTGTTTAATGTGTCCTCCAGATGAAGAAGGTGTACGGTATGTGCCTGTGCGCCCCAGACCTCCAATCACGCTTTTGCGTCATTACAGAAACCCCTGGAAAGCTGCATACCATCACTTTCAGAGATACACTGACATCCGTGTTAAAGGTTAGTGGGAACGCTGCTGGATAAGTACTGTTCTCATGAAAAGAATGACAGTTGTTCAGTTGTGTGATTTATACAGGTAGTTCCCGACTTACGAACATTCGAGTTAGGAATTTCCTCAGATATGAACAGCCCACAGTCCCTCTTCCGGTTCAATTATGAAGTATCTCACGTGTATTGTGCAAAAAATAGTGCACCAGATACCAATATTTACCATTATAAACAATATTTTCAGTGTGTAAGTGAATAAAATGTCCTGAGTCCAGTATATTGTGTGTGTGTGTGTGTGTGTGTGTGTGTGTGTGTGTGTGTGTGTGTGTGTGTGTGTGTGTGTGTGTGTGTGTGTCTGGGGGGTCGGCCTCATCGGTTTTAATAAATCTGTCTAGGAAGGCGATGATAGAAAATGGCTGTCCTGTAAAGCTGTCCTGATGGTGAATAATCCTAATTACAGAAAATCCTCAACCAAGCAGAGTTCACAGTCCAATATAGTGGAAAATAGCTCTGAGACAAAATGGCGTCAAGGATTCCTCTTGCGATTTAAAGGCGCAGAGACAACACTTGACGTGAGATTCATTTCCTTAGCTGCGGTTACGGATTTTGACCACATCCTGGCAGTGTTGGGAAAGGGGACAGAGATTTAGGAAAGTGGATTGATAGTCGTGTCAAAGGCGTATAAGACTCACTTTGTCGGACTTAAGAATAAATCGGACTTACGAATGTGCTCCCAGAACGGAACTCGTTCATTAGTCGGGGACTGCCTGTACATAATTTTGTCTTTCTGACAAAAATTTTGTGAATTGTTTCTAAAGCATGTGAATTGAAAGGTAAAATCTTAACTGGACCTTATACAGTGTGAGCGGTTTTAAATACGTGTGATATTGTCAGTGTGAAGTGTGTGCACAGTGGGAATGGGAATCACCAGGGACCTCCCAATAGATATTATCTTTTTTTTTTTTTCTCCGAATTTCTTGCAACTCCAAACAAACTTGCCAAATAATTTGCTCCTGCTACAAAGGATGCTGTCCTGCCTGCCAATATGTGAATAGTTTCGCACCACCTGTAGGATTATAGAGGAACTGCAACATTTTACCCCCTCAAAGGCAAACGTATGTAAATAAATTTAGAAACAATTATATTTGAGTCCTTGACCACATGAATCGTCAACCAAAAGTATCGCCCAAATCCACACAAATCCACAAAGTACCTTTTCTGTACTACACAGTATCAGTATTCAACATTCAGTAGGCAGTAGTAATTATAACAATTCATAGTTCCCATAAGAGGAACAACATGACACTGACACTAATTCGACAGAAACTTTTTCCATGTCTGTAGTACTTAACTTTTCCTATACTTTTTAAACTGCTTTACGTGAAACTGCAAACTGAACTCTGTGAGCTTGACCCCATTTTCAGACCAGGGTGACACCCGTCATGAATCGTTAGGTATTGTGCATTGTGAGGATCTTTGCAATGGGTTTTTGTTTTTCATCGTTGTGTCAAGAGCTCAAGTGGACCAGTGCAAGCAGCTGTCAGGTGACAAGACTACACTTAGTCACATAGTAAAAGACCAAATTAAATATAATGGGGTCAAACCACTGTTTTGGCCGTGTACCAGAATCAGTTTATAGTGGCATCCAGTAGATTCTTTCAGACGTGACTGCCTGCTAGTGTACTGTGACAGCACACACACTTGACTGCCTGTTTTGTGCTTTCTGCCCTTTTCATGTTGCCTGACTCTAGTGTTTTAGTTTCAAATGCTGTTTTTTTTTTAGTTTCTTTTTCCTGTCTGTAAACTAATGTTACTAGTAGCCTAATATTTTCCAAAACGCACGACGCAGCGTTGTATACTTTATATGCTTCATGTGCTACATGTTTCATTTTATTTCATCCACTTGTTTTATGCTGTCTTTTTGCAGAGGAGAAAAAGAATTCTCTCCAGGACATGGCCAATCAGAGGGGAGTTGCATGTCGGGCACAGGGCTGGAAGGTGCACTTATGTGCTGCGCAGCTTAAGCAGTTGGTGAGTCACCTTAAACTTGCCCCTCCACAGTTAACATTCTTTAGGCAGACAAAAGCGAAAGTGTGTTTTCTTTACCAGTGCATTTGCCAACCATTCTAGGTATGACTAATAAATAGGAAAAATAATTTAATGTAGTTTTTCTGAAATCTGAAAAGTCAAATGTTTTAGACAGATTAAAAAAAAAATTGGTCAAAACCCCAGAATTTGTCTGATTTTTATTATTTTTTTTAAACTGCTAAATAATTTGTAAGCAGTTACATTAATATAGTCCATATGTAATCATACATATGACTCTCTATAACATTCAGGCTCTATATAATATTTTTAAACATAAAAGCCTAATACAATTACAGCCAGAATTATCCAAACAAATTAACATGGAACATTTTAGGGAACTTAATGTTGATAACAGCAGGGGCAGCATAACACTCAAATAGACAACAGATGTTTATACAAGTATTGTTACAGGACGAAGGTTGTTAAGCAAAATATTAAGTAGATATGAAACTTTCTGAAAGTACAATGCCAAACATTATAGGAAAGCACAGTGAAATAATACCGACTCATCCTGGCGTTTACCTTGCATACATTTTGTTGGATCGTTATCTGTCCTTGTGTGACTACAGACGAGCCTGGAGCACGACGTGTACAGCCGCCTCACCACGCTGCAGGAGGGACTCATCCCAAAGAAACGAGCAGGAGCTGACGATGACCTGCACCGCATCAACGAGCTCATCCAGGTCAGTAGGAGAGATGAAACGGTATTAAACTTCTACCAACTGCTTCATTTAGAGTCTGGGCAACGTGAAGTGAATTACATGAAGTGGCTAGGGTTGAAGCCAAAGCATATTAATCAACTAAATCAAGCATATTGTAGATGCTATTTGTATGGTATAGTTAGTGCTCTTCTCCAAGCGTGTGAACAGCAGCTTTATATGTAGCAGCGGAGACACACTCCGTCCTCCCAGTATTCATAACTAGGACACTTGAAGGTGGATTGTATTTGTAATTACACGTGACTTTGTCTGCATTCACTTGATGAACGCAGATATTCATTATATGTGATGTGAATTGTCTTTAGGGTAACATGCAGCGCTGCAAACTAGTGATGGATCAGGTGACTGAAGCGAGGGACACCATGATGAAAGTTCTGGACCATAAAGACAGAGTCCTCAAGTTACTCAACAAAAACGGCACAGTCAAGAAGAGTTCCAAGTTAAAGCGGAAAGAGCGGACCTAGACAAGATGGGAGCAGTCTCTCTCTCCATCATCTTCCTCTCTCTGTCTCTCTCTTTTTTCCCCCACCTTTTAAGGTCAAATGAAAAAATATACTGCTCAAAAAAATAAAGGGAACACTTAGTCCCGGCTTGACTTGAACCATGCATACACATATAAGTGGCATTCAAGTCAAACTGGGACTAAAGTGTTTCTTTTTTTTTTTTTTTTTTTTTTTTTTGAGCAGTGTATTTCGGTTCAGTGTTTGAACCATGTCATCGTTTTTCAGTTTGCTGTGCACAATCATGCATAGGATCTAAATATACGCCACTCCACCTGTGTCAGTCTGAGCAGAGAAAGCATCCGTCTGGACCCTTTGTCTCAACAGGAACTGCTGCTTACTGAGGATTTGTTTTTCTTTCGGTCCAACAAAGTTTCACTCTCCCCCAAGGAAATCTTTTGTTTCGCCTTTTATAATGAACATTAAGTTGCAGTGCATTATTATTTTTTTTGGTCAAAGTAGAGTTGTTTTGCTCATAGAGATCTTTAGAGACTTGCACATGCTTGATGGAGATTTTTCACCATCATGTCATAAAGTGAAAATCATGACTCTTAGACTACGTACCTCTTAATTTTAATCTTTTATTAAGCCGACTGAAGGAAAGTGTGTACAGGTATAAAGATTGGTATTCAGCGCACACAGACACACTAGAGCAAAGTGTGTACACAACAAGAGTTTCAGTGCCTTCTATCCTGGGTGTAGCTGTGGAAATTCTGTGTTTGCGTTGAACACACTCAAGGAAACATTTTCAGATCAGTTCTTATAAGAAAAAAAAAAATTAACATACCCTAAATTTCATATTCGGCAGTGTAGTCGTATCTCACTGTCCCCCATTTGCCACTATCTATTCTCTATTTTGTTGATCTTTGAGCAAAGAGATCTGAAGAGCAGCTGAGGATGGCACATAGAGGTCGAGTATGTACTTGAAAGAAGCAGTATAATTGTGTAATAAGAATGTGTGGATCGTGTAACATTTTCAACCTCAGAAGATGATAGTTGTAAAAAAATAAGATTTGACTTGCTGTTTACTGTAAGTCTTTTTTTTTGTGTTTAATGAGACTGTTTTGTGCTCTGTTAATGTGGCTCTTCATTTACAGATATAAAGTGAACATTGTGGTTATAACTTAGTTTAAGAAATAATTTTGACTCTTTTGTACATTTTGTTTTTCTCTTTTGTTATCTGTATACTATGTGCTATTGCAGTAAAAGAAACTATGTACAGTTCTACCTGTGCTTTTTTTATGTTTTGGTAAAACTCTTTAATGCCACTTGTTACTTTTCCAAAATAAGTCATTTTCATTTATTTAAAAAAAATAAAAAATAAATAAAAGTTCAGGTCATCAGAAGTTACCTATGGACATGGTACAGGTGTGAAGATCATTTAATCAGCTTTTCATTATAACCAGGAGGGAACCATAAACAAGATTTCTTTTGCCAAGAATGCTATTGTATATGGTCAAACATTTACGAACACCTGACAATCTTACTTTTATTTTACAAAGCTGAAAAAGCACAATTTTATAGGTTGTGTTTTGTATGCTGTAGCTTTACAGATTCTCAGCCCCTGTGCACAAGCAAGCTCTTTGAAGATAGCGTTGGTCAAGGTTGCAGTGAAGAACTCGAGTGTCCTGCACAGAGCACTGAACCACCTTCTCTCTACTGGACACCTTTGGGTTGAACTGGAATACACATGAGACTTCCTCACCGAATATCAGCCTGACCTGACCTTACTAATGCTGAATGAGCACAAACCACCACAGCTGCTTTACAAAATATGGAGGAAAGACCTCCCAGAAGAGTGGACCTCCCAAAATATTATGCTCAGGTGTCCACAAATGTTTGTCCACATAGTGTACATTGTGAGTGGCAAGGAGATGTTCAAGATGTTTTCTTGTTAATATACACTATTTGTGCCAAGGAAACCACATGAAACCAAGTAAATGAGCTCATCACAAGATGTTTCTTTTTCCTTAGTAGGCATATCCATCTTCCATGGAAATGTTTCCAATATGACCTCAAAATTCTGTTTTACTCTTTCACAGCCTTCATACAGCTGTGTGTCTCTTTGACAGCCTGAAAAGACCAACCAGATGTATGATCAGGTGTACTTTAATGCAAACATTTAATCAGGGGGCAGCAACTCTTTGTAGCATTTTGTTACAACTCAGGTATGCCTAAGAGGATTTCTGAACATAGAACAGGCTAAACCTTGATGAAGTCTACAGCAGTAGAAACCACACCAGGTGCCACTCAAGTCAGCTAAGGATGTTACCCTTAGGGCTAAAATTTCCATGGGCTCACCAAAGTTGTATGATCGAAGATTGGAAAACATTGCCTGAAAACATTAGGACGATTGAATGGTAGGGTCAGAATTTGGTGTAGACAGCATGAAAGCATGGATCCATCCTTCCTGGTGTTGGAGGTGTAATGGTGTGGGGAAGATTTTCTTGGCACACTTTTGGCCTTTTAGTATGTGTATTGTTGCTGACCATGTCTACCCATTTATGACCACGGAATAATGTGCCGTGTGTCAGAAAGCTGAAATAATCACAAACCTGTTCCTTGAACATGACAATGAGTTCACTGTATTCTAATGACCTCCACAGTCACCAGAGCAATAGAGCGCCTTTGGGATGCAGTAGAACAGGACATGCGCAATTTGCTTGTGCAGCTAACAAATCTGTAGCAACCGCAACAACATGCTATCATGTCAATATAGACCAAAATCTGTAAGGAATGTCTGCAGAACCTTGTTAAATCTATGCCATAAAGAATTAAAGTAGGTCTAAAGGCGAAAGGGGCTCCAACCCAGTACTAGCAAGATGTTCCTAATAAAGTGGCTGGTGAGTGTATATATTAGCAAGAAATATACTGTCAGAATATATCGATGCTCCATCTTTCATCAAGAAAAAAAGTTGTCTTTGCTTATTTGGTATACATTGCTATTTAGTGCCTCTGTAAATTATAATCTACACAGATCTGAGCAGCTTTAAACCCTAATCCTGGACTTACAGCCTCCTAGTTACTAGTGAAAGGGTTTTATGACAGATCTCCTTTTGTATGGCGGTTTAAAATATGACTTTGTTTGACTCCGTTAAGAAAATTAATAGATTTTAAAAAATAAATAAATAAACATATAAATCTTTATATAATACATACATATAATGTTGTTCCCAGCACACTACAGCTACATACAGGCTTGCTTATCTAGCAGTTTAATACCCCTGTAATAATTAGTATCTGCATCACTCAGCCCGCAGTGCAAAGGTTCACCTCGTTTTTCCGTTACGTCACCTGAGCCAATATTAGTTTCCAATAAAAATGGCATAAAAATACTATAAGCTCCACCTGTTCCTCATTGAGACAACAAGAAGGTGAGAGTCGGAGTCCTTAGCTTTTTCACTTTGAAAAGGTAAACGTTGCAAATATTTTTAAGCAATCAAGCTTTTGAATTTAAGGATGATAATCTGCGCCATGTTTCTAATTTGTAGTTATGCATGTGTGAATTAAGTGATCTTCAATCTCGACTACTAACGCGCTTTTGTTTGCATGTACGCTCCTGTTAGGAATTATTAGTATAAAAACAATTCTGTGCACTATGTAATTAAATGTAAATCCACTGAAGGTTAATAGTACAAACTCTTATAAAATGTTGATGGACTGTCTTAATGTCTTTATTTAAAACCATTAAAGTTATTTTGCTCCTTTGCTCATGCAGGGGGACAAGAAGAACTCAGTCATGGTTGTTTTAAGACAGGTAAATATATACAGTATATATATTAATTACCTAATGCTATAAGCATAATTTAATATTTTTGAGAAAAAAAAATCCAGTATTGTTCTGGGATGCCGAAATATAAATCCATGCTTTGTGTCCAAACTTTTGACTAGTTCTACATGTATATGTTAAGTAAACATACTTTATGTTCTTTTCCAATTTTGCTTCAGGGAGATTATGTATGGATGGACTCTAGCACAGGTGTGCAGATCGGTGCTGAGGTCAGACTCACAGAATCTGGTCAAATTCAACTCATAGATGATGACGGAAAGGTAACATCACTGAACAGCGCTCCACTGATTTAATACATCATGCTTTTCATGCGTTAAAAGCAGAATGCTGTGTGTCATAATGTAAATCTCAGGAGCACAAGGTCAAGAAACAGGATAGCTCCTTGAAGCATATACACAAATCATCCATTAATGGCATCGAAGACATGATACGGCTGGGTGACCTTAACGAGGCCGGCCTGCTCAGGAACCTTCTGATTCGCTACAAGGAGGGAACCGTCTACGTGAGTCACTCCATGTTTTTCTCTGCAGATGAAGATGAAGTTCAGTGAATTACTGAATAATTACATATTCGTCTGTTGAAGACTAGATTTCTTAGGTGCTGCCCTCAGTGCTTAGTATGTGTTCGATTCAGTCCGATTTCTTTATACTGTAGAGGAGTGTCATAGTCAAAAGTTCCTTATGATTGAATTTATTCAGAATTTACAATGTTCAGTAAAGTATGGCTTTATAATCAGAGTTCTTAAAGCATACTGTACTCTGGCAAGTACATGGTTCATGCTTTGCAATTTGTGTTCTAATGCAATCAAAATCAATACCTTTAAACCCACACCTAAAGGCAAAGAAGGCTTGCTGTGCTATTATATGTGAAGGCTAAAATCCAACATCTATATCCTGATAATCACACTTTCAAGGTTATGTAAAGAGTTATATTATTAGGTCTCACTGATGGCATAATAAAGATTATATGGGGAAACTATTACACACCTAACAAGATAGATAGATAAGCAGCCGTGATTGTGAAGTTGTTGGAAGTGCTATAATTCAATAATGACCTGATGAATTTATGCAATGAAAAACATAGCAGATGTAACTATTTCATAAAGAAAAAAAAATTTAAATAAAAAGCCCACTAAAATTAAGGTTCTGTTATCTGTGAATTTGCCCTAACCCAAGACATTAGCAGGAGATCTTTTGGGTGCTGTAGGTTGCAGGGTGGAACCTCCATGGATCGAACTTGCTTATCCAGTGTATCCCATGGATGCTTGATCGGATTGGGATGTGGGGAGTTTGGAGGCCAGATCAAAAACCTTGTACTCTTTGCTTGCTTGCTGTGCACCGTGCACTGTGGACCATGATGCATTTGTTGTTCTGGTGCCTTTCTATCATGGCCAGCATTTTTGACTATTTTTATTTTTTATTTTTTAGCAATTTGTGCTGCATTGGATTTTCTGTGGGATTGGATTTATTTAGAAATATTTATTAGTAATTCTGTTGTGCAACGATTTACTGGTATATAATTGATAGTCACTGTTAATTTGTTAATGTTGGGTGATATCAACATTATTGCAAATTGTTGTGCCTGCTAAAGACATGTTTAGGATATATCGTTGAGGTGGAGTAAAAAATATCAGACTGGATGAAGATGAACTTTTTCAATGGCTGTCCATTGATAGACTGCATGAATCTATAGTCTGTGCTAGAAAGAAATCGGGCCTAGCATTGCTCTTTCATACCATTAGAATCTTAACTGGTGCTGGGGTGTTTGGATTCCACAATTGTCCATAATAACCTGTATTACAATAACAAAAAAAATCTTTAACAAAAAATAATCTGATTTGAATGGCTTTTCTGGCTTATCTGTGAACAACAAGTTAGCTTAGCTCTGCTAGCGCATTAATACCACCTACATCTGTGTACTGTATGTCTAAGTGACTGTATGACACTTCTTTCATCACACATCGGCTTCACTTTCTCTTTTCTCAGACGTACTCAGGGTCCATTCTAGTGGCGATAAACCCGTACCAGCTGCTGCCGCTTTACACTCCAGAGCAGGTGCAGCTGTACACAAACCGGCGTCTAGGTGAACTGCCCCCACATGTGTTCGCCATTGCAGACAGCTGCTTCTTTAACATGCGCCGCAGCCGCCAGGACCAGTGCTGCATTATCAGGTGGGTCAAACACACATACTGTATATCTGTTTAATCTGAGGTCACCCTCATTTATTGAAAACGGCTATCTTAATCTTGTAAATTAGCTTTGTATCATCGGTGTGTGTTATGTGAATTTGTGTATTACAGTGGGGAGTCTGGTGCAGGAAAGACAGAGAGCACCAAACTGATGCTGCAGTACCTGGCAGCGGTGAGTGGACAGCGATCATGGATAGAGCAACAGATACTTGAAGCAAACCCCATACTGGAAGGTAATTCAATCAACCCTTTACACTTGTTTAGTGAATTTACACAGATGTGCGTGAAGTAAACAGACACCAATAATTCAGGAATAAAATGGTTGCACCAGATGAACAACTTTTATTTTTAAACAAGTAAGGTTTAGCTATTCATACATTATTAATACTTGTTGATTTTCCTTTAGCGGCTTTAAGACAAGAACAGCAAATGTACTTAGAAGTACCAGGTCAGCCTGGTTCTTACTCCGTTGATGATGTACTCTTTTCGTTAAAAAGAGTTTAAAGATTGAAAGGTTATATTAAGCATATCAGGATTCCAACCTATATGTGTTTTAGACACATATCAGAAATTTAAAAAACAGAAATGTATTTGGAATTGTCACTTCTAGACAAATAATCCTTGAACTATGATTGTATATTTACTTCTCGCATGTCGTATCATGTAGTGTCAATATTGGTGTGATCTTTTGTTTGTCTAGCCTTTGGTAATGCAAAGACCATTAGCAACGATAACTCAAGTCGCTTTGGGAAGTACATCGATATCCACTTCAGTAAGGGGGGATCCATTACAGGAGCTCGAATAGAACAGTACCTGCTGGAGAAATCTCGTGTCTGTCGACAGGTAGACCATGACAAGTTGACACCATGTTTAATAAAATAGTTTTGGAG
>JAQMYG010000036.1:11786080-11825227 GCA_030014215.1 Clariallabes teugelsi | reverse complement strand
CATCCCTCCCCCCTGAGAGAGCTCGGCCAATCAGCTCTCTCTGTGCCTCCGGCTGTGAGAGGAAAACAGCATCACCCAGGGTTCGAACCAGCGATCTCCGGATGATAGGGCGAGCGCTTTACCACTGCGCCATTCGGAGGCGGTTTTTAGCAGTTTGATGGTCATTTTCAACATTGCCTTGTTGGTTTTTAGCAGTTTGATGGTCATTTTCACCTCATTGATCGTGGGTTCCGTGTCTCTTGCTGGCTTCTGGGTTGACTGGTCGTCCCAGGGGTTCTTTGTGGTTGTATATTCCTTGGAAGAATTCTTGCCAATGTTGCAGACATTCATTGGGAGAACTGACAAATGTGCCATCTGCTTTCCTTATGTTGTCATTCATCAATTTTAATTTCCCACTGAGGGGCCTAAGGGTACTACTGTATATATGGGCTTCATCCGATTCTGCAGCCATGTTGTTCCAATGGGCTTTGCATTCGGTTCTCAGCTGTTGAGACCTCTGTACTTCTCATAGTCGGTGGGCTTTTCTCGTTTATGCTGATCCATCATGTCTAGACTTTTGTCAGATATCCATATTAGCGTCTTCCGTAAGATCGGTGGGCAAACAGCCTTGGCACAATCCAAAATGGTCTTGAAGTAGGTATAAAGATATGCAGATATTAAGTACTATTTGCATTCAAATTTTCTAGTTTGTGATTTTCACGAATCACTTCACAAATGTCTGTTCCTCATTTTTAAGGATGTCCTAGCAAAACACCTGTTGAATACGATTGCAAGCTGGTGCAGTGGGAGCACCTACTTCCACATGACAGTAGGCAATCTGGTTAAAGGAAACAAGATTCTGTGTGAAACCTCTCTGGTGAGTAATACAAATAGCTTTGTTAGTTTTTATTTTAAATAGCAAATTTAAACCAATAATAAAAATCTATTTTTTTTTTTTACTTTATAAGGGCTACAAAATTGATGATTTGTTGACGTCCTATGCCACCATGTATTTGAATGAGAGAAGAGCACCAAGAACCAGGAATTAGTGCATGAACTGAAACATGGCCTGACCAGGATTTCAGGATTTTTGCCTTTAAACATACAAACTTTCACTTTTGATCTTTATGCAGAGAATTATACAGTATATGGTTAAACAAGCTTGCTATGAATGTAAAAGGATATGTTTTGTGATTAAATCATTGATTTGTGCATGAGATTTTACATGTCTTTTAGATTAGCCTTTTTTCTCTTCTGTTTATTGTTAAGTTTTAAAGTAAATCTATTGCGGTTCTTTTTCTGATCATTTATTTATTTATTTCCAAATGTAAAGAGTAAAGTATCGCTAGGCTTTCTATGTCACATGCAAAATAATGAAATATCATTATAAAAATTTTACAATGTTGCTTTGGTAAAAAATGGGCAAATAAAAAGAACATGACTCATTGCTTACTGGTTTTACTGGTGCTTATTTATAGGATTATAGACGCAGTGAAGGATCATTTGGAGTGATGTCTGGGAAGTTTGTTTAAATTATTGTGCATTCAGAAATGGAACTGTATTATTAACAGTGTTTGGGAACATTGAGAAATTTGTCATGTACCAAAAGTAGACTGCCGGCTTTTCTGCTTTTGTGTAATTCTCCTTTATACTGGTTTAAATGGTCACATCACACTGTTTTGCTTCAGAGCGAAAAAAAAACATGGGCATGGTATAAAGAGAGGGGTGTGTTTTAATGCAGATGCTTGGATCTAGCCCAATTAAGACTTGGCAGTGTATGATCAGACAAAGTCTAGAGGCAGACAGAAAGCCTAGATAGTGGCGTTATTCAGAAGAGTGAACTGTATTTGAATATCGATGAGGGAACGTCCGATTAGAGCAGAAAGAGGTGATGTGTGTACTACACAGCTGTGACATCCAAAATAAAAGACAGATTATTAGCACTGTTGGGCCTCTTTTACACATCTGTCTCAAGATCATGTGACAAGATTATTTTTGCACTCCTCCGCCCGGTCTCTGATGATCCCCCAACGCACAGCAGGACCCAAAGCAACAAGGCCCCCATCCAGTCTGAGAGCTCTTGTTTTTTTCTCAGTCTGTAGGCATTCCTTTACAATGAAGTGAGCTCTGGGGGGTTCTCTGTCTAGTTTGAGACATTAACAGAATGGACCATCTCATCAGCGTTATCCATAAACAGGCCTGTCTAATGCTGCCTCTGTCTTCAGTGTAATGATATGCCCGTAGGCTTAGGCATTTTTGAAGGCCTTTTATTTTTCAGAAGGACTTTGGAGCATGGAGCTCAACCCTGTTGCCATGGCGCTGTGTCCGATCTCACATTGTAAAGGAATGTCATTATTCCATGTCTGCTGAAATGCACCTCATCTTCTGACTCAAGCCTTTGTGGCATGCACAAGTGGCTCTCAGAGGAGAATGGCATTGCGACAAAAAACGAGATCAGAGGTCACGCCAGGGCCTTCCCATTGGACTTGCTTTTGTGTAATCAAATTTGTTTCGGGCACAAAAAGCGCCAAAGTAAAATATCCGGAAAACATCGCAGTGGAGAGGCAGTGCAGCTCATTGGTTCATTCGCCTCGTCCTCCACCTGGTCTCCACTCCTCCACAAATGCTGCATGCGAAGAAGCTGCTGGATAACCTTGTGCTCTCACAGCAGCCTTTAACAGCCCCACGTTCAGATCCAAACTACATCCTCTCTACCTCTCTCTGCTGCACTCATCCTAGCCTGCACTGCTGAACAGACTTGAGAAGGACTAACATGGGTGAGTGTCTCTTTCTTGATTTATTTTAGCTTTTTCTTTTTTTTTTTTCCAATTATTTTCATCATGACTTTTAAATGTTCTTAAAGTTTTGAAATTTGGATGATATGAAAGTAGTTTCCAACAAATGATCTGATGCCTAAGGAAAATATTAATGACCATAATAATTGATATGACGTAGGAGAGAATGATAACCGAACTGACAAATTTTCCACTTGTGCACTTCTCATGAGAATAAAGTTGGATCTAATCTAATTTGCTCCTTCTGTTATTTAGTCATTTTCTCATCTACTTTTTGAGTGTCATTACCTAAACTTCTGAAAATCCTAAAATCAGAGGATTAAAATATGTTATTGACCATAATAATTGATATGACACACGAACTGGACTATGTATAAAATCTTTATGACTGTGTAACAATTTTTATAAAAGTATATGAATAGCATTTTGTTGTTTGTTTCAACAAGTTTTCTACAATGAGTTTTTGAAAGTTATTTGCATATAACACTAGCTACCCATATTGGCATGTGCATAAATGCATGGAATCACAACTGTAATACAACAATGCCTAATCTCATAACAAATATCAATCCAAGACTCCCTCACTCCCTTTTATTGCTCTTGACAATTTTTTTGCACATTTACAGCAAAGTTCTCTCTGCTTTCCTTTATGGCCGTTATGGTGGGTGTCCTGTTATGGAATGTGTTTTTGAACAGCAGCTGTTAGTTGTAGGGTAGAACTCACTCTGTACTCATACTGTACTTTTACCCACCATTCATGCTCCTTCCCCTGAGAAAATGGCTTAGTATAGAGTCACACACATTGCTTTTGGTCTCTTTTTATCATGTGCCCATGGACAAGCGCCATCTCCGTGCACACAGTACTCAGCTCACATACTTCGCCTGCTCTGTTCATGAGAATGGAGCCTAAGGCATCCTGCCGAAGCAATAAAAGTACAACCCGGTGTAACCTTTCCCCTCAACAGCAGTGTTTTGTAACAGTCTGCTTTAATTTGTCTTCATTACTGAAGGGCTTGGATTGCTGTGGAAATTCGCCCCCATTACTACGACCTACTCAACATCTTTATAGAACAAACCCCAAGGATTTGAAACACTCCTTAATACACACCCATTTCAATTTTTCTTTGGATGTTTATCCAAAGAAATATTCATGCGTAGCTTAACTGTTTCTCCCTAAACCAGAAATAAATCAATTTTAAGAGTTCCTTGGCAGGAGTTTTACTACTTGACGGAAAAACCTTTGTTTTATGCCTATTTAAATGTGCTTTTTTGTCTTATGGAATATTTTAATTATTCACGATCTTTCAGCTTTTAAAATCTCTTTATCATGGGTTTATAGAAATGTATAATATTGCAGTTCGATTTGGGGGAAATTCACCAGTGGTGACTTGTTGCACAAGTTTTTTTTTTGTGCAAAATCTCAATCATTATTGAGATGCGTGGACACTTCTACTGTATGTGGAGCTGAGGGAAAAAAAGCAGGGTGCAGCACTGGTGTCCCATGACAAAGGCGTGGCCGTCATATATAACCCACTACTCGTTAAAGAAAATCTGCCCACATCTGCTCTCTTGAGACGACATTTCTGGTTTCTATTTATCACTGGCAAATGCCCAAACAGCTTCCTGCTAAAATGAGCAAAACATTTAAAAACCAAAACATTCACTCCTTTCAGAAACATCTTGTGAACTCTGTTTGCACTGGGACTGAAACATTAGAGCGTAATCTTGACCTTGAAGAGGATCCTAATGTTCTTAGCATAAGGTTTGACTTGATTGAAAATGTGGCCTTAAATTTTTTTTTTAAACTGATGTTGAGAAAGAATAAGAAAAACAATTTGAAACTCGGAGAGAAAGTGTGTGTTTTTTAAAACTAAAAAAACTCATTATTTATTACACCAGCTCTTTGAAATCTTCTGTTATTTCCAACACAGCATGAGATTCTGAAATGTCCTGAAATGACTTGAAATATATTGGATTAATCATTGGTTTAACTCTCTCTTTTTTTCCCAGTCATGAGCATGGAGTCCTCTTCCACTCTGCTTCCCACACTGCTGTCCAATCAGACGACTGAGAGCTGTAAGCCTGTAGACAACACAGTGGAGAATCTCGTCTTTGGCATCTACTACATCATAGTTTTTCTTCTGGCTCTGAATGGCAACAGCCTTGCCCTGTGGATCTTCTCCCGTCAGAGAGGAGCCTCATCTCCAGCTAATGTCTTCTTGATGCACCTTGCTATAGCTGACCTTTCTTATGTTATTATTCTGCCTCTAAGAGCCACCTACCACTTGACAGGAGGTCACTGGCCATTCGGGGAGGGTCCTTGCCGTGTAGCTGGCTTCCTTTTCTATGTTAACATGTATGCCAGTCTTTATTTCTTGGCTTGTGTAGCAGGGGATCGATACCTTGCTGTGGTTCATGCTGTGAGCTCACTGAAGGTCCGCTATGCCCGCTTTGCCCACATAACCAGCTTTGCTCTGTGGGCCCTAGTAATTTTAGCCATGTCTCCTCTATTGCTGACCCAGCAGACTATAGAAGCAAACGGCTCCACGGTGTGCTTGCAGTTGTACAGGGAGAAAGCTTCCCGCAAAGCCTTAGTCTCCCTCATTGTTGCTTTCACACCTCCTTTCCTTGCGACAATCTCCTGTTACCTGCTCATAGTTAACAGTCTGAGAAAGGGTTTGAGGATGGAGCCAATGCTAAAGATGCGAGCATTGCGCACAATCGGCCTGGTCATAATCATCTATGTGGTGTGCTTCCTGCCATATCATGTCAGCCGAGCCACATTTATCCTGGGTTACGGACATCCAGATCTCTCCTGCCAAACACAGCAAGGTCTAGCTCTCGCTAATCGCCTGACCTCCTCTCTGACCTGCCTGAATGGAGCTCTGGACCCACTGGTCTACCTTTTTGGAGCAGAGAAATTCAGGGCCACCGTGCAAAAACTCCTGTGCAGGGATAAATCAGGTGGATCTGCAGCTACAAGTGGAGATCTTAAAGGGACACATGAGAGTTCCCTGAGTGCAAAGTCAGAGTTCTGAGCAAAACCTGGCTTTAAAACCTACAGTATATGTGTCATCTATAGTCCAGGCTACATATCCTATGTGGTCAAACTGATCCTAAAGTACATGGACATTGGGTTTGGGTGTGTAGACATTTGAACATAGTTAAAAGTGTAGACTGTTTGGCTTGTGATTTTCTTAACCAGAAGTAAAAAGAGGAAGTTATGCAAATGCCAAAGACAGTTGAGTTATTCTTACAGTGTACCTGAGCCTAAAAATAAAAACAGAAGAAATGTTTGTTTACTTACAATAAATTACATAATTTAACACCGTTCTGACCATTAATTCATAAGTTACAGATAAGGTCCAGAATGCCTTACACCCAGTGTTCCCAGTAAAGGCTCTGGATCCACTCTGACTCTGACCAGGAACCACCATGACTAACAGATATGAGTGATCAGAAGAAAAGGTCATCCAACTTTTCATTCATTTTACTAACAACACATTCCTGACAAATGATTTTTCAAAGTTCGAATTTCAAAGGTTCAACCGAATCAGCTTTTTAAAGTTCTTGCAATGCATTGTTACAGTTTGACAAATGCATTTATTTGACTTATGCTTAAAACCTAACACAATGGCATGTAAAGGTTTCTAAATACCAGATGTTCAAAAACCAGGTGTGGGAGAAAATGTCTCCAAGTAACACAAAGCCTGTATACAGTACATATGTTTTATTAGCCGTTTTTTAAACTGTTATTGGATACTGTTTTTTTTTTTTAGTTCTTTTTGCCAGTCTTTAACTTGCAGTCATGTACCAGAAAATCATTGCTAATCAAACAATGCTGCATTGTTATCTCAACTGATATGTGTTCAAAATGTATTTTTTGTTTTTTTACCAATACTGTTGTACTACATCAAGCCTTTTATACTCTGCAGTACTTACTGTATATATGGCTATGCAATTCAAACATATGCATTGCATTGCATAACAATGTGTACCTCTATATAGTTAATCACCTTGATCTACTTATTTTGCATCAATGACTGTGAATATGAAGGTATTTATTATCCTATTTCTTTGGATGTTCCAATTATCATTACTGTATAAACTGTGCTAGATGCACTGTTTTGTAATCATGTGTAAATTAAACTGCTATTTTTAGGTGGGGTTTTTTTTTTGAGAGCTTATGTGGAAGTTGCACCAGCAAAGCACACTGCAAAATTTTCATGTTTTATCACTACATACTGATTCTCCTAAATGAAATAAGAGAGTATAAAACAGTTTTTTTGTAGAGTAGAGTATTTGTACAGATATTTTACTAGAGTAGCGTATAGTCCAGATATTAATATTCTATTAAACTGTAAATATGAAATCAACAATTAATAGTCTATACCTACAAAAAGAAAGCCATTCTGCATGCATTTTTGGCTTTTATTTTTTTTCACCCTCAGGCTCATTAGAGGGTAAATGCAGTGTATGCCTGGAGCATGGAGACTTTAGATTGTTAGCACGGTGCATCACGTGAAATATTCTATATAATTTTCTTTTATAGAGCATTCAAATCACTCCATTGTTTTCCATCTTTGTTTTGTCAGAGCTGATTGTGCCATGTGACCCGTTCGGAGTAGCAGTAGAATGCACTGTTGAATGTGCGTTCTACAAGATGAACGTGTGACTGCGTCATTTATTAACAGCATGGGGGCCTTCACATGCACTCTCGCCCACATTCATCAGTGTGGCTTTTGCTACTGTGTGCTCAAGAATGCTGAAAGAGAGAGAGAGAGAGAGAAGCAGTATGGAAACCCCCATGCAGTAAGTGCACTTGGGTTCTCTTTTCATATCATGTGACTCAAACTGTGGATTGTCAGCAGAAAGTTGCTTTCTTTTTTTCCCTTCTCTCTCACATTCTCACACATCAAGGCATCCTCCCTTGTCACTGCTGGTACAAAAAGACATAAGGGAGTCAGAAGAGTGTTGGTTGCGTATAGAATGCTCTCATGACGCCTACACACATTTGACTTCAGATTATGTTACAGGCAGGTGTAAAGCCTACAATGCATGGGACGCATCATTGTTTTTTTTAGAAACAAGAATGTGAAGCACTGAGAAGAAAAGACAAACTTTATTTACATTTGCAGTAGGAAACAGCTGATCACAATTTTGAATGGAAGGACAAAAAAAAAGGCTGTCTACTGTCTACTACTTAGTCACCGAGAGACAGACAAGACCATTCGTAATTGCTGTTTTAAGCAAAGTCTGTAATCACTCTGTGTCTTCTGAAATGCAGTTGTAGCAAAGAGAAAAATTGTACTTACTTTAATTTTTTCTCCTGATGTTGGGTGGGATTTTTATTAAATCTTTTTGTAATTAGAGCCAACCACCTTAAGTCAAAATGTAGCGTGGCTTATTTCTGCATATCATAGGGGAAATATAATGACTATGGACATAACATAGTTACATGGTGTAAAAACAGTATTAATATCAATATAAGATTTAATATTTTAATTATTTGATTTTAACATCAACACCTTACATTCAACATTAAAAGTAAAACTCATGACTCGACATGTTGATATGTTTTATTTCAATTGCACTGCAGGCGATGCAGTGATGGAGTTTTACCCTTAAAAAAAAGAAACACATACAGAACATCTTCCAAAGGTTATGATTTTAACTGAGGACTGATATAGTTTCTAATGACCCTAGGTCTCTGCCCCATCAGGCCTTTCCTCCAAAGGCCCCATCAGGCCTTTCCTCCAGGCCTTGTTAGCCAAGTCAAGAACATTCTAAATGAGGTAGGTGTATCGTTGTCAATGTCTATAATCAAGTGGCGTCATCATCGAAATAAATACAGAGGGTTTACCTCAAGATGCAAACCACCTATAATTCATTTATTCTTAGATTCAGATTCATGAGATTACTGCTGAGGTTATTACACTCAGTCATTCATCTTCTATAACGTTTATCCTGCTACAGGGTGGCTGAGAGCCTGAAGCCTATCTCAGATCTCAGTATACTTCAGTCACGAGGTGGTTTACACCCTGGACAGGGTGCCAATCTATCTCAGGGTATGCATACCCTTTTAAAGCTGCACTCATTCACACATCACGGGACAGGAAGGCTAATAAACCTAATCTGCATGTTTTTGGACTGTAGAAGGCAACCAAAATACCCGGAGGAAACCACTCCACGCACCTGAGGCAGAAATCAATCCCTTGACCCTGGAGGTGCGAGGACACAATGCTAACCACTACGCCACTGTGCGGCTAGATTGTTACATAAACAGGTCGTTTATAACTTGTATATTTAGGCACGTTGTCACATTAAAAAAAAAAAAAGTTTGATTTCTTCAATGTAATCTACATTATTTAATTGAATTTAATTAATGACTTTTGCCCCATACTGTACTATTGACTTGATTCAAACTTTCTTTTCCTGTGATTTTAGACTTGGACTATGTTGATATGTTGTTCATGCTTTAATATTAACCAATATTGTTCATGGTATAAATATTACTTTATTACATTTATTACATTACATCATTGCAACCTACTGAAATTGACAGTAGAAGCTTAAGATTAAAGGATCATGACCTGCTGATGTTAGGCTTGGACTTGAGGATAAATGTCTATGAGGCTGTTAATCTATAAACCCTGACCACTTTTAGGGAAGGTTCACTGTAAAATGGAGGTCTATGAATGTGGTGTTTGAGTCTGTGTGTTGTTGTCTAGTTACTCAATATTGGACAATATGATGAAAAAGAGAATCTTTTGAGTAACAGCAAAAGGCTAAGAATATGCATTTGTATGCATTGCTTGGTTAAAAGGGGAGTATGCTGATAAATGGTTTCCTGTCCCGTGATAGGAATTTGCATTTGTTCATGAAGCTCATGCCCTAAAATATTATCTTAAAAAATTAATGCTCATATGCATGACTGATGCAAATGAACTCAGTATAGCATGAGTGTATAGAACTTAATAGTACTACCTTTATACTGTGTTGTAAAGGTAGTACTATTAAGCAAAACCTGTCTGAATAGACAAACAACATACATGGCTTATGCTATCATGATAAGCTAGTATGCATATGTGTGGTCTGTGTAAGCACAGCTCTGACACACTACTGCAGTTGCAACTAAAGCTTCTTTCACTACCTTCTGCAGTTATGCACTACTGTCTTGCCTGCATGCACTTATCACTAACCATCAAAGCTGCAAGTAGCAGAATCTCTGCCCTGTGCATTTATATATATATATTTATTGTTATTTGTATTTCATTATGCACCCTGATATCAGCGAGATATATTAATCTACTTTAGAGTAGTGTGGTTATATAAAACTACACGTACACAACATTTTTAATAACATGTTATATTTCTGCTATGCAGTGTGTGTACACCAGTGAGCTCTCTGGCCCTCTCTCTCTCTCTCGCACACAGAATGAGGAAGTTCACCCTTGCGTTTGTGGTAGCTTCCTTTTTGCAGCTTTCGCCTCTTTAACAGGAAGAGAGACACAGAAAGAGCCAGTGTGTGTGTGTGTGTGTTTGTGTGTTTAAGAGAGAGAAAGAACGAGCGGCACTCTGACGCAAATAACGCCATGAAACAGGCCTTGGAGGGACGCTAAATCTGACCTCGAGTTTTACTGAAGCCATACCAGTGATCTGAGGATTAAGTGCGGAGAGAAGAGGTCACTGGACAGGATGTCGTCCCATCAGCCTTGGTACCATGGCAATATCACTCGGTCTATGGCAGAGGACCTGCTCTCCAAAAACGCCAAGGATGGGAGCTTCCTCCTCAGAGACAGCGAGTCCATACAAGGAGCTTATGCCCTCTGCGTGCTGTGAGTACACCGCTCTGGTCACCCAGCTTGATCATTTCTGCTGGGCCAGCTAAACATGCAGCAATGCTAATGTGTACCAAAAACAAACATAAATCCTAAAAAAAAGAATCTAGTAAATCAAGATGCAAGAAGTTTTGGTTTAATCTTAAAGTTGTGTGACCGTCATCCAACCCACCTCCCTTGTATTTTTTTGCTCTGGCTTTACGCCTGTTTGTGAAATTTATCAGGTTTCTGCTTTTTTTCAATTGAAGAATTACTCATTTGTTTCCATTCTTGTCATGCACGGAATAAAACTCAGAAAAAAAAGAAAAAAAACTTGGAGGAAAAAAGAGTCATGAGTGCTTGACTTAACACTACTGAATGTAGGATGCCTTTTAACATTGTCCTAATGGAAAAGAAAACTAACCTATATTATTGACGGAGAGCATGTTTTTGCATGTCGCGACAGTTATGTAAAACTGTGCCTTTTGTCCACCACCTGAATTTATCTGAGACTCTCAGACATAAACCTAACAGCTGCTCTTATACAACTGGAAATTATCACTTCTTATGTGAAAAGGTTACTAAAAAATGTAGTGGTGGTTCCCTAAAATGATGCATGACAGCAGTGATCTTTAGGGACGCTAAAAAAAAAAAAAAGCTGCTTGATTTTGTGGAAGTCCAGACTACATAAAGAATTTGCCACAGCTAACACGCTATACTGAGTTCAGTACAGTTGTTGTGCAGTTTTTAAGCCACATAAACATGTGCACTTGTCATTAAAGTGAAATATGCTGGCTAAATATGTTCATGCAAATTGTGTCTAATAATAGACACCAGCAAATATACAAAAGTCCTGAGCTTTTCCGAATTTCAATGAACTGTTCATATCTGTGAAATGACAATATAAGTCATGCAAGTTACAATTTCCTGTTTGTTTAATCCCTATTCACATCTGAATAAATTAAATAAGCAATTTTGCATGTATAAATATATTTGTGACTGCTATTCATATGTTTTTGCACATTAAATGAAACAGCATTATTTTCGTACATTCACAGGTACCAGAACTGCGTATATACTTATAGAATTCTACCCAATGAAGACAAAAAGCTTTCTGTGCAGGTAAGAGGATGAAGAGGTACCTCATCTTATCAAGGTTGGGTTAGGGTCTTAAATTGAGCTGATCTGAAACTAATAATATAAGAAAATACGCTATACTGCTCACGATTAAAGACCGAATCTAATGGATCACGGATATTAGTAGGTGTGTCCAGTTTTTTTCCTTTCTTAAAAAAATATTAATTCACTAAATATACTGTGAAATGTATTTATTTATTTATTTATTTATTTATAGCACAGAGCTGGTGATTTTTTTATTTCCTTTTTATTTATATCACCGATGTGTAGAAATAAATTCATTGTAATACATTGTTGTTGCCATAGTAACCAACAAATCCCAGACGTTTATGGCAGATTACACACATGTATGCACACAAAAACACATACATACATACATACATACATACATACATACATACATACAAACAAACATGAATACATACATACATACATACATACATACATACAGTACAAGGCTTTAGTGTCAGCATGTTATCCCTTTGTAAGTTTTCCAACAAACGGGTTGAACAGTATGGCATGTCATTCATTGTCATTTAATAATAAGAAATGTACTAAGTTGGCAAATTACTGTGGGAAAAAATAAATACAAGTGGTCAGGACAATGAAAAATAAACATTGTGGTGGTAATGCATTATACCATCATGGTATTGATAATTTCTTTTATACAGCATGGTCTACTGTGTTTATTCATTACATATTAATTTGTGGTACTTGGTCAAGAAACAGTATACTCCACTCTCTGTTTTGATCGGATTCCACCTCCAAAAAAATATGATCTATGGTGTATATTTTGTTGATGAACGGTCAATTTTTGTATTTTTGCATTGTGAATCTCTTTAATCCAGATGTGTGATTAATACTTAACTCAGTATGCCTCAGTATGACACCTGCTGTAGAGTCACAAGTTGCTTGTTAATATCGTTTCGCAGCAAGCAGCTACAGATATCTAACATCTTATAAACTTTTAAGGGTTTGGTTAAGTGTGTTTTTTTTTCCCTTTTCTTTTTTTTACTGATCATGCGGCCTCACGGCAGCTGTCTTCTCAGCTGCTGTGGACACCCTGCCTCTGGTGTGTGGGTGTCTTGTCTCTTTAGGCTGCATCTATTCTTGCCTCTGTACAGCTAATACTGGGCTAACAGCACAGCACTGCAGCTGCAACACCCCTTGCTGCATTTATTGTTTATTGTGTGAAACAGTGCAAACCTGTACTGACCACGGACCGGTCCATTTAGTGCCTTAAGAAACAAATCAAACCTATTCAAACTGAATTTGTATATACACGTGTGTATATACAGAATATATATATATATATATAAAACTTGATTGTCAGAAATACTCTCCTTGCAGAAGTTCCATGCAGTAGGTGCACTGTCATTTGGTAAACTGTAGAATAATCTTTAATATCTGTCTGCATTATGGTTCTTCCTCTTTTACCCCTGAACTGTAGCAAAGCTTCAGTTTTAAATTATCCTTCTGTGTGGGCGTAAGGAAAGCCACAGGGTTCCTCTTGCACTGGGCCCTGAATGGAAAGTTTCTGAAATGCTAGTTTTTCATCTCTCATTAGGGTTGATAAAAAGTGGTTAGCAGTACATGTTGAAATGTGTGAAAAGTGTGTGGGAGACACTCTCTTTTAACATAGCTATGGCTATAACTGACAGCCATGTTGCAACCAAGAACACTAAAATGGACGCCAACCCAAAACGCTGTCTTAATTAGAACAGTACAGCAAGCTGTAAAACAGTGCGTGAATTTTTATTTCCCCGTCATCTTCATACCAAACATCTATATGCAACCATAGATGAGTGCATAAACAGTATGTCTTAGTTCGGTGTCCAGTCTTCACAAGCCCACACAACAGGTACGATTCACCTCGGCACATGTTTAACAAGTTTCTGGAACTGTACTAAAGGGACAAACACCCTTTTTTCATGGATATTCTCTCCCTGTGGAAATAGTGAGGAGAATTGTCTAAACATGTTGCTCCAAAATCTGCCTTGTTTGGTTGAGATGTGGTGACTGGGACAGCCATCGCTTATGATAATTGCAAGGACTGAGGCTAGGAATTTTTACTTTAATGGGACAAGTTAACCCAAACCAGAATACTGTACTCTCAACATAGGGGTCTCCGGTTTATATAAATTTTTTTACCTACCTGTATACATTTCTCTACTGGAGTTTTATGAGAACTGCCATACTTCATGCCCTAATGACCACAAACATTTGAGAGATCTTTTCACGCTTTGAGACCAGCTACCACACCCTAACAGATTTCTTCCTTCACTCATCACAATGAAAAAGAACTTGTTTAAATTAAACAGAACATTAAAGCTACTTTTTATTTACTATCTTCATTTTTAAAAATAATTAATTAGATGAAATATGTGAAAAATCTTTTGTAAAAAATCTTTTATTCAGCCTTTGTAGTTTTATGGTGATTATTAATACATAATAGTTTATCAAGATGATTAATATGCAAGTGAGCTCCATAGTTATTAAATTATATTTCAATTTCAATAAATTTTAATAACAAATAGGCACATTAAAGTTTCTTTAACAAGCCTTTACTGCTTTATGTATGATTAATAAATGGTCAGTTAGCTATTGAGAAACCGAGGCAGATGAAAACTTTTGCACATTCCTGCTGTTTGTTTTGTTAATTCCCTAAAAAAAGTTTTTGCACCCCTTTCCCTATGTTTTTAGGCATCTGAAGGTGTCCCCATTCGGTTCTTCTCTGTGCTCTCAGATCTGGTGGACGCATATTATAAGGAGAACATGGGTTTAGTCACACATCTGCAGTATGCTGTACAGAAGGAGGAAGAGCCAGAGGAAGAACCAGGTAGGAAACAAGATTGGTACAAACATGACTGATGCAAAATACCAGCAATGGTAGAATTTAAGGACACATTTTTTTCTGTACGCATTGGGGTCAGTGTCAGTTCAGTTTATGCAAGCAAGAACCTACTGTCTGCATATGCAATGGAGAATGTGTTATACCTTCTTTTTCATTTTTTTTGTTTCTTTTTATCTCCATAACCACAGAGCATTTCAGTTTACCTCCTCAGCTTCCACCACGGAACCTCCCAACCAGCGACAGTAGAGATTGCCATGTTGAGCCTGTAAAGGCAATAGAGCAACCCCGTGTGTCCATTGTAGACACTTACGTTCAGCGGTTGCAGATTGTCGACATGTCACAGTAATACATGTTTTATACCATAAGTGATCTATACTACAACATCTCAAATTACTACATCATTAAACCATTAAATTATTTAAATTAAGTTTGACTTGGACACTCCATTTATAATTTTAAAATGTTGTATTCTGTAGTATTCTGCATCAATTACCAATTGATTTGTTTGCCATTCAGCATCTCTGAAGATCATCAAAAGGCAATCCAGGAATACTTCGGCTCTGCTGTAGGTCTGGATATGGAGCAAGTACATAATGGGAATCCCACTCTGCCCAACCTAAAGAAACTTCTCAAGACCATCTGCAAGAGCCTTAACAGGTATAAATCTTCTGAAATTTCTTCAAACAGCTTTTGTTTTATTCCTGTTAACCAAACGTATTATTATTACTATTATTATTATTATTATTATTGTTGTTGTTGTTGTTGTTGTTGTTGTTGTTGTTAATAATAACTTGTTTACAGTGAGATTTCCCGTACACTCCCAACTCTCGAGGCCTTACAGAAAATTGTAGATCAGCCCATGTCACCTGGAGCTGGGAAACTTCGAGGACAGGTTACTGTTACTTACAAGCTAAAATGATTAAAATAAAAAAATAAAATAAAAAAGTAAAAGTAAAATCTCTGTGATTTTGACACACTATTCTTGTTTTTGTTTTAGATCTCACTTGATGCCAGCCAGTCTGTGGGTTTTAGGCTTGAGCAACTGACCAAACTTTTGTATTCAATTGAAGATAAGGTGCAGCATTATTTCCCTTTTTGCATGATTCATGTTATATGTAGTTTTTGTTTTTAGGCTTTCGTAATACTACTCTGTTTTATACTATGCAAGGGTTAATTGGCATACACACATTCTACTTCCCAGGCTAAGAGTACAGTATTTGAATCTGCGGGATATGATGGAGGTCACAGGAAGTCACTTATACCACCTGTAACATTCGAGGTAAGATAAAGGGGTTTCATGGTAATAAATATGGGCATGTAACCTGTATATTGTACTATATTAGGTATATAATACGCAAAATAACACACACATGTGGTACACAATTAAAAGAACATAAATACGCAATGATGGTGGTGTGGTGCTACATGAAGGAATGAAGGAGAGTTGATCATTTTCCTATAACAGCCCATCTTGACATTAATATCTTGCATTCTGTAAAGTTACTGAAAACCCACAAAGCCCTCTGTCTTGAATATAATATAATAATCATTTCCAGTGAAAGAAATAGTTATCACTGATTGTTACTGCTGATGCTGAGAAATGCTTTAAAATCCTACACAAACTCCTTCTCATATTAATATTTATGCACATTCTTTCCCATGTACATAGCTATAAACTGTTAGAATAGAAACAGGAACATATTAGAAAGCAGTCATTAATACATATGATTTGTCTTACAGCCAGAACTATTGTCAAAGCTGGAGTTATTAATAATTCACTCACTCACTCACTCACTCACTGTCTATACCGCTTTATGCTGTATACAGGGTTACGGGAGCCTGGAGCTTATCCCAGGGGAGTTAGGGCACGAGGGAGCATGCACCCTGTACAGGGTCCAATCCATTGCAGGACACACACACTCTCATCCACACACTATGGGCAATTTGAGAACGCCAATTAGTCTACTTTGCATGTCTTTGGACTATGGTAGGGAACATGCAAACGGCATGCACACAGACCTGAGGCGGGGATCGAACCCGACACCTGGAGGTGCAGGTCGACAGAGCTAACTACTATGTCACCATGTCACCTTCTAATTAATCTAACTAATCAGAATCAAAAATTTAACATCTCTGTGATATGTGTATAAAATATACAGTACTATGCAAAAGTCCTGAGCCACCATTCATTTCTTTACTGTATATTTTGCTTCCAAGGAGTCAGACTTTCTTGTATTTTTATGTAGTCTTAAAGAATAGTTCTCCAGGCTTCCTAAAGGATTTTTTTTATCTCTTTTTCAGCAAGTTTTTGTCTGTTACTTCAATCCAGTCCCTGTACCTGACCAATTTCAGAGTTTTTTTGTTTGTTTAAACATAAAGTGACCTATGTATCATTCAAGTATAAAAAAAAAAAAAAACTTCCGGTATGAACCAGTGAGAAACATGTGCAGAGGATGACAGAAAATTAGGCCGGTGATTAGGATACTGATCTACTGATAATGTTTTTGTTTAATTGAATTGATACCATTTAATTTCATTTAATTTAACAGGAAATAATAAGGCGTGGCTCAAGACTTTTGCACAGTATTGCCTATTAATATATTACACATTACAAGCATTTCAAGTCTGGCCATATATCTGATCTTGCTCTTTGTATGCAGTGAAAATGTGAATATGTTCCTCCATCTGGGTGGTTGTAAGCTTAGCATTGTTTCTATGCACAATATATATTTTTTTAAATGAGGAGACTGATTTCTGTTTGTATACTCTTTTCTGTTGTAACAGGTGAAATCAGACTTATTTGGCATTTCAACCAAAATGTTCCTGAAAGTTGATGTAGAAAGTGGGAAAGTTTACTTCAAGAAGTCCAAAGATGGACCTGAGGACAAATACTATGTGCACAACAAAAGTATGTCTATGTCAAATATCTGAAAGTGCCCATATGTTTACTAATCATTTTTAATTTCCCCAAGTGATTCTCTCATTAACAGTAACATATTAAAGCCACCGGGTTACCATATGCAAGATGCATTTTTTCTGATTTTAAAACATTTTGCAACAAGTCACCATTTCCTATCAAGTATTTAAGTATGTGTCAAATTGAGTTAATTTCGAACTTAAATAAGAGGAAATGACTAATGGCATGAATGTGTTTGCCGTTATGTAGTCTTGCAGTTGGTGAAGTCCAAGAAAATGCACACCAAACTGGAAATAATGGTAGAGACCGAGAAGGAAAAGACCCAACGTAAAGAATTTGTCTTTAATGACACAAAGGTGAAGCTGAACAATGAATACGTTTGATCTGAAGTAATCTGTAAATCAAATTATATTCTTATATTATTCAAATGTTTGAATTATTATATTTATTAATTTTAATATTAAAAAGTCATAGCATACATCGACTTGTATTTTATTTGAACACATAAATTACACATCGGTACTGTATATCCAAACTAAGCAAAATGGGAATCAGTTCGCAACTGCATTTAAATATTTGTATGTTTGAATTTTTTAGAAGAGGGAAGGTTTCTGTCAATTACTTCAGCAGATGAAAAACAAACATTCAGATAAGGCTGAGCCGGATATGATCAGCCTATTTGTTGGCACATGGAACATGGGTAAGTGTGTCATCAGACTGTCTTCAGTGTTACACCACTAATTGCACCATACTAAGTTTCTACTTTAGGAACTTTTACCCAACCTTGTAGCCAAGACAGAAATTCTAACCCTTGCTTCAGTTCATAATCTCATTTGGATCCTGTTGACTTGAACTTGTAGTCATAAAAAACATAATAAGCTTATACTAGGACTCTTATTAACAATATTCTCAAATGTTAAACATACTTAGTACTGTGAAAGGATAATGATTATAATCAACCTATGCTGTCTCTTGAGGTTCTAGGGCCCTAAATCACTGCTTATCTTTCTGAAGTCAGTAATGCCATGGTATCCCCGGAATATCTGTTCAATTTAATCTCACTGAGTGCATTGAATTTTAGTGAAACATTCAAAGTGCTTTCGTGTTTGCAGGTAACGCCAGCCCACCTCCCAACATTACATCATGGTTTCAGTCCAAGGGGCAAGGGAAGACTCGCGATGACACAGCAAGTCAGATCCCACATGATATCTATGTCATTGGAACGCAGGAAGATCCTCTGGGAGAGAAAGATTGGATAGATATAGTGAGGGGAACGCTCAGGGACATCACAAAAATCAGCTTTAAACAGGTACAACACACCATATATGGTACATGAAAAAAAGTTGACATGCTACAAGGAATTCGCAGGGTATTATCTGATTCTCTGTGCTGTGTCAATATATATTTCTTAACATTTCTCACCAAGGGAACTGAAGGAATATATAAACATTTATAGAAATAAAACCATGCCTGTAACCATCCCCAAAGGCAATAGAATAAAACTTTGTGGTTTGATTTAAAACAGGATTAAGAAAAAAGCATGTTTGAGATATTCTAGGGAACTTTTCCAGGTAGGCTCAAGGGACAGTCAGCAATGATTATAAAGAACAGGGACGTGCACAGACACAAGTGAAAAGGCAGGGACGGCTTCACTTCTGCCTGTCTGTGATCTGGTGGTCAATGTGTACCTGTGCGGACACGCGGAGGGGAGAAAGGCATCGCAACTCGACAGTCTCAATATTCCCCGACCCAACCTGATGTTTTGTTTTTTATCAGTTTGACAGGGAAAGCTGTGCACAGACAGAAACACACACACACACACACATACACACACACACACACACACACACATATTCATTTATTTAAAAAAAAAAAAAAAGTTCTTTCCCTCGAGGAGGTAAAAGACGCAGGTGCTCAAGCCCACTGATGTCTTTGTGTGCACGTGTCTGGTAAAGAAGCCCTTAAATATCTTGTTTCATGTTATAATACACCACGTAAACGAGGAATATTTAAAATTTGAATAATATGCATCAATTCCCAGCAGTAAAAAAGTGTGTAGTTTTTTTTTAATAGCATGTCCTCCCCTTGCTACCATATTTCTTACCAGATAGCTACACAGACACTGTGGAACATAAGAATCATTATTCTTGCCAAGCCGGAACACGAGAACCGTATCTCCCACATCTTCTGCAACAGCGTTAAGACTGGAATAGCTAATGCTCTGGGTCAGTTAATCTCTATCCTAATGAATGAAATATTATCATAATTGAGAGTGTATAATTGGATCTAACTGGAATACAACTTACATCTTTATTTGTGCATTTGTGTTTGCATGTGTTCAGGCAATAAGGGAGCAGTGGGAGTATCGTTTATGTTTAATGACACCTCCTTTGGGTTTGTTAACAGTCACTTGACCTCAGGGAGTGAAAAGAAGATCAGGTAACATTATTGAGTTTATTCTTGTGTTCAGGTTTCACAGTAATATAACTCAAGAATGTAGATGAGAAACCAATTAAGTTTTGATAAAACAGTTGCCTATTTTAGTCAATTTTAATTCTTGATATATTGCTTGTATTTATTGTTTTCTATTCTTGCCAGACGGAATCAGAACTATGTCAACATTCTGCGCTTTCTGAACCTGGGAGATAAAAAACTAAATCTGTTCGACATCACTCATCGCTTCACACACCTTTTTTGGCTTGGGGATCTGAACTACCGTATTGATCTTCCGCCACTGGTAAATATAAATGAATTTGTATTCATAAACATCCAAACTGCAAATCAGTGTACTTTTAAGGTACAGTGTCCACAGTATTTAATTATGCTCAAATGTGAGAACCTTATAGCCTTTATTGTTTATCTAAATGATTAAGAACTAAACCAAATAACTAATCATTGCATTTGTTTGTCCCTCAAACTTTTGACTTTAAACTGTGGACATCTATCTGTTTCTTTGTCATTCTTTCTTCATGATGATTAATGCAGAAAACACTGACTAAGCACAGTTAAATACAACATATGCTAACAACCAGACAGGAAGACACACTGCCTTTTGTCCTTTTGTTTTGCATTTTCCAGGAAGCAGAGAACATTGTGATGAAGATCAAACAGCAGCAGTATCAGGATCTGTTAGGCAGAGACCAGCTCAACATGGAAAGGGCAGATGGAAAGGTTTTTCTATTCTACGGTGAGAGCCGAGCCTTTCCTTTCTTTCCCAAACAAACTGCACGATACCCAAGAAATTCAGTTGTGGCCCAAACTTACTCAAGACCATACAACTTGACCATTTTTGTTTCAAACTCCTTCATAAATGCATAAAATCCAGTTCACACACCAATATGGAACATATAAAGACACTATACATTATTCAGCTATAAAACAAACTTCACATTTGTCCCAGAAGTATAATATGATGCTAAGTTTGGACAAGAATTCTTATAGTCTTAGGGACTTCAAGTCACAGCTTTTTGTTGACAAGGATGTGTTGTGTCACATTGCAGGTTGATTATGTAGCGTATTATCATCAATGTCATTAGATTTTCAAGATTTAAAAAAATGACAGGTGATAAAGACAGATCTTTTGGCCGATGTATTAGACCTTTCTGAATAGTTTATAAAAAATTATGCCAATTGTTGTGCAGGGCTTATACTGGTCTAATATTGCCTTATCAATGCATTTTTTTTTTACATAATTTCTCCTTCTGTCTACATGTTTTCTTTTACCTTTACAGAAGAAGAAGACATCACGTTTCCCCCAACATATCGTTTCGAGAGAGATACTCATGAAAGATATGTCTACACAAAAGCCAAAGCAACAGGGGTACGTATATTTGTTGTCATTGATTTTTAGACAGCTTAATAAAAAAAAGTCATAGAATTTTTTTTTTTAAGGGTTTTCATCTGCACAGCCAGAAACAATGCCCCCACTGTACTTAGCCCCAGCTCATTCTGATAGAAAGCGTAAACAGTACTATGCTGTCTTTCACAAAATCATTTTAGGTTTTGACATGGTTTTATGTGGCCTAAATACTTAAAATATTAGAGGTCATTCGCTTACATACTCCTCTCTTTATTTCACCAACAGACTAAATATAACTTGCCCTCATGGTGTGACCGTGTGCTTCGAAAGACCTACCCACAGGTTCATGTGGCTTGTCACTCATATGGTTAGTTGAAACATTTCAAATATCGAGGTTTTTTTTTGTATGGTGGGAACATGTGCAGCAAATATACATTATTATATCAATTAAAATGTTATTTAAATTGTATTTTTCCGAACCATTACAGGATGCACAAATGACATCATGACAAGTGATCACTCCCCTGTATTTGCTACATTTGATGTTGGAGTGACTTCACAGTTTGTCTCTAAGAATGGTATGCTCTTTTTGCAATTTATCTAAACCCGTTATACACACTATATACAAACTCGACCATCACGCCTATTGAATATCCCTGTCGATAATTAGCCATCTGTATCGAAACCTTCTCTGTTATAATAAGTTCAATTATTCTGGGAATGCTTTTCTATAGATTTACTGATTTAGAATTAGTGATTAGGTTAGGTACTGATGTCAAACAAGAAAGCGTAGGGCACAGCCTCAATTTTTAAGGTTGTTAAATGGGGTTGAGTGGCTCTATGCAGGCCACTCAAATTCTTCCGCTCCAACTTTAATAAGCCATGTCTTCATGAAGCCCAGTTAAGGTTTGCACTTTTTAGTTTCAGTGAAGGGAAATTGTAATACTACAGCATACAAAGACATTAGCCATTAATTTCCCTGAATAGCCTTTATATATTAGAATAAAACTGACCATACTTTAACAGGGGCTCATTTCTATTCTATTCATTTCTTCTTCCATTTTGCATTTCTGGTCTGATAAATCCGGTCAAGCTGACAAGTAAAATTGTGTACTGGCAAGTTGAGCCATGTGGAACATCATGCTGCAGTTTTTAGGCTTTTAAGACTATTTACTTAGGCAAGACGTTTGTCATGAACCTTGCTCTTATTGGAATTAGATGGTAATTAGGAAAATCTTTAAAAAAAAAAAAGGAAAAAAAAAAGAGGCAAACAACAGCCATAAAAACACTTGGTGACATGAGCCAAGCTGGGTTATGAATTTGTAACTTATAACTTATAACTTATATTAAACATCAATATATATTATAGATTTAATTCTAGTCAATGACATTAAATTAAATGAATCATTCTTTGATTAAGAAACCTTGCTGTGCTTAATAGATGCTGTAGTAAAACACACATTGTGGCTGGATTTGAATTCTCATGATTTTTAGTCTTGTATGTTGTTATTAAGTCCAGGGGAATTTGAGAATCATAAGTGGTCAGATAATTTCTTTAGTTAAACACTGTCGTAGAGAACATGTTTAATTTTTTTCTATCAAGCTTAATGTGACAACCTGATATCAAACCGATAGTGTCAGACTCATTCTCTGTATACTGATTTGGATGATCTTTAGCTTACTTTTTTACAACTGGTTTCTACCAACCAGTTTACAGAGTTGTTTTGGAACTGTTTAACAAGGTGCACCAATTCTAGATATAGCACAATAATCAACCCACTTTGAGGGCTTCTTGTTTATTCTCATCATACTATATTTCAGATCCTGAATTATGTCTTTTTGTACTTTCAGATCCAACAAAGGAGTCTCAGGGTGCAATCAAGTTTATGAACTGTGTTGCTATTCTTAGGACTAAATCTAAGACAAAATTTTTCATTGAATACCACTCAAGCTGCTTGGAAAGTAAGGGTACTTTTTGGATAGGAAATCTGTTTGTAATTGAGTTAACAGATTAAACAGTAATTTTTTTTTAACCCTGTACTCATAGAATTTGTCAAGAGTCCTGAGACAGATAATCAAGAGAACACAGAAGGTTCCATAAAGGTTCGGTTTTCAACACAAGTAGAGGTAATCTGATTTCTATTATTCATAACATGTGAGACTAAATCATGGAACGAATATTTTTCCCCATCTCTTTTATTTTTTATTTCATCTATTTTCCCCCCCATCTATTTTACAGCTTACTACCATCATTTCAGACCCAGAATACTTACTAGATCAGCACATACTCATCAGTATAACATCAACAGACAGTGATGAATCATATGGTAAGTGTGTTTCAAATATCACCATGCTTTGACCATATGCTAACCTGCCCTATGCTTTTATATTTCTGGCAAATGCTTTGGAATATATATTTGATATATGCCATAATAAAAATAAATAAATAAATAAATAAATAAAAGCACATAATGATGCATGTAATGAATATAGTTGTAAGTATGTAATATTTATTGAATGATTATTAGGTGTCCCTGTTTGAAATAGTGATTTTTTTTTAAGAGAGGCTTCGTAGATGGATACATACATAGATAATCATCAGTAGATGATTATGCGCATTCCCATTTCCCAGTAGCATGAAAAGTTGCATAGTGTTTGGCTTAGTAACCTTAAAATAAAAATAAGAAATGCTGGTTAGGTAATGACTGTTTATAGCTGCTATAACATGGTTATAAGTAAGTATAAGTTATATGTAAGTATTAACAGGGCCTAATTTGATCGGTTTCACTGCAAAACACGATAAATGGCATTTCGAAACTTTCATTCAATCTGATGAATTATACTCCTGAGGCACTTTTTTAGTTATGATATGTCCTTCTTTAAGAACTTACTATTGGGAATGACAACATTTTATAACAAAACGTGAAGGTTACAAAAAAAACAATCACATGACTTCTTTCTGTTAAATGATCAATCAATCAAGCTTAATAGCTGTGCAAAACATCAGCTGCCATTTTGGATAATAATGTAGCCAAGGAAAAGGACTTTACAGTCTGTTACTACCACTGCCATTGTAAACTAAACACTTTTTGTATGGTTTTTAATGGTTCGAGTGAGCTTTGAATTTGAATTAAAAGGATTTTATGTACAATATAACTAAACACTTTTTCCCTACTTCCAATTTGCTAAATTGCATGTTTACTTTGCCATAAACACAGCTACTGGCTGATTTATTGATTTTATTGATTGATTTTTTTTTTTATTGATAAAAAGAAAAAATAACAAAAAAAAGCACATGATGCATGTAATGAATATAGTTGTAGATGGATTTATCGTGTTTTGCAAAATCCTACAACAATTATTGGCCATGACGATTATGATAATATTTTGTCATTTGTGCTTTTTACCACTGTTAAAAAAAACATGCAAAATGCAAAAAAAATCTTTGGCAAAAAAAACTATCAAAATGGGTTTATCTGATTTTGCAGTGAAACCATCACTTTTCTGGCAAATATATAAGGTTGCACCATCTGAGGAAGTAAACTAAATAGTTTTTATTTTTCTTGCATACACTCTTAACATACAAGACCTAAGCACAGTTCCAGGTTTGCTTAGTTCCTTAAATCTAATGCAGTCCCTAGTACTTTATGTATTTTAGGTCCATTTTAAAAGGTAAACTGGGAAGGCACAGTTTACAGGTATACCTACATTTTAATTTACAATGTATCATCAGTCTTTCCACATTTCATATTTCTTAAGTGTAGCTATTACTCATTGCATTAGTGTGTTTGTAAATGGAATTACTAATGAATGCACTAGTCATCACTTATTTGACTTGCGTGCAGGAGAGACATGCGTGGCTCTGCGGGCTGCGGAGACAGCCTACACCGAGTTTACTGTCCCACTTACACATCATGGTGAGCAGACAGGTATACTAACAGGAGGCATCCAACTACGCACATCAGAAGGCAAACTGACAGAGAAACTATATGGTAAGGGAACGAACACACACCACAAACCTTTGCACAACGTTTATGCAGTGTGGATGTGTATGCTTAGACCCCATTATATGTAACACAATATTTTTTTCCTCTATGCAGATTTCATTAAAATTGGTGATGACTCAGGAACCGGTAAAGCCAAGTCAGGAGATCATTGCAACAAGTAAGGGTTCTTCCTTCATTTTACTAATATTCCCAGTAAATCATAACAAACACTGGCTTGGAATTTTGTCTACAAAAAAGTTATCTAATTTTTACATTTTTAATTCGAGCAATATTGTAATGTCAAAGCTTATTATTCAATTATTGATGTTAAAGCTTTATTGTTTACTGAATCTAATAGCAAGTTAATGAGATTACAGGATTTAAAAAATGTCAAGAGAAATTAGGCCACAAGAGAGTGTATAGCTTGTTTTCCATTTCTTATGAACATAAAAATATATTGCATGATTATTTTTACTATATAACCTGCAGGTCATCAGCCTTACCCACTGATTTTAGCAATCCTAATTATATGGATGTTGGTTATAAAAGCAGCACTCAGTCAGGGTGGAATTATACAATGCCCAGCAGACCAGGACACTTGGCTAAAGACGCAGCTACTGGCAACACGTCACCAAAAAAGACTGCATACGATCCTTCTGTGTGCAGCCCAACAGGAAAGCTGACTAGTCCAACGTGCGTACAGCTAGACATTTCCTTAACCTATACAGTTGCTTGTTGTACAGGAAGTTTCAGAAGTTCCTTTACTGAGTCCTCTATCAGGAACCTCTTCTACTTAACCTCTTAAGACGAACAACTACACATGCTGTACTTAGTAGAGGTAGCTGTAGAAGTATAAATTCTACAGGCAGAAAGTATTTTATTTTTGGCTATGTTTTTTTTTTTTTTTTTAGTTGCATAATTCAGACACAAAAGTGTCTGATAGGTTTTCCCAGACTGCCAGGACCACTACCATGGTGTGTCAACAGGATTTTAGACTTAGATTTTGCAGTTTGTCAGACAGCTATATAAATCAAATCTTGGTAGTTGACTTGACCTGAATCTTTTTCAAGTAAAAGGTTAGATTCTGTTAGTCATCTCAGACATTGTGTCAAGCCAGCATAAAATGATGTTGCGTATGTTTGTGTGTGTTGAAAAAATATCTTATTAGATCTGAAGATGGGCAACCACCAGAAATGTTTGATAATCCCCTTTATGGATCAATGGCGAAGTCACGATCTGGAAAGGATCAAGAACCGGGCCGAAAAGACCACTTGGGGATCCCTGAGATTTTTGCGTTTCCAAAAGGCCCTGAGACTGATTCTGATCGCGCACCTCCAGTCCCAACACCTCGCGCTCGCTCATTCACCTGCTCAGAGAGCAAGGGCCAGAATGCTTCCTCAACATCTAGCAGCAGCAACCACAGCAGCAATACCAGTCTACAGCCTCAGTCCTTTAGCAAGAAGCCTGTGGTGCCCTCTCGCTCTGAAGGAGGTGGGATGATGTCGGGAAAGCCACCATTGCCTATAAAATCTCGCCCAGGACCACCGGAGCCCCAGTCAAAGCCCAGAGACTACAGAGACTCCTCGGAGTTACCAGGCAAGGTTCGACCTCCTGCCAGACCAGGCCAGCCGCTCCATAAAGATGGTACGACACAAAATGCACTTTTATTATGTTTTTAAACCAATACAAAAGTAATGAAGTTATGAAGTGTCTAGTCAAAGCAAATGGACTTGTGTAAAACATTTACAAAATATTTACATGTGATATATGAGTTCTGAGTATTTTTGTTAACTCTTTGAAGTGCAAGTACAGCCCCGCCACTGTGAAAGGCCGGTTAGAAAATTGGAGGGTTGTGACAGGAAGGGCAGCCAGTGTAATAACTGTGCCAGATCTTGCAGATCAAATGATTCTGATATAATGACCCTAGGACAAAAGGTATAAATCTCAAGAAAATATGTTAACTCTTTACTTCAGGGTAGTGTGCACAGTGCTCCAATACACACAAGTAAACTCTTAATGGATGATGTAAGTGCATTTTCAGTCATCTTCTGTAATTGCTTTATGCTGGTCAGTGTCATGGTTGATTCAGAACCATATCTGTAGGCACAAGCAAGGTAGGAATATACCCTGGATGAGATGCCTCACATGCATTCACACAATAGTTGGCCATGATTTAGTATCACCAATCCAGCCACGTCTTTTTGGATGATGTGGAGCAAATTGGGAAGCACGGAAGAAACATGTGATGTGGAAGAGTAAGCAAAACTCTACAGTACACGAATGTTACGCTTAGGATTTAAATGGGAACCCACGAGCCGTTGGGTGCTAACCATTATGCTGGCAAAAATAAACATTTATAAAGGCAGCGCCAGTTCAGTATAGATACTGTAACCCCAGAGTTAATAACATATTTTTGTTAATATAATGATGAGCATCATGAAAACAGATTTTGTAGCACCACTTCTGGTATGCCTGATGCATGTACTGTAAGTGGTTCCAGTTGAGGAAAGAAAAAATTATATTGAGACAATGTGAGCATTTCTAGACACTGTGTAGTGTCTCCTGACCTCAGCACTTTAAGAAAGAGTGCTGTATAACAGTGTTACATACTGTAATAACACAAATAGAAATATCTTCAAGTGTGTATTTATTTGTGTAGCTCATTATATGTGTAGCTCATTGTTTTTATTACTTTTTATAGTATTTTTGTTAGTCTTAAGTATAAACAAGCCCTAACTATGTAGTTTTACTGTTAAAATATAAGTTATAAATAGGCATAACACCCTTATAACAGTTATACCTTGCATTATTTATGATGTTAGTTTGGACTTTTTACTATTATAATTTTGTTTTTGATATTTGACTCCACATCATTATGGCAATAATTGTATACCAATAATTGCATATACAGTATACCAGAAGGACAAATATTCATATTAAAGGTTTATTGAGGGAGGGTGTAGCCATATGTACACTACTTTTAATTATAAAGCACATACTCATGCTTACTCTGAGATTATTGATCATGATTTATTTATGATTGCTATTGACTCTTCTCTCTCTCTCTCTCTCTCTCTCTCTCTGTTCCCAGTGCATCCTGAGACAGCACCAAGTCCAAAGACAGGTCGCCCTCTTAAATGAGCCTGCCTTTACATTCTCCAGTTGGCCATCACTGTTGGAGTTCTATACCACACTGGAGACTTGACACACACTGATTGTGATAAGAGACAATCTTCCGAAGAGGCGCATTAAAAAGCTAGACTGGCTTTTTTGCCTTATGTGTAGCACTCTTTCACTCTTTAAAACATAAATGAAAAGCTGCAGCAACAGTGCCATGATCTTGCACAAACTCTTTTACTTCTAACACAAATGAATGTACAGTGCACAAAATGTATCACCAGTTAAAGACAATGCATAATGATGAAACTCAGCACATTATCATTCGTTTCTTATGTGGCTGATGCTTACTGATCTATATTAACATCTCAGTGCTTTTTTTAAAATCCTTGCTAGATGGACTTTCTAGATAAATCAATCCACCCTGTGTAATGTGCAAAAGTGTTGATCCGTCCCTCATTTCTTCGTATTTCGCTTCCAAAAAGTCAGACTTTCTTGTATTTTTTTAATATAGTTTTGACAAATAGTTTTTTTGTCCAGGATTGACTCTCATTTTGCGTCGAGTCCCTGTACCTGAGCAGTTTCAGAAGATTTTTTTTGTTTGCTTTTTTTGTTATGCCACTCAGTGACCTACAGTATGAATCATTTAAGCATAAAAACCATCTAACATAAGGCATGAACCAGTGAGAAACATGTGCAGATGTTTACAGGCCGAAGATTAGTATACTGGTGATGCTGAATGCTGAGTGGTTAGAACAGACGAGAGGGGAAATGAGGTTGCTGCTGAGATTGTTACATAAACAACCAATTGTAAGTTGTAACTTTGGGCATATTTTGAAAAAATAAAGAAAAAGAGGGATGGTTTAAGACTTTTGCATATTACTTTACATTGACAGTGTAAGTTCCCTGGTGCTGTCCTGAGATAAATAGAGAGTAATTCATGAAGCAGAATGAGAATACGAATAACGAATAAATAATGCGATAATTATAACAATTTTTGCAGTGTTCAGATTATTTTTAAGTTTGGAGTATGTAATCCATGGAATTAAGCAGCCATTGACATTTATGGGTGCTAAAAGCTGTGATCAGCCAATCAGCAGTCACATCTTGTGCATTTACCCCTTGCATTAAAACTCGTTTCAAATGTCTCATTTAACACAGTGTGTTTGAATTTGTCTTTTTCTTCCAGCTTTCTGCTCATGCCAGCTGTCAGTACTGATAGAGTGAAACACATTTACACCCCAACAGCTTATTAACTACTATTTTATCTGAAAGCTAGGAGAATGAATATGTTTTAAGTTAAAGCAGAGATGATTTGTCTACTGCTGCATGAGGTTGCTGAATGTACCTGAAATAAGATACTTTAAGACGTTCTGTTACTCTTTGTGCCTTCAGCAAATCGTTATGTCCTTTCAATTCTAGAGTTCTGATTGAAAAGGGAGAGATTTTATCCACTTGTCGCTTTACAGATGTATGAATCCATGCAACCAAACACACTTGAATTAGTATGATAATCCAATTAGGTACTACTGTACATACAGATGTCACTGAAGCTGCAATCCTTAGTAATATTGTGATATTGATTTGTCTTTCTGTACCGAAGCAAACTGTACATATCAGCCCAGTTCATCTTGTTTCTTTCTCGTATGAATGGAAATGGAAAAGATTTGGTAAGTTTATCGCAGCATCTTCCTCTGAATTTACATTTCTAATTTAAATGTCGTTACGATTAGCATTCTAAACATTTAAATGAATCATTCGTCCACTGACACTACTTGATTTGGTATGTCTTTGCCCTTCCTTTTTGATTGAACTCATAGGTAACCTTTTTGTGGTCCTTGTGCTAGAATGCTAACATTTTTTGTTCCTTCCTGTTTGTGCAGGTGAAAAAGTGTCAGCAGATTTTGTGTGTTGATTGAACTGCAATGTTTTTTTTTTAATATCTTAAATAATGACGCATCATTCTGTTAAAAAAAGAGATGCAAATAAAAATGACTGTAAACTAAAATTGTATGCATCTGTATATTCTTAAGCAGCCTGTGTGTGTGTGTGTGTGTGTGTGTGTGTGAGAGTAAGTGTGAGTGAGTGTGGGTGTGTGTGTGGGAGCGAGAGAGAGAGAGAGAGACTCCTGACCTTTTGCTATTGTATTATTTCAGTGTTTCCTTGTTGTTATAATTTATATTACTATTTTTTTTAATGATGCTTTTTTTTTACGCTTTTACAGTACTGTGACTCTTTTATCTGATTAGCAAACAAACTTCACTGAACTGAATTGACAGACAGACATTCAGACCCAAATGAAAAAAGCAATAAAAATACTAAATGTATTGTGATTCAATTTTTAGGCCAAGATCATTATGATTGCCGTATTATTATTGTTTTTTAAGCAAATGTTTCCTCGTGGTGGCATGGTGGTGTAGTGGTTAGCACTGTGGCCTTACATCACCAGGTCGAGAGTTCGATTTCCGCCTCCGGGCCTGTGTACATAAAGTTTTCATGTTGTCACCCGTCCAGGGTGTACCCCGCCCTGTGCCCCAAGTCTCCTGGGATAGGCTCCAGGCCATCCCATGACCCTGTATACAGGATAAGCGGTGCAGACGATGAATGCATTAATGCTTCTTCATGTTTTAAAACAGTTTGTCTTTATTTTTTTTTTCTTTATTTTTTTTTTTTTTATCTTTATTTTGGTAACCTACAAAGTCGAGCCTGATATCTGTGCGAATGCTGCCATCTAGTGTTGAGAGTACAGAAACATTTCTGGCGCTATTGACTTTTATTTTGAATGTATGATTTACTCACCGCTGATAACGTCATTGAACAATAACGTCAATGGCACGTACAACAAAAACGAAATAATTTACCAAATCACTTGCAGCGTAATTTTATATGTATTAATTAAATAATAGTAACTCCGGAATGCAAGAGCGAAAGCATAAAACATATCAATTAATATTATTAATATCAAATCATTGTACATTGTACAATCACAGGTCGCACATTTATGACGATCTCGACATTGACCAATTGGAGGAAATAACGAAACAGCGGTTTAGTTTTTGACCAATAGGAAGGGGTTTGGTTGCTAGTTGTCCGTATTTGACGACGCAAGATTGTGCACAAAACAGCGCGTAAAAATGGTGAGCTTATGTATTTTGTGTGTTAATGTGAACATTTTCAGGCGAATTTGTAAAGCTTTGTTGTGTGAAAATGTTTACATTTGAGAGTCCGAAATATATTTCTTTTACTATATGATTAGTCTTGAGAATGTTGAAAGCGCTAGCTAGCTTAATTAGCTTGCCGTTAATACACGCATTGACGTAATAGATGGCTCGCGCTCTTTGTTCTATACGTTATGAAGTAGAATAAAGCACTAATGTACAGAGATATTGATCTGATAATATGAGCCTTAATAAAGTGCTTATATATAGGGAGAATAAGGTGCTTTATGCTCAAAGCTATTAACATGTACCATGTAAAGCGAGTGAGCAAGCATGTCATGCAAGGACACAGAAAACTTTCATAAAACACCAACACAGCTTAAGGGTCTCTTTTGCCTTTGTTGCAGGTTCTATTCTCACCCCATGTCACACGGGTTTCTTACATTTTTACATTAGTTTCCTTCTACCTCTAGAAAGCAGCCCGTCATGTGGACTGCCTTTAAAATGCCCCTAGGTGTAAATGAATGTGTAAATGTGTGTCCTTAGTGCCCTGCATTGCTGTATGTGTTCCTTGTAACCAGTGATAAACAAGGATAAAATACTGAAGATGCAATGATTAAATAAAAAACCCATTTAAGGTCATTCTAGTTATTATCCCAGATAGGACTCACCAGGCACCACTCGATATGATGATATCGCGGTACTTGGGTCTGAAGTTCGATGTGTATTGCAGTTTTGCCAGCATTACGGTTTCATAAATATCCTGAATTTATATAAAATGTTCAAATTTGTTGCAATCCTGAACAAGCGTTACAGGAAATCGGCTTAAAAATCAAGTGAAATCAGAATCTAGAGGAATAAGTAGGTTACATGTGGCTCTGCCCGTTTGCAGATGCTGACGCCAGTATGCTACCATCACCTGTGAATGAAGTTAGCAATCAACTTGCTGCCACCCCTCATGCTGTTATACTGTTCCGACAGATATATTATTACCTCATGGTATAACATAAAAAGTGATGATTCTGTCAATTGTTACATTTGAATACGCTGCTCTCTGTTACACCGTGAGGAATGCACAATAACTGGGATTTCAGTAGCTTTGAGCGCGGGCTGATGTACCCGTTTTGCCATTGACGATGCTGCCTACTGGAGTCAGTGGGGGACGTCTGTGACACTCCCACATGATGTCATACAAATTTATGATGCCTCCTGCTACTTGTACAATCATCACCTATCCGTACAAACAAACAGAATTTTATATAGATGCTAACTTTTATATTTTAATATTTGAATCTGGATGACAGGAGTTCAGACAAAAAAAATATCTAATAGCTCAAGAAAAAAGAAAAATAATAAAGTTAACCTGTACAATAATTTAAGGGGCTTTTAAGTATTCTTTGGATAAATTTGAGAATCTCTGCTCTAGATCATTACATAAATAATCATTAGATATTTATTTATTTATTTTTGGCACGAATGCTGTATTGATATTTAATCGTGTGCTGTCATCTTTGTCCTACAGCTTTTCTACTCATTCTTCAAGTCCCTAGTCGGGAAAGACGTGGTGGTGGAGTTAAAAAATGACTTAAGGTACATTTTTTTATTTTATTATCTCCCCATGATATGCTCCAGACCCCCTAAACCCTACACAGTATTAGTGGTGTGGAAAATTAATGAATATTGTTAATGCCTAATATTATATGATTACATGTACTAGTGAGAGTGATTAGCATTTTATTGTCATCTCGCAACATGTACTAAGGCTGCTTTAAGAATCTGTCACAACTAGTTCACTAACTTTAGTATCTTTTTATTTGCAGCATATGTGGAACCTTACACTCGGTAGATCAGGTGTGTTTCTATTAATAATAATTCCCTTTATTGTGTATTCCTTTCCATAAGCCTCAGTATTTAATGCTGTCCTTTCTTCTCACAGTATCTGAACATCAAACTCACAGATATCAGCGTCACCGACCCTGAGAAGTATCCTCACATGGTTAGTAAGAGTTAAAACACATCCCAAAATCTCATTAAATTCAGCCAATTCTGCTTAGTCTGATTTTCTCGTTGCTGTATTTAGTTGTCTGTAAAGAACTGCTTTATCCGGGGATCGGTCGTGCGCTACGTTCAGCTCCCAGCCGATGAGGTGGACACACAGCTGCTACAGGATGCAGCACGCAAAGAAGCCATGCAGCAGAAACAATGATTCATCTGGTTGCTTTTGGTGGACTTGTTAAAAAAAAAAACACACAAAAAAACAGCATTGGTTTAACTTTTCCTTTTAAGCTCAGATTTTGTATAGTGTTGATTTATAGAATGCTGTATGTTTTTTCAGTACATGTTAACTTGAGTGGCTGATATGTAGACAAAGGAGTTTCACTCATTACACTTCAGGTGTGGTTGATGTTTTAGAAAAACACCTGGGGTTCCTTGGGTTTTGACGTTTTCAAAGTTATAGTACTCAGCCCATCATTGTTTATATGTTTAAATAAATTTTATTATTTTTTTTTTTTTTTTTTTTAATCAGAAAAAAAGATGGACCCCCAAAAACACAAGTAAAGTGTCTTGCTTCTGTTCTGTTGAAATAAAACTAATACCATATTGAACAGCTGTGGTAATGCTTACGATACTCATGACTTTACATGAACATTATCTGGTAAGATTCCCATCAGGTGCACTTTTCCACAGCAACTTGTGGAATTTCTAGTTGTCTTTCAAAACAGAGGGTCTCTGTTCAAGTGTCATCTGGGCCACGTATTACAACACTGGATTAGTAGAATCTGGTGTCTTGGGAGCATGTGTCTGTGAGATTTCTCCCAGCAGTACGTGAATTGGTGACTCAAAATTGTGGTATGCGTGTCTTTAAGTGCATCCCATCCAGGGTGTATTACTTACTTCTACCTATTCCAAGATAGCATCTGGATTTCACATGACCAGCATAACTGTTAAATGAAGATGAATAAATCAATTATATTTCCAAAGTGTCTTTGGAAATATAACATGAAATTTGGTGCAGATGTGTGTTCCTCAGGGTGCTACATAGAAAGAAAAAAAAAACCCTGATTTAAAGCATAATTGCTTTGCTCTGGTCCAGGGGAAAAACCCGTCCTGCACATTTTAATGTTATTCCTTTGCCCAGCATGTCTGATTTGACTAATCAGCTAATTAACAGCCTTTTTACGTTAACATGGGTTTGTTAAAGCACCATAAATTGGTAAAACTGGGTGTTAAATCAGGGCAGACATAAAAATGTGCCCTGGAAACTCCAGGACCAGGACTGCGAAGCTGGGATCTAGTGCAGTGTTGCTTAGTCCTGGTCCTGGAATATCCCCTGCTGATTTTTGTCTTCCCTGATTTAACACACCAAACTCAACTCATAAGATTATTCATTAATGAATTTTACATAGGCTTTGTTAAAGCAGGAAACAATCTGACACCTGATGATTATAGTTAAACTTTTAATGGTTTGTAATGGTTAAAGGTGGGGAAACTAACTGGATCATTACTAGTGAATGCTGACAGGCTCTGGGGAAGCAAAAAAGGTAGAAGTGCAATTAATGATTAATGTCATTTAACAAGAAGCAGTGACATTGTGTTAGCATTGAATCTTAGTTAATCATCTAATTAAACATCGGTGAGCTTGTATTGTTGGAGGGGAAGCATTTAAAGTTAGCTGCTTAAGTAATATGGTTGCTTTCATGTTGAATTCTCCTTCAGAGTTTAGGGATGCCCAGTCAGGAAACAGGCATTGCGTTTTCTCACTTCAAGTTTCAGTAACATTGCCATTATGGATAGAAAGTTAAGTGTTGGTGGACTTTCTCACAGATAATGTTTGCTGCTTTAGCAGTGCAGCTAACCTATCCTTGTTCTTAATCAAGGGGAAAATAAGAGCCTTGCCTGTTTTTATGGTTATTTGTTCACACCACAAATCCTTTGCCCTGTCTGTTAGATGTAGACCAAAAGCTAATATTTTCTGCTAGGCCTGGACTGGCCATAATTATGAAAGTTTTTCTACTCATTGTTTGTATGAAATATTATCTTTAACTTCAGTGAAGCAACTTTTGAGAAGATTGTGGTTGTCCTTCAGTAAAAGGGTGTTTACATAGCCTTTAGCTAGTTTGCATAGAAATACATTGAATCCTGTTGCTAACTTCATATCATGAACTACTTTAAACTGTATTTACATGTTTATTTGTAATACTTTTGTTTTAAACATGACCAAATTTTACCATCATTTTTACCAGGATGAGTCAACGAAGCAGAAATCAACTGTCATATGTTACCTGCCAAAAAATAAAGTCACAAACTACAAGTTCTGGCCAGTCCATGAGCTCCCAGAACCCTTCTTTTAAAAAATCTTGGAATCTCAAACTTTTTTCCCCCTTCTCTTGTACATTCAGCTCTTCAGCTGACTTCGTTTTTACTACCATAACATTGTTGAATCTAAACCTGACCAACTGGAGCAATAGGGTCAACCTGGACTTGTCAAATCACATGACCTTTTTCCTTCCTCCAAAGCTTTTTGTTTTGATTAGACTTAGTAACAAGTGTGCCTTTCTTTACTTTTTTTTTATGACCACATATTTTTAGATGCAATTCTGTTTTTACTTTCACTTTGCTTTTTACCATGGAACTTCACCCAGTTTCATCTCAATTCATGATTTTTTTTTTCTTTCCAACCACATTTCTTCCGCAAAGTTTATGGTTCAGCACTATCCAGGTTTTGATAATGAATTGAAGGGTTCTTAACCCAGTTCCAGTCATTTCAAATCTCCATAGTTGTTTTCTTTGTTTGAAGAAGCCAAGTTTTTTGACCCATCTGAAATGTTGACTGTTTTGGGTTCCAGGCAGTATATTTTACTTACAGTGTATCATAAATGCAGGGTGTACTACAGATGACTGGTGTTCAAGTGAAATTTCTCATGAATGGTCGTGTAAAGCCAATTGACCTTTACAGAAGACTTCAAGCACAGTACAGTGATGAGAATCTTAGCTGCAGTAAAAAAAATAAATAAAAAAAATTTAATTGTACAAATGTATTAAAGAAAGCCATCTGTAAATGATGGTTCTAGCTGAGGTGGCTCAGAGTCCCCTGCAGTCATTCCTGTGAACATTCAGCGAGTGGAACTCCTGATCCTTGTGGAAGATGCATCTGTCTGTGGGAAATGTACACACAATTATAAACACCTTGTGCACATTACAAGAACATGGCTGGGAGTTCTTTACAGTTCTGACTCACTTAAAGCCATTTTTTCATGTTTGGGCCATTAAAGGAGTTCTTGGGAGGCCAGTGTTTCAGATGTGAAGTAGGCATCACATCATGGCTCTGGCCTTGTGAGAAATCTTGATGGTGTCCAAGCGGTAGTGAGGTGCTGGGATAAGTGGATTAGTGTAGCAGAGGATTATAAAGGGAGTTTTTACTCTCATACCTGTGTTCTGTTTTTTAAGTCTTAGTTTGACTTGCCCATCATATTAGTGGATAATATTGTATTTGAACAGAACAACAGAACTGATGGATTAAGGATCATATGACATGGTGTTTCATTAGGCTTTTTCCTACGATGGCTTAGAAAAAAGTTTAGTTTTTTGGTGACGCAATGAAGGTTAGTGCTGATTTATTGTGATATGTTCTCTCGTATAGATAAATTTTCTCCACGCACATGTCGACCAGATTCTATGTTTGGTATCCAACTTGCAAAATTTTAAGAATAATTTGTGATCATTTCATTTATTATCTATTTTATTTTATCATTTTAATGCATGAAGCGATCATCATGGACAAGAGTTTTGGCATGGAAGGCATTATGCAACATCCTCAGAACGCTTCAGAAACCAGCATGAATGAAGACCAGGTATGTGCTTTGCATACAGTATTTCATCTGTGAATGTACTTGTACATCCATACTTAATATATTTGCATTTTAACCAGCATTTCATTTCCTTAAATAATAAAACTCTTCCTTGGCATTTAAACCTTTTTTTTTTTTTTCCCCTCCATCTTTTTTTTCTAAGATTGAAGGAAATTTCAGTGACCGGCCTGTGTTTAACTCCTCAATATGTGACCTATCAGATGAAGAGGTATACATAATGACATCTTTATTGTTGGATCAGCGGTCATAAGCGTGTTTGTTTTGGGGGCTCTTTGTTGGTAACTTGCATGCTCGAATCTTTTTAGATTTCGACAAAGAAAGACAAGCACATGAGACTCGGCCCTGAAGACCTCAATGACACCCTTCCCTATAATTATTGACTCGCAGTATTCATAAGGGTGCACATACCAGAATTTTGTGTGTTGAAATATTTTCTGAACTTGCATGGAATGTTTTTATTAAACGGAACTTTTTATCCATTTATTTATATAAAAAAAATAAAATTATAAATAATGCCCAAGACTGAATATTGTGATTATAACATACATGTTTAAGTTTTGGCAGCATGGTGGTGTAGTGGTTAGCACTGTGGCCTCGTACTGCCAAGGTCAAGCGTTTGAGTCTGTGTGTGTGTGGAGGTTGCATGTTCTCCCAATGGATAGGTGGGTTCTCTTTGGGTACTTGGGTTTCCTCTTCTCCCACAGTCCTAAGACATGCAGGGTAGGCTGATTGGCATTTCCAAATTGTCCACTGTGTGTGTTTCTGTCTATATGTTCCAAGCCAGGTTGAGTAGTGAGGTGCAGATACATCCAATTGTAAATAAGCAAAAAGATGATGAAAATTGATGTATGGTGAAGAGCCATTGTTACCAACAGGAATAGTGCCCATGGAAAGAAAGAAATTAGCTTTTATTTTTCTTCTGTAGATGCTGTTGTGCTAAAGAATTGTAGGACCATTTTTGTTTTTCAGTGAAGACATCCGGCAAGAATGGCGGTGCCCAAAAAGGGGGAAATATAACCATCTTTACAGTAAATTTAAAGGGATATGGTACCTTTTGTGGTATTGGGCATACAATGAACTACTGAAAGCCTGTTACCGTCACCTTTAAATTTAAATGGTTCAATTCATGGTGTTGGCTACTGATGGGGCCGCTTTACATGCCAGCATATTCTCTTTTTGTCTGTCATTTGAAACTATTATTTAATGCGTAATCCTTGTAATTTACATTAATGACCACATGGGTTTAAGTTCTTTAATCCACTACGTTTTTCATTTTGCAGTTGATCTTATCCAGTGAAAATGTGCTCGAGGCTCAGTTACAGCAGTGATCTTATTCCTTTCCTTATAATACTTCATTATACAACACCTTTATGTGCAATACATAATATGCAGTATATCCCACTATCCGTGAACATTTCATCTATGACACAAGTTACCAAGTCTGCACTCTTGCTGTTTTTCTTTAATTGTGTTAATTATTTTAACAGCAGCTTCGACTGTTGTAATTCAGCTCACATGTTTATATTAATATGCATGCTTTAGTGCCTTGTTTCTTTCTGTAACTCATTGACTGAAACTGGTATTTAATTGATACTGGGAATTAAACTCTTTTGCAAACAATTGGATGTAACTGTACAGCAGGGCTTGACATTAACTTTTTTGCTCACTGGCCAATGTGGCTAGTGGATTTCCGGAGTCACTAGCCATTCAGCCTT
>JAQMYG010000036.1:11762801-11785980 GCA_030014215.1 Clariallabes teugelsi | reverse complement strand
GACTAAAGTTATTACCCGCCACAGCCGAATTTTACCCGCATTTGGCGGGTGGGCGGGTGCCAATGTCAAGCCCTGCTGTACAGTAAGTGGAACAAGGTATGGCATGTCATTCTTTAATTAAATTGTTGGTAAAAGGTTGTGGTATGAGAGGAATGAAACTCTAGGATGTACAGTTACTGGAAAACAATTACACCATTCTACTGTTGATTATTTTCCTATAAAAGAACTGTGTTAGCGAAAGGGAAATAAGAAGTTGGTGGTGCAGTGTTTCTGTTATGGGTTTTCACTACCTCCTGGATGTGCAGGTTTAGTTGCTTACTTCCTTTTTTTTTGTGTGTGCGACTCTCTAACAACTTCACTATTGTTGCTGCTTGCATATAGCTTTTCCATTGCGTGTACTTGCATGACCATTCAGTAGTCTTGGTTCCTCAAAATCCTCTCCTGGAGGAGGACTACACCTCTGCTATCACTCTAATAGGAGTGTGTGTTAGCCCACAAAGTCATGAAGTATATAAAAATACCTGGAACGCTAAGACGTTTATCTACACTAATATCCTTATTCAATTCATTAGAGTAGGATCGTTCCTGTTAAGGAACTGAAGTGTAATGTAACGACCCATTTTTCTTTAACCATAGTAGTGCATTGAGTTATGATAAATTGCCAGAGTAAGAAGGACTCCAAGTTTGAGAGAATGCATTTTTAGAGAAATTCACTCCTCGATGTTAAGTGTGTTCCTCTTTCTCTAAACTCTAAAGCTTTTCCGTGGAATAATTTACATTTATTTAACAAACTCTTCCAAACAATGTGTTATATATAGTGACTTTTTTTTTTTTATTTAAGTTTTTTTTATTATTATTATTATTTTAATAATTGCACTTTGTCTTTTTTTATTCTTAGGTTTTTATATTGATGGATAAGAGAAATTGTCATTCATTATTTAATCATATATATGTAATCATATACAGTTCTGTGAAAAAGTATCTGCTGATTTTTTATTTAATTTTTTTCTTGCATATTTGTCACTCTTAAAGAATTCAGATTATCAAACATATTTGGTGACAACAATTGCAATAAAGCGTTTGTGATAACTGGTAATAAGTCTTTCATATCGCTGTGGAAGTGTTTGATTCTCATAAACAGTCCTAGGACTATGCTTGCCTTGCCTTGCCTTACTTAATAATTTTTCATGGTTTTTTTTGGCTCCTTGTTGGTTTCAGGGACTTTTAACACAGATACTTTCTTGATTTCTCTCAGCAAACTCAGTTTTTAACCCAAGTATATTTTAATCTTATGGTACTTTCCCTACTGTTTTCCTCAATTGTAAATTCCTCTGTATATTTTTATGTTCTTAATGAATTTTAGTTTTTCACATTGCCTTTGGCTTGCTTGAGAGATACGTAAAGCTACTTTGTGGCATCTGTTAAAACTGATAAAAATGAACTGAAAAAATCTGCAGTGCTCCAGCATTTGACTTTGAAGGCCAGGCTTCTAGTAAAAAAAAAAAGAAAAAAAGTGCTTTATGAACAGTCCAGCACCTGAGCTTAATTACATGCAGAAGAGTGCAAATTGACAAATAATTGAAAGTAATTTCACCAAATGTAATGAGATATTTATGTGAGGTTGTAGTTCAGAGTGATGTAGTCATTAAACTCATTACATGTTAAAACAAAGAGGCCTTACTCCAGAATTGTACATAGAAATTCAATACTTTTATTTTACATTCATACACATATACAATTAGCTTAATGCATTTTAGAAAAAGCCCAATCCCAAACAGAGTCCTAAAGATGCACAGCTCAAGCAATAATGAACTTGCTTTTTTTTTTTCCTTTGAAATTTGAACTGGTGAAAAGCATGTATAAAAACATGTACGCACATGAAATGGGGGGAAAAACAACAAAAACAGGACAAAGTGGTGTCCTTCGGCTATACCTTAGCAGAGTAACAGAAAGCAATTCAGTCACCACTGAGAAAGGCACCTTGAATACACAGTGTGTATACATAAAGAGGGCAAAAAGCGCAGTAATACAACCTTTACTGTAGCTTCTAGAACAATGACGAAAAATGTAAACCTTCACTTGCTAACAGAAAGAGTCGCGTTTCTATACAAACACAGTTGAAGTGAAATAAGCCTTGTACCGTAGCCGTATCTGTTTTTAATGCATATTTTAATAATTAATTAAAGATTGGCTCTGCCAGCAGAGAGCAATCTTGGGAATATAACTATGCATTAGATCACACTTCTTTGCAGTTTGTTACTTTAATGAACATTGACCTGTTGCAACCCATCTCATGCAATGTTTTACATTTTGAGAGCAGCCATTATTCTCATATACAAATAAGCCCAATTATAGGCACAGCCAAAATGTGACTTTGTAAAGGAGGCCATTCTAGTGTGGTGTATCCTGTACACATAAAAATCTCTGGACACAAGTCTTTACACTGCCATAAAATATACCGACCTTCGATTAAAATTCCAATACTTTCCGAAAAAGTAACTTCTTTGATATAAAATACTGTATTCTCAAAAATTTGATTAATTTTTTACATTACACCCTCCTTTTTTTTCAACAAAATAAAGCTTTTTTAATAACTGAAAGCTTAAAAACACTCAACATTACTGTATATTTATATGCAAATATAAACATTAAAGTGACAAGAGACCTTATGTGGTTCTATGTTCACATATAGAGGAAACCCGTAGAATGGCATTAAATGCCTCGATTCTTTTACATTTTTTTTTTCTTCTTCTTCTTCTTCTTCTTGTCTGATCAACACAGTGTGGCACTACAGTTTTAGATGATTGTCCAAATAGGGCTCAGAGGATGCTGTGGTTTGGCCCTGTGTGTGTGTGTGTGTGTGTGTGTGTGTGTGTGTGTGTGTGTGTGTGTGTGTGTGTGTGTTTTGTGTGCGCGCACACACATTGTGTGCATGTTCAGCAGGCCTTGGTCAAATCGGGCAGATCTGCTGTGGACACACGGTACTGGATCTTGGTGTTGGTGATGGCACCATGCTTCTGTCGCAAGTGCAGCCGAAGCTGGCTCTTATGGCGAAAGTGCAAGTTGCATTTCTCACACTGCGGAACAAACGCAAAACCTTCGTCAAGACAAGTTCAGGTATTTGTATTACACTTCATGTTTGTAATGCAGTTTCACTCTGAAGTTAGGGTGCTTCCCGATGTACTCACATGGTAAGGTTTTTCTCCTGTGTGTATGCGCAGATGACTCTTGAGCGTCTGCAGGTGCCGGAATCGTGTGCCACAGATTTCGCAGGGATATGGCTTTTCTCCCGTGTGGATCAGGACGTGGGCGCGCAGGTGAGCCACCTGGACAGGAAATAATACAAGTTGTAAACAAAGATAGTTTAGATTCTAAAATCTGACTGGCAAGACTTTTTATGTGTACTAGATTTAGTGTATTAGATTAACTAATAATCTAAAAATAATAACATGAAAGTTATAAGGAAGTACCTGAACGAATCGAGCCCCGCAGGTCTCACACTTGTATGGCTTTTCTCCAGAGTGGATGCGCGTGTGGGTCTTGAGGTTAGCTGGTCGATTGAACTGTGCGCCGCAGATGTTGCATCGATACGGCTTCTCTCCTGTAAAGTGAACAGGAGCGCTTTAGGGATAGATCTATAAACTGCAGCAGAAGGTCCACTGAGATCATTGTGTGTCTCTCTCTTTTACCTGTGTGTACCGTCTTGTGGCTCGCGAGGTTTCCCTTGTAGCGGAACGCTGCTTGGCAACGGTCACATTTGTATGGCTTGTCGCTGTGCACCTGAAGCATGTGGCGTTTTAAGACTTCCTCCTCTACAAATTTGGAGTCGCATTCGTTACAAAAGTAGGTACCGTTTTCTGTAGACGAAAATAAAAATACACAAATTAATATTTTTTTCTCTCTGGGAATGTCCACTGAAATAAAAAAGTGCATTCAAATTGTTTAGGTCTAAATCTAAGGCGGAAATGTTTAATAGCTTCCAGTGCTGACGCAAGTAGTAATAGAAACAAATATTGCCAGTGTTATTGTTTTGGTTGATCTGTTCCTTTAAATGGCTTCAATATACAAAAACAAAAAAAAACAAAAAAAGACTCACCACAGCTGGAGTCGGAATACTCAGAGTGCAGCTCGGCCATCTCCTCGTTAAGGCGCGAGCCGGGAGTGTTGGGGCAGACATCTGAGTGTTGTGGGGACTGCGAGCCACATGATGTGCACTTCAAGTGGCTCATATAAAGAGAAGAGTGGCCGTCACCGTTCCTCTGTGAACCGTCCAGACTTCTGACAAAAGAATAATTTGAGGTTTATTTGGTTTGTGTCGTCTTCTTTTTTTTGTTGCCTTTCACATAGCCACTTCTGGCATTGTAACACTCAGACATTTAACTTTTGGCTGAGGAGGTAAACAGTCATGGGGCGTACTAGAAGATAAATGACCGAAAATTAATTCTGGGTTTTGTTGAGAGGCAGTGTGTATGAAACTAGTGTCTCCAACCACTGCTGGACAATTCTACACAGTGGTCCAATTGTTATTTCTCAGGATTACAAATCCAGACTATTGTAAATTTGCACAGACTATTACAAAACAACCGGTACATTTTGCATGCATATAAAGGGATACAGTGGATATATCACTATAGAAATAGATGCAGGAGTGTGTGTGGTCTTGCTATAGAATATCTTTCATGCCTCAAGTCTTTCATTTATCAGATTGTATGGGTCCGTGTACAAACCTGCCATTGTTTATACAACAGCTTGTGCGCTCACCTGTTAATGATATTGTTGAGGCGGCTGGCTTGGGGCACAGTGAAGTCATCTCCATGGTCAGTAATCTTTGTGCTGGCAGCCTGCATGTCTGGATGCTCAGATTCAGATGAGGGATGAAAAGCCAGTCGCTGTGGCGAGCGCATCTCAGGTTCATGAGAGACGTTCTCTTCTTCCTTGGTGCTCTGATTGAGCACGATGAACTTGTATTTTTTCCAGTTGCGAGCCTTCGGGTCCTGCATGCCATGTGGGGTCGGGGGCTGAGAGGCATGCGAGAGTGCGGCGTTCTTGCTGCTGCTCGATTCTGTCGGGGAATTGGGCTGGCAGTCCGATTTCAAAGGGCTCTGCGGGCTGCCAATCAGAGCCTTGCGCCCACTGGATGCCATACCCACAGAGTAGGGCTGCTGGCTAAGCTCGTCTTCAGCCAGAGGAGCCTGTTCTTTGCCCACATCCCTCTGATGTTCCTGGGCCAGGCTCGTAAAGCCGTGCTTTCTAGAACTTGTAACAACGGACTGAGCCAAACCTTGCAGGTTCTCCCTTTTCATTTCGTCGTTTCTTCCCAGCACGCGGGAAGAGTAGGCGTCAGAATGACATGAGCTCAAGTGGCTGGCGTTGGAGATGCGTGTGAAGTCGTCTCCTGGCGGGCAGTGTTTGTGTTGGAGGATGCCTCCTTTGCCAAAGTCGGGGAAAGTGTTTTTGGCATCTGTCGGCTTACAGAGGGGGAAAGGGAAAGCCTGCATCGGGAACTGGCCATAAACGTGATAGGAGCTGCTGGGAGTGTTGACTGTGTTAAATATGGCACTATATGGCCTTCCGTCACGGAATGAGCCAGATCGTCCAGCCATGTTCTCCACAACCTCATGTGGTCTGTAACCATGAACATCTTGAGGTAAGAGCAAAGGGCTGACCAAGAAATCTTCTCTGGGCAATTTGATGGAGGAGTCGCTGTAAAGGGGGAAAAAATGCTATTGTATTATAAATGTACTAATCTGTATCAAGTATAAAAACAATATCATAGACACTAATAGTAGTTCTGGACACAACTATTGTGAAAACACTACTACTACAGGCTTCTACTAAGAGCATTACCAAGTTCTCCAGGCACTATACAATCTGAGAAATGACAAAACTTCCATTACTGTTTCTACAAAAATAATTTGCGAGACATACCTAGACTTAATGAATCTGTGGCACGTGTCGACAACGTGGTCCATCTGCAGGTAGATGGCTGTGTTCATGACTGACATAATAAGGCTCTCTTTCAGCGTGAGACGGGAAGTGTACATGAACTCCAGGAGGACTGCAAAGCCTTCTGGGTCAACCTTCGGGTCCAGACTGATTGCGGTCATGGTGCATTTTAGAGTGTCCGTGAATATTGAGTAAAAGAGCCCACTGTAGAAACAAGGCAGATGAGCACAGTTTAAGATATGGGGGAGAGGTCTCCTCAAGTCTTAAGGTATAAAGATCACAAACTAGGATTCCAGTGAAAATGTTTTAAACAAGACATGAACATCTTAAGCATACCTGCATGCCATGAGGACGGTCTTGTGAGCGCGAAACTGCTGTCTGTTGACAAGAATTGTGACGTCTGTGAGGATGTCTCTGCTGCGCAGCCGGTTCAGGTTGAGCAGGACATCGCTGGCATGACGTGTGAACTGGATGCAGCTGTCTGCTGCACAAGACATTTTGTCAAGATCTGTAACGAAAAGTCAAAGCAGTAAGTTTTGGTGTCTGTTCACATATGCACACTACCTACTGGAAAGTGAAAAAACATTGTGGGAAGTGGGCTGGACAATTCCTTATCAAGATGTAGACATGCAAAATGAACAATGAAGGTAATGTGTTAGGCTTAATCAGTACTTTTTCATTTATTTATCACTTTGAGTATGTGTTGTACTGTTGGACATAAATGAAGATAAATGAATCAATCCAATCCCACTGAGACCTTTGTTTCCAATCAGGCAATGCAGTAATTCTTTGTCAGTAATTGCTTGTAAATACAAAGCAGTTAACAATATTCACATATTTTAAAACTTTTTCATAATTGACCGTTCTGATCCCAGATTTAATCCTGTATAACAAACTGGCTTCAAGAAAAAGAGGCTAAACTAATTTATTTATTCTGTTGCTTAAGTTCCCGCCTGTATATACGATCATAATGGACATATACACAGAAACCATATATTCATATTATTTTACACCATTTTATCTCATTAATGCACCTTTAAATTGTAAACAGTGTATCTTTATCTTTTTTTTATTTACCCTTTTCTCATTGCGTTTTTTGCTTGTTTATTTGTTGAATAGTCTGAACTAGATGCTGTAACAATACAATTTCCTTTTGGGATTAATAAAGTAGTCATCTATCTATATTGTGTAAGTGATAAACTGTAGTTCTCGTATGAGCCACCAGGTGGCGACAGAGACAGAATAAACCGGAACCGGAGGACATCGCTTCTCAAACGTTTTGTATTATTAACTTTATGAATTTTCAGACATTTTATAGGCAGTATTTTGCACATATTTTGTATTTTAGAATGTAGAAATCGAATTTAAAGCAGGAAATAGGTGCTCTAACGCCGAAACAAACGGCTAACAATAGGATGAGAGTTGGATGTTTTATTTACTGACTGATATGAAAGTTATCAGTTAAAAAAAGAAAGAAAGAATGAACAATCGCATTAGACTTTTGTCTTCATCTCAAACCGTGAGAAATATAATATGAGAGCTTTTAATTGTGCTGTAAACCTGTTTTACGGGGTTCAGACATTACGTATCGGCTTTGAGAGATATTGCGCTTCAGTGTCCTAGCAACACTTAAACTCAGAAAGGGGTGCGCGCGCGCGCAGGGAGCGAGGAAGCGCGCGCAGAGACATGGAAATCAACAGGTCGTTAATGTCGGGACTAAACAAACGTACGTGATATCTAACATTCGTTACATATTTCATATGCATTTACACACATACACACATCGGTTGACTGACGTAAGATATTTAAAATATTTTTTTTTTTACTAGCTAACAAAAACACCAGCTGAGCAGTCCAAAACATCATCACATCCATTCTATCTAACCTGATCAGTTAAATGAGATTTATCTGATCGGGCTTCCTGAGGTGTGATGTTCCTCACTTCAAAACAACCTGTTGCATCAGAAGCACTAATTCAGATACTGTTCAGGCAGCGGCTCAGAGTTAGCTGGATTTCTCAGCAGGCAGATGTTTATACAGATTGATGTACTGTATACACTATAATCATAAATATAAAGCACTTCTGAATCTCAGGGTTTTTTTTTCTTCTTCTAAAAAGGGTCCTATACTTTAATCTCTATCTGAGCTTCTCATGTCGCTTTTCATACAAAAATATATCCAAACTCTCCCAGACTATAAAGCACTTAGATTTGCGCAAAGCCTGACATGATCAGAACTTTATTCCCTACTTTACAATTTGCACACAAAGTCGTGTAGATAGTCGTGTGTTTTTTTTTTTTTGTCTAATTAGCTGCTTTGTCTCACTGTAGTCTGTTACAATTTTCAAGTCGAATCCCGTCTAACAAAACTTTGACTGTTGCCAATAAATAAGAAAATGCATTGATCAAAACAGAGCCTGACCACGCGTTACCATGGCTACTCCAGGCGGCATTCAATTTGGACAGCCCGGCCAGGCGGGTAACAACAGCGCGCGGTTTGGGACGCAGCTAAAGGCGGGATGAGGTCATGGCGCGTTCGGTCCAAAAACCCAGCATGTCTTTGGTCACCGCCACTGCGCGCAACACACACACACTGTCCCAAACCTGCACGCGCACTTTCTCATCACTGTTGCAACCACAAGATGTCACTAAGTGTTTAATATTGGTCGACCTGACCGCTTAGTAACCAACCCCTATCAATTAACACACAGGTTCACAGTCATGGTCGTGGAGTACCCCGTGTCCTGCGGTGTTTCCCCCCCCCAACACTAACACACCTACTTAAAATGTAAATTAGCTGATTAGTGTTTTAAGGTGGACCTGTTAATTAACTCGTGAAGGATTAATAACAAACAAAAAAAAAGACGCTGGAAACTTTAATGAGAAACGACTTATTGACACTCAGCCGAGATATTCGTATTTATTCATTCTTACAGAATATTTGTTGAGGAAATACTTTATCATTATTATTAATAATATATATATTTTTCATCATAAAATTACATGCACAGGTTTTTTTAATCTAGTATCATATCGAACTATACATATCAATATTAGTTCCCAAATGTTGGCCGAACTCAACACGCAAGGTCTGATCCAGAAATAGCAAGCATGTGCGGCGGCTTCACCAACACTGATTTATGACCCTCATGCTAAATGCCAAAGTCTAGTGCACGACCTGTTTGCAAACGATTCAGTCCCACGCTAATAACGACGCAGCCCCAGAGTACGCACAGAAATCCTGCTGATGTATTTGTCATGAGAGCGAAACCTAGACCCATATGTCTGGCTGTAAAGCGCGCCCGCTGCTTACACGCGCAGGATCCCTCAGTAGGGATCGGGGAGCCGTTTAGATTTCGACCAACTGAACTTAGAGAGAAAAAAACAGTTGAGGAACAAAAACAGCGCGAGCCGCTGAGTGCCAAGGTAACGGCTTGGCTCCTTTCTACAAGGTCCGTTAACTTCGTTTAAACGCGCTCACTTTTTAGCAACAGGTTGATCTGGGAAGGTTTTTATTTTTTATTTTTTGGCAAAGGTGGAGGAAAAAAATGAGGCTATATGAAGGGCAGAGCTAGATACCAAATTAGTAACGTGAAGCGTCAACAGCACTGACAGCTCCGCCGTGAGCCACTATTTAACACAAAACAGATGTCCCAAAAAAAAAGTACAAACAGCATCAACACCACAAGCGCGCTGTGTAAAAATCGCCTATACAGGACAAAATAATAAAAACGGTCATCAAACTGTCTGAGAAGGCTCAGCGCGAGACTCACAGCTGGAGCCCCGCGCGAGCCCTAAATTCAGATTCAGACAGTTAACTTAATAAACAAGCGCACTCCACCACGCAATAATACCCCTCTAGACATTTCGGTGACTTTAAACTTCAGAGAGGTTTCTTCAGTTACCTAATCCTCCGGGCCAAACACATAAGTGAGCGCGTCAACATTTTCCCCGTGTTCAAACACACACACATACACACACACACGCTCGCGCTCTCTCGCTCGCGCCGCAGCCAGCCCACGACACAGAGCGAGCTCAAAAGCCCTAATAGTGTGTCTCGTGCTGCCTGCTGCTGGATCGGTCAAGGGCAAATACCACCACCGCCAAAACGTCCTGACACAACATTCACATTCACACTGACCCGCACTTCAACTACTTCACAACAGCCTTAGCAATAAAACAGTAACAATAATAAAAATATTCTACAGAATATCTTTAACAAAACACCTGTGCGAATGAACAGTAGCACAGAACAAGCGGCACATTATTGAGAAAAAAAAAGAATAAAAAAATCATCACCTGGTAGTGCTTTCCTAGAAACTTCTTGCATCACCACTTCTAAGAACCCCTGTTCTAAGAATCAGCAGAGCTCAATTCTCGGAATTTGAGCTTGCGGATGTACCATTTTTACAGGGCGGGGGTGTGCGGGATTTTAACACGTCGTTTTATTTCGTCCACCTTGACCCGGGATTTTTATTCATAACATTATATTAGATGATTCAACTTTAATGATGGATATTCCAGATTGGAAATGTTTATAAAAAACGAAAAACCTTTTAAATTTGAGAGGATCAGGTGTCTAAGAGTGTGTCTTGCCACCTCTTACTTGGATTGTTCCAGAATCAGACGGTCACGTGACCCGAAGAAAAAAGAAGCCTGGTAACGTAAACCGTGGAGGCTACGTCCAAAGCCGCATACTCCCGTACTAAGTAGTATGTCAAACGCTATGGTGACACCCTATTTAGTAATGTAGTACGGGAGATGTTTAAGCCCAGCCTCAAAATTCTCAGAACTAATTTGCTATTCCGAGTCCATTCGCTGCCGTGTTAAACCCTCAGCAGCTATACACTACACCGAGTCTACACGGAGCTCCTGTTCACACGGACCGAGGAGCTTAAAACCTGTCGACCTTCTCATGTTTTTAGGTTTTATTATTATTATTATTATTATTTTATTTATTTTTTTTTAGAAATACGTTCCACTTTTCGTTCGGATTGCTGCTAAATAATGAGCAGGGCTTTTTATTTTGTTTATTTGTGTTGCCAGGATTAAGCTAAAGCCATTATTATATATTAGATTTTTTTTTCCCCCTATACATCTTGGACTTTATATTATGTGGTGTCTGCCTGCGTTTGTCCTTGTCGAGCTTTGTGTGTCAGAAAGGTGCATGGCATTGCTGTAAGTAATGATGGGTTGATATGCTGGTGTGAGCAAGTGAAATGTGTGTGTTTTTAACGTTATTGAAGATTTACACTAGTGAGTGAATTAGCTTAGGCTCCTGCTGTGTTTAATTACATGCTTTTCAACTGAACATTGCAACTGTTAATGCTGCATAAAACTATGAATTAAGTAATATCTAGTTATGTGCTATATACCATTTGGATTATATATATATATAAAATCACTAAGTGGGTTTAACTCTACCATTAGTTTAAAAATATGTCTAAACATTTTCTTGCTTTCTGACAAAACTAAATAGAGTTTGTAGACAGGGGTTGTATGTTGTAGATAGACAGACTTCCTCTACAATCTCTATTGTGAAAGGAAAAATCAAGCAAATTACAGTTTTTAGATGTATTTTCCTAATTTCGAACATATATGGCACTAGGTACAAACATATGCTTTATTGCAAATTATGTCTTAAACAAGTTATATTTAATTCCCCATAGCATCAATGTTTCTATCTAGCATAGTTTTTAAGATATGATTGTACATAATCAAGGAATGACTTTCTAACTTTATATTTTCAGAATTCATGTATGTAACACACATACTCACACACACAATTGTCACCTCACACAGTCTTTACCTGATTTCGAACATATATTGCAGTAGGTACAAACATATGCTTTATTCCAAATTTATGTCTAAAAGAAATGATATTTAATCTCCCACAACATCGATGTTTCTATCTAGCATAGTTTTTAAGATATGATTGTACATAATCAAGGAAGGACTTTCTAACTTCCGTTCAGAATGCATGTATGTAACACACACACACACACACACAAACGTCACCTCACACAGTAAATGTATCTAACCAAGGTCCGTTCGAACTAGCACCAGACTCCCAAAGTCACACAGTGGCCGTGTCGTTAAGAAAAAACGCCCAGCGCCGAGGCGAAATCCGCAGGCATTCAGCTCTGATTTTAGTCTACTAGACAACAGGACTTCCTCTTACACTTTTTGAACTGAGATGAAAAGTTTGTGTGACAAGCCTATAGGGTGGTGTGAAAGTGTGTATGCATGGACGAGGGACAGCATCTGATAAGGCCTGAAGGGTGACTTTTAGAAAAGTGGGCTTTTTATTATTGTGATTTTTAGACTAAAATGTATTTAATCAATGTTTTAATTTGAGAATGAGGTAATGAAAGAACTTCACTATGTTTATACATGTACACTTGGTGATGGAGGAGATGATTTGAAAATGGCTGCATGGACAAGTTGCATGGACTTGTTCAAAAGAACACAGATAAGCTTAAAACAGGTGGACTCGCTGGTGGGTTAGAAAAAGTCAGCCAGTTGTGTGCCCGAACTAAATACGCTGTCCTGTGGGGTTTAAGGGCAGTCACGTTTTAACTATGACACTTGGAAAGTAGATAGATTTAGTCATTTTATGTGAAGTATTTTAATAGTACTACAACTGCTACTACTACTACTAATAATAAGAAAAATAGAAATAATAATAAAAGCTATTATTATTATTATAATTATTATAAATAAAAATAAGAATTAAACCCATAATAATATAATCAATATGATAGTGTCTGAAAAGTCTCCACATATAGTGAAAATAAACTCTTTTTAACAAAATGAGACTTTATTTGCAAACCATTCTCTCTCTCATCTCTCTTTGTAAACACACACACGGACAGGGAGTCGTCTCTCCCACTCATGATGAACTAGTGTTAACACATGTGGTGTTACACATGTAATGACACTTCAATTCCCTTCACTTATCATTAAATGCAGTGAAAGACAGATTTTTATATGTTCGCCTTTTGTCAAAGGTATTCTGTGTGTGTGTGTGTGTGTGTGTTTGTAAAATTCCTCCTAAGTATGAAGTCTTCTTGGACACCCTGTATACGCATATGTATCAGATGGAGTATATTAATGTCCTGGTCTTTCCAGCTGTTGATGCATAGTTGAGATTCCTTGAGCTTTGTAATTGTTTTATTTTTATTATTCTATTCCTACGTTTTTTTTGTTTTTCCCAGCCACATTCTACATGCATCACTGTCAGTGAATTGGAACTATGTAATTGTCTAAACAATGTTAAAGCACAAAATGTTCTAGATAAATCTGGCTTGCCCTTTAACCCACATTAGAGCGTGTTTAGCTTGGTGACCAAGTTGGGCAAGATTCTAAAACACAGTAGCAAATTCACGTCCACTTACATTATGTGTTACCGTATCAAAAGACTAATTAATGTAATAGCTGTCAGTTAACTCTATTTGATTAGAATATTAAGCACTATTTAAGTTATGGGAAAACAACACATCGTAAGACTGCGTGCTTCGACAGCACAGTGTGTATGTGTGTGTGCTGATTGCACAGGCTTGCATATTTTTCAACCTGAGACCTGTTGCTGACATGGCAGAGCAGCGCCGTCTGATATGAACAGTCTGTCATTTTTGCCTGTAGGTTTGCACATATTTGTGCATGCATGCACCGTGTAATGGTAGAGGTAATTTTCATGTAATGTTCAGTGTGTGGGTAATTCGCAAAAACAAGCTTTCTACTTTTGCAGTGCTGAAAAAGCCTTGACCGCTTGACAGCTTATTTCCGAGAATATTACAAAACAGCAGAGTGTTTTGTTCATGTATGTTTGTACTTTAATATGTAAAATAATTGTTACTATAATAATTGTTGTTATTTTTGTGCAAATATGACTTTTTCAGGTGCAATAAAGCAATTTCTATCAATAACTCTGATTTCAGCACTCTTTATTTACATGCTGTCACAGATAAAGCAGTTTTCAAGTGAGACAGTTTGGTAAAGCAATAAAAATCTTTAATCTATACTTTTAATCTATAATTTAACATGACACAAATGAAAATTTTTTTTGTTGTGTTATTTTAACATTATTATTATAACATTACTATTTTGTTAGAATTTTAAAATTATGTTTAACCTTTTTTTATACTTTTAAAATAACTTTTTAACTCCATCGCTGTGTGTAGGAGCTACTGTACTAAGCAGGTTGAGGAATATCAGTGTCCTAGGTTGCTTGACGGTGCGTAATTTCTCAGAATTGGGTTTTGCCTCAACATGCACAAGTTATCTTGATATTACACCTTATTCATAAAATCTCCAAATAGGTATATGGCAATAATTATTTATGAAATATCAGGTACAGCAGTTTGTAAGCAGTGGAAAAAGTTTGCTTAATTTGAGCACTTGAAAAACACTGGTACAATTTTCATTAATTTTAGAAGCTCTAGTTGATGATGTATTTCTAATTCTAATACAACATATGTTTAAGAAATGAGAAATAATAAAGGACAATGCAAAGCCTTTCACAATTTGTTTAATTTATTGTGTCTAATGTTTCACCTCAGAGCCACCTGAGGACTCACTCTGACAGTTTAATGATAGAAGGCCAATGATTGCTGATCGTTTGGTAGCTAATGGTAGAAGAGCTGGCAAAACATCATTACAGTACTTGTAAGCTTGGATGAATTTCTATTTAAATAAATCATTCTATTAACTGGAAAACAGTATCTGTTTTGGCATGCATTTTCCACACCTTGGTATTACGCAAAGCCAAATACTTGACAATAAATATATATATAAATACCACAATATGCACCTAACAAACATTTCACACTCCATGCACACACTCCATAAAAAAACTTTTTTGTAACTAATTACAAAAGTACCATAGAAGATAAACACACACACACACACACACACACACACACACACACGTACAACTGCTAAAGCTACTAAATAAAGTGCTCGATGGCATGAGTTGACTGCAAGAGACATCTATTACCTGTTGATGGTGGTGATGGAAGTGGGAGTGGTGACCCCCCCCTGCTTTATTACATCACATCTTAGTCAGTGATTTTACTCGTATCTGCTTCCATCACCTCTGGTATTTTTAAATTCCATGAATCTTTACTTTCAGTAACTGAGATTCTTTTTGTTCAAGCGACATTGCAATATACACCATACTGTACCAAGCCTGCACAAAAAGTTCATTGCAAGGTAATAAATGGTAATACTTGATTATACAACCACACTTGGGAATCATGATGATGTAACAAATTTTAGTTACAGGTCTGAACAGGGAAGGATACATGTAGTTTTATCACTTTTTTTATTAGAGTTTTCTGACATCATAAAGCATGATAAAGCATGATAAAGGCAGTTATTTAAAAAAAAAGTGTGAAAAGTGTTTGAAGTGTTTTGAAAATGTCATCTTACTACATGCCGTAGAACAAAACAAAGGGACAAGCTGTTAGCTGTTTAATTGTTCTTATGATCCAGTTTTTTTTTTTTTTTCCCCAGTCATGCTGTTCCTGCTTCAGGTTTCTCAGGACAGTCAGGTTAAAAGTTAAAAACAAAGTGAGCTATTGACATAGATGGTGACATAGATGGTTCCGTCACATTTTGCTCATTTTGAGGAAAAAAAGAAAGAAAAAGCAAGCATTTCATGGTACACGGGATTAAGTGATCTCTTTCTAATCTGCGGCCCCCTTATCTTATTCTCTGGCCGTCTATTTACAAAGAGGACCACATATTTAACTTGGGTTCAATGATTTGTGGACAGATGTTGTTTGAACAGCGCGGTGTATCTTCTCAACGTTTGTCAGTAGTTTTGTCTAGGAACACAGGGAAATCATTTTGTGTCAAGTTGTGCTTTTTTTTTTGCAGCTGCTTTACTATGAGCAGGACGTTCCTTCAGTGTTTGAGTGTTCTGCACTGATATGAGAGTCTTGCTTACGTAGAGCGCCGTCTTTCAGTTCAGTGTGTTGCAGCATGTAGTAAATATCCCCAGGGTAAACACAGTGACCTGTATGGTCATGTGTGTGGCACCATCTGCTGCACCATGATATGTGGAAGAGACTGTGCTGCTCTTCATAAAGTACATAACTGCTCTTCTCCCTGCTTACCCTTTTACATCAGGCCCCTTTTTTCCGTTCAAATAAGCACTTTTCACTTAAATTATTCATGCATAATTGCTCTACTTGTTTGACTGAACAAAAGGCACACATGCATGAAGCCTAACCTGACTTTTTACACAAAACATTTTCATTCTTTATCAGTGAAACTCAACTGTCAAAAGCCACTAATACTGAGTGTTCAGTCTGGGAAAAATATATCACAAGCTGGTTTTATCATGAAGATGCAGTGCTTACACGAAGGATGTAAATAACATTTTTTTTTTTAAATCTCAAAAAGAATGTTTTAACATCGTTTTCTTTGTTAAAATACAATTGTTCTATAATTCTATTATTAATAAATAAAATCAAATTGTTTTTGTTTGCTGTTAGATTTGCTATTTTGACATCGATTACCAATGATTTATATATAATTTATATTTATTTAGATATTTCTTATTTCTGTAAATAACGTCACATGTTTTGCTTCTCTGCTTATGCCTCTAAATGACTTAAACTGTTTTTGTTGGTGTGTTAGTCATGCTGGCTTGGTGCAGTCACAGGGCTATTAAGGAAAGAATGTGTGAAACTTTAGTACTGCATTTGAACTCTTATAACCCCACAAGATAAGAAGCTGAAGATCAAACCAGCCATGTGGGAAATTCAGCCTTCGCAAAACTGTCAAACTTCATGTGACTTTTTTTCCCTCCGTCTTCTCACTCATGTCCTCTTTGTTGTTGGCCTAAAATGCGATATTCTGAAACGCATGATAGCAGTGTTGCCCGGGCAAAGGTAAACTTAGGTATCCCTCAGTGAAACCTGCAATTATTAAAAATGAAATCGGAACCAACCGATCGTAGTAGCTGGAGGGGAAAAAAACTGCCTATATTACAAATTCTAGTCAAATTTATGAGACAGTTAACTTTATACCATTGCACTTGCTTTCCCTTTCTCCTCTTGTTTATTGAATCGACTCACACACACACTCTTGCGCATTAGGACTTCATTACCTCAACGTTGAACCTCTGACCTTAAGTCGATAGGTTGAATTCTTTTCACTGCAGATAACTGATTGCACAACTTTTCTGCACATGCACATGTCATTTTCGTTCAACGCACAATTCCTCTGTCCTACATTGCGTGCTTTAAACCATACAATGATGCTTGCACTTCGTTTACATTTGGCATATCAGAGTACACATGTTGCCAGCATTGAGGTAAGAGAGACAGGAAGACGTGTTCCAAAAATAGTCTGTTTCTGCGCTACCTTGGCTAGCTGCATCTCTGATTGTGTGGGTTGATATACAGCGGAGTTAAAGCAGACGTGTACAATACCACTCTCGAGTCCTTTCTTTTTCCCATCATTGTTTGTTGGGTTACAGCAGATGCACTGTTTGACATGCCGAATATCGGCGATGACAGTACGCCATGTTGACAGTAATTTCACCAGAAAACCACACAAGTGCTGCGAGCATTGTGGAGTTAAAGAACTTACTCACGATCTTCCGCTTAACACCAACTGACCTACTTTTTTTTTTTTTTTTACTTGTCTTGCCTAAAGGAGGAAACTGATTCAACTTTATAAAATGATTGAAAAGTGTTTGGTGCGTTTTCACTGATGTCTGGTGAAGTATTTCATTATGGTGATAGGAGTTGTGTGATGATGTTGATATAACCGGAGTTAATGCACTAGAACAAAAAAAAATATTCTTAATTCACAGTCAGTTCTGAATATTGGATCATATTATGTCACAGCTTGTACCATCAGTGCATCTTTAACCTTTATACACCTGCGTATTTCTGTGTTTTTTCACACCTTGGTTCATTTCAACCAGCACTCGTTCATAAGCTTTGTTTATAGTGTAAAACTATCCAACCATTGGATGGACAAGAACTAAGCAAGAACAATAACACTTATAATACTCAATGTAAGATATTTTCTCACAGGTGCAAGGACCATATCATATGTTAAACATATTACAGTGTAGTAATATGTTTATTACTAATTATTGCTTGTTGGTTTATCATATTTGACTGAAAAAAAATTGGACCATACTCTGGACCTTTTTATGATATTACATTAATGCATCAATGAATAATAAATAATGTAAATTATATGTATGCAAATGAGAAATATATGGAAAATGGAAAGACATATTAATGCAGCATGAGGTAATAAAGTGGTCCATGTCATCTGAATGGACTCCTTTTAACCTCGCTTGTCATGTCTCTTCCAAAGCAGCAAACGTTTTTCTCTCTGGTTTCTGCCTGTTTGGATCGAGCAACCCACTAAACCCACCCCAGGTACTCTCAACCCAGCAGGGAGAAGCATCTCTGAAATAATTAAGGCTCCGATTCAGCACTGCCAAAAAAGAGCTCGAAAAACAAAGAGCAGCATCAACTTTATTTCAACACACTCGGGAGGTTGTTTTAGGGCACACCGATGAGGCTGTACGTAATACCCGTCTGTAAAGCATCTAAGAGATTTAGTGGAGAAATGTGTAATTTACGGCGGCCCCCTACAGTGCCCAGCAACATCCGAATAAGATAATTACTGCAAAACCTTGGCAAACTTCTTCACAAAAATAAGTGACCCACTTAGATTAGAAAAAACAAAACACAAGAGGGTACAGTGAGAAAGGAGCCTCGATCAATGATCAGTGAAATTTTGTCTCATTAGACACGGTCTGATTGCTACCTCCGGGTCAGATTTGCCATGTGGCAAAAACCTGCTCCGTCATGAGGGCATGATGTTAATTCCCTCTTCTTTTTTTTTTTATATCGACTCTTTTTTGTGCAATTTATTACATTCCTGTTTGAATTAACATGCTCCTTATGAGCAAGCAGATGAGCTTCACACACAGTTTGAGTTGTTAATATGACTTCAAACATGTGTCATAACTCATGAAACAAGAGTCTGCGTGTGCTAAATTGGTTGCTGTTTTGCACGCTTAACAAAACCTTTAGCACTGGGAGCTTCTCAATGCTTTTTTTTTTTTTTTGTACATGAATGGCAAAAAATTTTCCCCCGTCTCAGAGCAAAAAATTTTTCGCCAGCTTCAGCTCTCATTGTCAGCGAAGACTTGAGCTGGCCTGGTTGTCAGAGGAATGATGCAACTGTGCTGTAACATCTGCTGCTAGTGCGTATGCCGAGACCCTCTCAGTTCCTCTTCAAAAAAGCCACTTTTTTGTGTTATGAAGTTTGCAGGAGGTTTTCCTCCCTCTGTGTCCATAGAGGGCTAAGCTCTTCACTCCTTTTTTTTTTTTTCACGTCAGCAGTTTACCTCCAGTTTACCATTAAAAAATTTTTTTTTTTACTAGACCTGTTGTCTCTTTATTGCTAGTTGCCTTTTGTGGTTTAATGTTTGGCTTAGACATTTTGAAATGCAGGCAGTTTGACCTGAAATGTTGCTTTTGGATCCTGCGAGTGCTATTAACCTGATCGAAATAGGCTTGGAACAACATCTGAGCGTGAACTAACATATTTAGAAGTGTGACTAGGATTGATTTATTATAAGCATAACATCAAAGAAGTTAGAAATACAGTTGCATAGATGTAAGCTGGAATGAGAACGTAGTTTTAACATGTTGCTATTGTGGCAAATGAAAAAGGATTGAATAGCTTTTGTAGTAGTGCTGGCTGAAAAGAGGTTTATCTAAATGCACTTGATTGAATTTTTTTTTGTCACCTCTAACAACTCGTTCAAATCGCCATGTAAGGCAGACACGCCTCATAACCTAAGACTAAGAAATTGATTACGGATAACATTTAACATTAAACTCATATAAAGCCTCACAATGACTTCGATATAGTAAAGCTTACCCAGCAGAGATGTGAGATTTGTGCTTTCTGGTTTTATTGTATGAATAACAAAAAAGAAAGAGAGAATGACTGTTCACAGCTGCTCTAAAGGTCTAACAGGAACTAACATGTCTCATCAACATTACACTTGTATATATATCTCTCTCACTCACTATCCCAGGGGACTTCGGGCACTAAAAGGGGTATACCCAGGATGGAGTGCCAGTTTATTGCAGGGCACAAGCATGCACACCCTCACACACTACGGGAAATTTGGAAACACCAGTTTGCCTAATCTGCATGTCTTTGGACTGCAGGAGTAAACCGAAGTACCCGGAGGAAACCCACCAAGCACATGGTGAACAAGTAAACTTCACAAATAAAGGCCAGAAGGTGGAACTCAAACCCTCGACCCTTGAAGTGCGAGGCCACAGCGCTAACCGCTATGCCGCCGTGCCACTTTAAACATATCTATAAATTCTCCAACATGTCATTGTTAAATTAAAGTGGCAAGCGGTGATAGTTTTAATGGTAGTATAGGAGGAATGAACTGGAGTAATATTGTATCACACCAACCTACATCACAGCACATCACATCAAATCATTGTTTTCCTATAGCAAATACACCCTAATGTATTTTATTCCTCGCTTATTAATATTTCCTTGATGTCCATTCTCCAAAAATGAGCACAATGAATCAATCTACATGCCTGAAAGTCATACTTTTTGTTGTCCGATAGCTGCTCTTGTAGCAATGTTTATGTCGAGATTATGAAGTCAGCCCCTTTTAGATGAAATTGTGCTCAGATTTTCAGAAACCATGTGCTGACATGAACCGTTCTCCTCACCCTGATCGATAAAATCTATTTCCCCGATAGTGAAAGTGCACTTTGTGCGCTCATAGAAGGGCAGATTACTTTCAGTGATGAAAGGAAGCTGTGAGTGTCAGTATTGTTATCAGTCAGCGTTGAGCCTGTTTTCGTCACTGTGGCATTGCTTGATGCATATATAGTAGAGGTAGGGGGCTATTTCTCTGGTTCCTGTTTCCCTATTCATCAAATCGTGTCTTCTCTGTCTCACTGTCTCTCTCTCTCTCTCTCTCTCTCTCTCTCTCTCTCTCTCTTGCTCTCTCTCCCTTTCTTTTCAGAGCAGCTTACTCAATTGTAATTCTCCCTCATAGGGATTTAGCAGATCTGTGGCTTAGTATCAAGGAAATGTCATCATATTGCTTTTCTGTTTTGTCACAAAATGATATTAAAAAACACAGTGAAGAGACTCTTTATTTTAGACATGCAAATAAGCATAGTGTGCACAGCGTGTGTCTAGAGAGCATCGACTCTGGAAAGAGCCGTAGGAGTGTGATTATGAGTCACGGTCAGACGACTGAAGAGACAATCTTACCCATGCACTTCTCACCTCTGCACAGTGTTCTTAAATACTTAGGGTCAAAGTTTATACTGATATTAATGTTATTCTGCTTTTTTTTTCATATACAGTAGACTCTGGTTGGATTCTTCCCAATCTCTTATTTGCATAAGGTATTTATATGTATCTGTCCTTAAAATGTTAATATGGGTGTCAGATATATTGTTAGTAGTGATATTTTGTTTTTGCAATCAGATATCAATGTTTTTTTGCTTAGAGCATGCTTACAAATTTTGGCTTACAGTGTGCAGTCTTTTACTTTTGTTCCTTAAACCCGTTGTCAGACAGCAGATTGTGGTGGGGGTGCTAGCAGTCGGAGAGTCGTCGAGACCACACTGCAATTCTTCAAATCAGACAAAACCTTGACATGGAGGTAAAGCTGGCGTGTTCCAGCCGCCTACAGTGTTGCATTCATGACACTCTGTTTCTGTGGTGAGATCGCGAGGCTCTCTGTGGTTTGACCCCAGCATTTTTCACCAACTCAGTGCATCAGTTTTTCTTTTCTTTTTTTTTTTTTACTCTTGCACTTGAATGAAACACAAGTTTTCATTAATCAAACTCTAGTTCACTGAAGGATGCTCCAGGTGGAAGTGGAATTGGATCAGGGCTGTGCTGTGGGCTATGCGGCGTCAGGGTGCATGTGCACACATCAGCACAGGATGTCACAGGTTCGAGGTGCTCTGCTGGGGAGTGTTGTGCCACTTCCTCTCCTAGGTATGAGCATAGTGACATTATAGAGGAGTGGGAACATTGATGCTGAACCCTGAGAGTGGGTGGTGTGTTTGCGTGCATGTGCGAGGGGGGGGCGAGGGGCGGGGGGATGGTGTCAGTGCACACAGCTGTCCCGCTGACGTTACAGGCATCACTTGACTTCCTCAACCAAACAGCTATAACCGTGCTTCTGACATGGTTACTGATACATCAAGCAAGTGTTTAACTGCATGGTTGTGGCTCAGGTTAAATATTTCAATGTTTGCTTAAAGATTCATATTTGTTGTTTAACAGGAACACCTTCAAAATTGCAAGAATAATACCAAGAGTTCTTACATTTCTATTGAATAATTTACCATAATATCTACTTTAAAGCGTCTATTAATAAGTAACTAATATGAGAACTATTCCTCAAAATATCATATTTCCTACTGTTTCAACCTGCAACAAACCCAAGGGACTTCCAGGAACAAATTTATTTATTTTGAAATCACATGACACTTTAATTACTCATATGTCAACAAGTAATTATGTGACTTCTTATGCAAAGTGGTTACACCAAAATATATTTAAGGCTTTCTTTGTAACCAGGGCGGATGCACATGCAATAACAAACTTGTTTCCATTTCTAAACTTTATTGATTTTTAGTTGATTTAATATTATGGCCTATTTTATGCATTCATTACAAATAGGTAAAATTAAGTTAATTTAAGTGAAAATTTGTAACACTAAGAAATGTGTGACTTTCATTATTAATAAACAATTTTTTTTTACTATAATGATGTGTTAAATCAAGCTTTTATTGACATGCTATCCGGTATTACTCAAATGAGCATGGGTTCCCTTTTGAGTCTGGCTCTTCTCAACATTTGTTCATGTCATCGCAGGAAGTTTTTCCTTGTCACTGTCGCCCCTGGCTTCCTCATTGGGAAAAAAAATCAATACAGCTATGTATTTATGAATCTATACTGTCCATATTTCTGTAAAGCTGTGTAAAGTATTATTTGTAAAGTGATTTACACTACCGTTCAAAAGTTTGGGGTCACTTTCTAACTCCATGATGGTTCCTGAGTTTTATTTCTTTCTACATTGTAAAGGAATGCTGAAGCCGTTCAAAAAATGCATTAATCTCCTTTGAACAGTTGATATTGAGATGTGTCTGCTACTTCTGCTCTGTAAAGACTTC
>JAQMYG010000036.1:11736040-11760308 GCA_030014215.1 Clariallabes teugelsi | reverse complement strand
AATGGATAGATGGATGGAGGTCCAGATATCACTAAAAACCACTAACAGCTTGAAGCCATTAAGGGAAAAAGCTCTTATAAACTGTCATGAAACATGTGCAGCCTTGGCTAACATGTGGCATATGGTTATACTCTACAGATAGAAGCTGTCCTGCCTGCTAAAATTCAACTGGACTGTGTTCCCAGTGTTTTTACTCAATCCTTTTGTGTCCATCATACGCTGCCAAGCACCACTGTTCGTCGGGAACATTATGTATGTGTTTTAACTTGAACTCGAACTATGCAAAATTCTTTTCAAGTGAAAGTGGAGAAGAACAAAATGTTTGCTTAGCCAAATCAAATTCCTCCACTGCAAAACAACTTCCCATGAACCTGTCAGGAATTTGAAAGTAAATGTATTGTGACATGATGTAACCTCTTTGCCGATCCATTTATAACTTTGAGGAAAACTTATATGACGAATAGGAGTAGAGAGATAGTAATAAACAAGTACCGCCCATATTTCTGTTCTTGTAATAGGAACAGTTTGTTGAACCAAAAGATAATTTCAGCAAGAATTTCAACAGAACAAGAGCGAGAGAGTGAGAGAGAGAAAGAGAAAGAGATAGAGAGGAGGAGTGTGTGGTGATGTTTTGTATGGGGGTGTGGGGAGGTGTGTGTGTGTGTGTGTGTGTTTGGAAATTACCCAGGAATGCAGAGGGTGTTTCAGATTTTTTGACTTTTTTCCCTGGAGCTCCCATAAGAACTGTGCCACCTGGTGGATAGCAGGAAGCTGTGAGTAACACATCCTGAAGTTTAAACTTCAGCTGGAAACAATGCTTTTTTTTTTTTTTTTAACCAAATCAGGGAGAATTAATGTAACTTGGTGCAATTCTCATGCATCTTCGTTACGCAGTTATGATTCATACTGAACTTTTGTACTGGTGGCTTCGGGTTCTTTGAAACTTTCCATACTCCTCTTGCAGCGTTACAGAGGAAGAGTAGAGATGACCATACAACTGACAGAAAAAGATTGTAAACAAACGAATGGCACGATTGATTTATGCCCTCGTTTCATCCAATCATATTTCTGTAAACAGCTCACCACCCACTTATGCCAATAGTACACTGTGTGCATCATATTATATACACATAATGTGTGTGTTTCTTTAATATCAACAAGAAATGTGAACATGAATAGGTTTCACCTCTTTCAACTTCTAAAGCGAGACTTAAAGACATTAATATTTACATGTACTAACAATATATGTGTGCAAAATCAATAAAAAAGTCACTTTTTAAACCCAAGTGAGTAGATTTGACTTTTGGTTGTGTTTAAAAATGAAAATGTTTTCAATTATTTGCATGTAGGATAATCATTTGCTTATTAAACCGATACAAACTGGATTTTCAGGGTGGCAAAGGTAAGAATTTTGTCAGAAGGCAAATTAATCCAAGCAAGATCCAAGTCTCAAAACAGGAAGAGTCGAGCGATTTCCAAACAAAATGAGGCAAGGTGCAAGAATGTGATATCAGAAACCAGATCAAAAGCTAAAATAAGGATACAAAGGATATAAGGCATTGTTAATGGCAGCAAGATTGTTTTGAATGCATTTAAATAAGTTTTTTTCCCCAGCTATCGATTATACACATTTCCTATTTATAGGACGTTCACATAACTAAGATAACTGACTTCACCGTCTGATCTCATCCCTTTCTATGAGCTATCATTTGGACAAACAGAAAGTGAAGTTGGGTTTACATTGAGGGTCTTAGTCTGTGTGTATCACTGATTAATCGAAATATCTGTCTTCAACTGAAAGAAACTGAGCAGTTTAGCGGTTTAGAGAAGAGTAGTTCAGCCCCCCAAGTACTCTGTTCCTTGTTTCCCAAATTAGTTCTAATCCAAGATAGTGTTCCAATTTAGCTTTTGTTTTGGAGACACTACAGTCTCTCCAGGAAATGAGGTTGTGGTAAAAATGTGACAGGAGTCTCTTCTGGGCTTGAGAGAGTCTCAAGAGCCTTTACCATGGAGACCTTGGAGAAGGTGTGGGAATTGAGACAAATAATTTCCGTGCACATCGAACGAAGCTGAAATTAATGAAGCAAGTGGGTATGAACCAGGATATATATTGAGTATAATGACATGAATGTGCAAAATAGGTTCATAAAGATCACCACAGGGCTTGATGCCAGCTAATGCCTTAGAACATAATAGCAGTAACCTAGTGGAAAAGTTGTGTCTTGAGCAGAAATGCTCTTTCTGAATGAGGAAGAGATTATCATGAACAGGCCCTATAGTGCATGCACAATTCAATTTAGAGAACAACATTGAATCCTCTTAAATCCACATTTTTTATATCATATAGCAGACAGTGAAAGAGAGTAGAATCCAAAGCAGGTAAAGAAATTGACATGTTTGGAATTTAAATGCGCAACTGCTTATTCTAGGGTATCTAAGAAATAATTTATAAGTCAGTTTTTAAAAGTTAGTAGCCTCCTAATGAAATCAAAAGTTGGAATATCCAAAGCATCCCCTTTCCAATGTGAACGGATCTTCCCACTTAATGTCAATTCGATTAAGTCATAAAAGTAAAGGGATAAATGTAAAATATTTTGCTAAGATATTAATTTAAACACATTTTATGTAGCCTAAAAGAGAGTGAGAGGTCAGGTTCTCTGCCAAAAAAATTTAGTTTTCACGTATCAATTATTTCCTGAAGAGTGTACAAGGACTGTGTGACATTACAGAATGGATTACACCACAGGAGCAAATGAAAATGGGTGACAGATAACGCAAAAAGGTTATCAGCATACAAACATACCCTGTGTTCAATCTTGTGTAACTGGGGAGAGATTTTTTAATAAATGAAAAAGAGCAAAGGCAAAAACAACATTAACTTTCACAGCAAATGATTTAGCGTGTATTTCCTTCCTGCTGTAGAATAAGCTGACTCGTCACTATGAGCATAAGAATTATATGAGGGGCGCTCAAGTCATAGCCTGGACTTTTGATTGTGCAGATTAACAGAGTAAAAACTACTTTCAGTTCTTTATGTAATATCTGCCACACTAATGCACTTATCCCAGAGTTTCACTAGTGCTTTGAAACCATCAAGGTAGAAAGTTTTCTCAGTATGCCGTAGCCATGATCGGATTGCCTGCTTCACCTCTGAAAAGCTGGCCACCCAGGAACATTTTTAATGTTTACTGGGCGTAATGAGCACAGAAACGACTTCAGTAGGCTGCGAGCCGGGATTGTCACGTATGACCTTCTTCAAGATGTTCGCACCATTCAAATGTTTTACAAATGTTTTTTCAAATGACTCTCATCACTGTATTGTGCCCGATGTCTTCTGAAAATGTCAATCGGTTTTACAACCTTTATGAGTCATTTCATCATAAGTCCCAGTTTGACTTGAATCTCCTCAACCTAACCACATTTTTTTAACTTATTTAGGAAAGTATTTGATGCTTAGTTCAGATTTGTTCAGTGAAAAATACAGGTCGGAAAAACATCTCACTAAAAGTTCTTTCAGAACCTGTTTGTTTTAGTCCATTTTGAGTCTTGTGTAATTTCTTGTTAACATCATTGCTGAAAATAAATTAGTAGACTTTTTTTAACCCACAAATGTACCTTGGTTCGATCTGTATTTTGAAGGCAAAATCCTTGTGGGGAAAATTATATGGACTTCGAGATTGTTCAGATGTTGTTGGTCTTTCGGCTGCCCCCAGCAAGGGGTCGCCACAGCGGAATATCCAGTCTGCACAACAACTTTTAAGCACAGGTTTTACACTGGATGCCCTTCCTGACGCAACCCTCACATTTATCCGGGCTTGGGACCGGCACTGTGTCCAGTGGCCGGGGGGTTTGGGCACTGGCTGGGAAACGAACCCGGGCCATCCGCATGGCAGGCGAAACACTTACCACTGAGTCACCAGTGCCCCCCACTGAGCCACCAGTGCCCACTTCGAGATAGTTCAGATAAAATATATTTTAAAAAACTTACAACCGATAACATTATAAACCCCCTACAGTGGTATATTAATTATTATGGCGAATAAGACATTTGACCTGGCATCATTTTTTAAAATAATTTTTGCCATGTCTGTGCCAAAATCCTATTGGTAGGACCTAAAGTACTATAAGCAGAGTTTGGCCTATATGGTGTATTTGGGCTCACATCTACTTGACACATGACTTCATACTATAAAAGATGACTCACTAAACTACCTACACAGTTTTAAAATGCTGACACCAAACAAATTTTTCCATCTTTCTTTTACTCTCATGTTTTTTTCAGTTTCACACCATTTTTAATAGTTCAAAATGTCCATAGAGAAGGCATGCATTGACCAAACTTTTCAATATTCAGACACACTACAGACACAGTATTTATGACATATGAACATACCTAACAGTCTCGGATCATTCAGCCAACACTGAAGTGATTTAGGTGAAACATTACCGGTGCTCACTATTGGAGTCATACTTATCAGTTTCCCAACATGATAACTGAATTATAACTAGAGTGGTCATGTCTTCCATAAAAAAGTAGTCAAGTAATTTCTGACTTTTAACTAACATTGTGTAAGATTCGATGCTGTGGTCTGTTAAAGGAGATTCTCTCTGATATAGGAGAATGCAAGTTGTAGTGGCGCTTGTGACTCACACATTTTGTGAACATGCTAGATACTAGAGCTAAACCACAGGAAAAGGGGACAACCCACTGCTGATGTGATATGAGATATTTTGGATACAGAATGGGATGGATTCTGTCCCTTTTTGTTTTGTTTTGTAACATCATTACAGGAACCCCAACAGATCACCTGGTCACCTCTAGCAGGGACTTCACCATAGCTAATAGCCCTGGTTCTTGCATTTTTCTTTTTTTTTCTGGGGCAGCCCCTATGTTTGCATGTGCATTTTACTGCATAAAACATTATAGTTGGGCTGCTTGATCCGGTAGCACATTTGGACAAATCCAGCAACTGCACAAATCGTTCAACCGAAAGGGAGAAATTGACTTGAATTGATAAAAAGGCTCAACAATATCAACGGATTAAATGGCAGATGTCGGCAGTGATGGCATTGAATAGGAAAAAAAAAAATCAACTAGCTTTCAGTCACTCACTGTTATTAAACTTTACAGTTGGCTTCCGTCTCCACCTTCTGCAGAAAAATAGTGCAGTAGTGGTAAATGTGGAACGCTCACAGACAAAAGAAACATTCCCATAAATTTTCCCAAAATATTTCCTGCCAATATAATAGGAAGGTTTGATTTTATTTAAAAAGCTGTGTTCCCGTCAGCACCAGAAATTCAAAATTTAGATGATGTTGACAATGATGTAGACTTAACACCTGCCCAGGATTTGGACTCTGTGCACATCAGGCAAGTTGAATAGTCTGATGACTTATCATGTGTAACCTTGGAATACCAACAGCAGTAGTGGCAGCATTGTCTGTCCAATTTCTCAAATAGTACCAACTAAATGTCCTATCTTGGCATTGTCAGACCCAATGCAATCAGCAGTGGAACCAATTCTTTGGAATACGCTCCATCACCTGGAAATTGTATTACTTGCAACTCCAAACCATCTGGCAAGATCTGCTTGCGTTGTACCAAATTAAAGCATTCAGATGGCCAATTCTCTGCCTGCATTGTCTAAACAGGGCATGATAATATGAAGACAAAATGCAAAATACGCACATATCATATGCACGTACATGGTGCCCCTTAAGAAGATGAGAGCTAGGTCATCCACAATAAAGTAACGCGCAATTGAGCATGATGGTAATTTTTTCACTTATGTTATTAATGTAACATGGCAAACAAAATTATGTTTTTTTTTCTTATTGAAAACAAGACTGAAAGCAGAAAGACCCACGAACAAGCAGCAGCTAAAGGCAGCTGCAGTAAAGGCTTGGTAATGCACCTCGAGGGAGGAAACTCAGCATGTGGTCGTGTCCATGACTTCCAGACGTCAGGCAGGATTTTCATCCAAGTGTTAAGTAATCGTTATGATTATGTTGGTTTGTTCCATTACTTGTGAGCCACCAAAATGTGTGTGTGTGCGCGTGTGAAAAGGAATTTTGTAATTCCTGAATTGTTAAAGCTCCACTTTTGTCAAACACCTTGAATTAAAGCTGAATTTAAGTATTTATTACATATGTTTAGTACATATATTGAGTATTTAATTTCAAATTCAGTATGCTGGTATACACAAATGGCCCAAATGGCAATTAAAAATTATCATTATTGCAATATTTATAAACCTGGCTGTAATATATTCCAGGCTACAAATTCTTCCTGCATTACTCTGGTTCTAACATTGTACTGCCACAATATTTCGTATATTGCTACGGCACATTGTATTTTAAAGAGAACTGCTTCACAGCACCATTTTGTTCATTGCTATTGCTATTTATAGCGTTTTATAATAGTGTAGGTAATATTACATCATTTTAGATGCCACATGTCCAGTTCTGCCAAGAACTTACCAGTTTAGGACTAGAAATTAGAAAATAAAAACATAAAACCAATGTCAGTCACTAACTCTCTAGCTACATTACATCAGATATTTAGACATTACATGTTTTCTGCATAATGGGCATAATGGCTTTAGCCTCTTTCATTACTCCTCATGGGTAACATGTAATGTGGTCTATTTATGCTTGCCCTGGTCTGCAGTGACCCCAAGGGAATTCAGTGTTAACAGGACAAAATGTGAAACAGGCTGATGACAGACTTGAGCCATTGCACTTCAAATGCAAATGGATATATTTAACTTGACAACAGCCAGACGTTTCCATTCCATCCATGATGAGCAATGGATGCTGAAATGTTATATACATATTCATTTAAAATACATTTTGTTACGGCTTTCTGATATGTTGCTTCAACTATATTAACTTTTGCATGCTTCTCCTTCTTTCTTTGTTCCCTGGAGTCCTTCCTCATTGCTTATATGGCATACTTCATATGATTTGACGGATAAATAAAAATTGCTCCTCTTTCTTTGCGCAGATTTCTATAGAACATGTTAATGGCTCATGTTCTTTGATGTGGTAGCAGATGTACGTGATACCTAAGTGTTCTGTGTTCACTCAGGGTATTTGGCTTAGGATGTATATACCTATTTGTTCTGTGGATAAACCAGAGCATTGTGATACTCCTTTGTCTGTGTGTGTGTGTGTGTTTGTCTGTGTGTGCCTCACCTGGTCAGCAAGTGATCAGCAAGCACGTCGAAGCACAGCAGACCAGCAGACAAATTTTAAACTTAACCCCTTACCTCAAGCTCTTAGTATCACAAATTAAATTTAAATAACTCATTTCTGACTTTTTTTAGCAAAAGTATTTAAGCTTTTTCTCTTTTCACACTTGTTTTTTTAAGAAGTAAAAATGAACGCAAATTTTCACTCCAGGAATTGGCCAGGACAAGGCACTTATCACCCTCCACTGTACACCATCATCTCTCATCTCAGGAGTTGCTCAGTGGTTAATTCATTGGGACTATGGTTCAGAAGGTCCCAGGTTCAAACCCCAGGACCACCAAGTTACCACTGTTCGTCCCGTGAGCATGGTCCTTAACCCTCAACTGTTTAGATGTATACAGTAATGAGAAAAAAAGGAAGTCACTCTGGATAAGGATGTCTGCTAAATATCTAAATTACTTTGTATGTTTAACATCCCGTTTCCCTATGGGTTTCCTTAGACCCATAATCTCCCAAAACACAAGGAAGATATGCATCAAGATTTTTCTCTGTACTGGTACCCAAGGAGTGGTATCAACTGGTCAGATAGCTAACTTACTAGTTGTCTTCTAATAAATAACCTAATAAAGACCTACCTCTTCAGCAAGTAATTGATTTAATTATAATTCAATCGTAATTGTCTTCCAAAGGCTGTAAACGTAAATAACTGTTGTAGTGCTTTTTATTTAGTTATTTATTTTTAAATTCCCTTGACTTTTCTGTTTCTTACTGCACTAATATTACCTAACAATGTTTTATATGCTTGACAGTATTACAATATGTTATAATAAAAACTACAAAACCTCTTTGATAAATGCTGTAAATGTAAACTAAAGTCTCTTTTTAATGTTTTGCTGTTAAAAAACACTTTACTGTGAAAAGTTCTCAGTTCGCTGTTGTAACTACATCCACATTACTGGGAAGAGTTTCCATTGGATTTTAGAACATGTCTGTTGGAATTTCTGCCTGTTCAACTGAAAGAGCATTACTGACGTCAATCACTGATGGATGCACACAGTCTGCATTCCAGTTCTTCTCAAAGGTGTTCAGTGTGGTTGAGGTCAGTTGAGGCCACCCTCAGTTGTTCCACTCCAACCTTGGCAAACCATGTCTTAGAAGGGAAATGCTAGGAAGAGATCTGGGGTCTATTAATTTCATTCTATTCTACAGCATACAAAGACATCTGTGTGCTTCTAACTTTGTGGCAGTAGTTTGGGGAAAGTTGTTCCATATGCAGATGCATCTGAATAAATTAGAATATCCTCGAAAAGTTGATTTATTTCAGTAATTCAATTCCAAAAGTGACACACAGACTGATGTATTTTAAGTGTTTATTTTTCTTAATTTGTATGATTATGGCTTACAGCTAATGAAAAACCAAAAATCAGTATCTCAGTAAATAAGAATATTACTTAAGACCAATAAAATAAATAAATAAATAAAAGATTTTTAACACAGGAATGTTGGACAATCTGAGAAGTATGAACATATACAGTACTTGGTGTATACTTGGTTGGGGCTCCCTTCGCATGAATTACTGCAGCAATGCGGCATGGCATGGAGGCGATCAGTCTGTGGCACTGCTAAGTTGTTATGGAAGCCCAGGTTGCTCTGATAGTGGCCTTCAGTTCTTCTGTGTTGTTGGTTTTGGTGTCTCATATATTTCTCTTCACTATGCTCTATAGATCCACTATGGGGTTTAAGTCGGCGTGCTTTCTGGCCAATCAAGCACAGGGATACCATGGTTCTTAAACCAGTATTAGTACTTTTGGTAGTGTTGGCAGGTGCCAAGTCCTGAAGGAAAATGAAATTACTGTAGCATCTCCATAAAGCTGGTCAGCAGAGGGAAGCATGAAATGCTCTAAAACTTCCTGGACTTTCTGGTGGATTCTGTGCCTCTCCTCTCTTCTTCCAGACTCTGAAAAACGCCCACTGAGCAACAGCAATACGACAGTTGTAGCCCATGTCTTGGATATGTCTGTGCATGATGGCTTTTAAAGCACTAACTCCAGGTTCAGTCCTCTCCTTGTGAATCTTCCCCAAATTCTTGAATGGGGTTCATTTTACAATCCTCTCAAGTGCTGTATCCAAGCACATTAATGAAAAGTTGAATGGAAGAAAAAAATGTATAGATATATAACAATGGTCGTGAGCTTAGTCCTTCTCCACCTCCACCTAAGGCAATACACTTCTCCAAACGATGGATGAGCTGGGGGAGACCTTCTTTGAAGAAGACTTCTTTTTGGCCCTTGAGAAAAAGTTATACTGATGATCAGATGATTTTTCTTTTTAAACACACACACACACACACACACATAAAAAAGAGGGGGGATGCAATGCCAAGGTAGATACAGAGTACTTGTAAAGATGTTCAACTTTTAAAAGAATCCTTTTTTCTCCACATTCTAAAAACTGAGTAGGAGTTTTTTTTTTTTTTTTTGTGATGTTGCAAGGTTAACATATTTAAGTTGTTCTTTTATTTTTGTTAAAGCAACTCAAGCAGTACAGTATGTGACAGCTTACATTCTTTGATATACATACTGTATGTAACTCTCCTTGAAATATAAAGTGTATGCAAAGTGTTTGTCACACATAAATAGTTCAGTTGCCAAAACCTAAACTCGGTATTTATTTATTATTCTACCGCGTTAAATATAAAAGTAGGATAATAAGTGTAATAAGTAATTTTTGCCCTCTGATCCTGAAATGTTCAGCTCTGTAGGAGGATTGAAATTTGTTTTGCATGGTACTTTAGAAGCACCTGCTTTCATCTAAGTGAATAAATATGACCTTGATGACCTGTTTCTGTTGTTAAGTTTCGAAAAAATCTAATACACAAACCATTATCAAAGATGTAGTTCTAAATCAGGTTTATTTGTAAAAAAAAAAAAAAAAAACTGTTGCCCGTTTAAACATTACCTTCATGTCCTCTTACGCATGAATCTACATAGGTGGTGTTTGTGCGCATAATGTAGTTTTAGAGATGCAATTTTGTGTTGTCGTGCGTATTCCAGCACACCCGGGAGTTCACAACGTTTCCGCCTGTCTACTGGTGCCGATGTCTTACTGATTATAGATGTAGATAATGTACATCACATGGTACAGTTTTGTCTAAAACAGTGTTGACAGTTTGCACAGAGGTTCCTGGAGAGATGAGGGGTGGGGGGGTGGGGGGGGGGTGGTTGGGCTAAAGATAAAATGAAATGATACCGCTATAATTGTGATAATGGCTTTTCATCACCGCACAGGTGGCTGCAGTGTGATGCTGAGGCGGTGTGATCTAGCGTTGCTCTCTGTGGTAGCAAAGTTTCGTGTCAGTGCAGCATATGCTGACATGCACAAGGCTGCTATCAGCCGTCGTAAAGGTCACACTGTCCTCACACTTCATCATTGCCTGCAATTTCTTGCTTTGGAGACTGTATAGAATGAATAGTGTCTCTGAAGGATGCATTGTATTGTACCTGGCCTCTGAAACAAAATTAGTCTAAAATACACTGAAATGAACATTTTAAGTTCAGGTTTACTTTGATATTCAGGTGCTCCATGTCTTGTCTAGATATCGTTTAGATTTTCAAGCATTCGCTCAGGACTACTGTACTGACTCAAAACATCAAACATGTCATTGACCTTCTGATCTGAAAAGAGCCACATCAGAAACTGCATTTCCTTTCTCAAGTGTCAAAGATGACTTTGCACTCAGTCATGCAAAGAAAGGCTGTCTATTTATATAGGTAAATAGTTAAGAGAGGATTGGAACAATATTATAGACATGTGACCTTTTTTTTTTTTAGAACAGTAATCTACAGCTGCTTTCTCTCAGTCTTTGACTCTCTGCACACTTTTGAGCATAATCCTGGAAAAGTTTTTTTTTTTTTTGTGCTTTTCCCCCCCCACATCTGTCATTTTCATCTGTCATCCCAGGGTGACATTTTATTGCTCAAAGGTTGCTGTCTGACAGCTCAGGAAATTTAAGGGTGATTGTGACTTGTTTTCATACAGGAATCAACTCTGTCAAAGAAGTAATGAGTGATTTGGGGCGATTCTTTAAGGTGATCTCATAAGCCAAATGGTGAAAATGTAAATTCAATGATTTAAATAAATACAGTAAAAAGAATAATAAAAAAATAATGTGGAGACTACAGACATCTGTTGAAATTTGTGTGTAAGAAATCCCAGAGCGCTTGCCTCAGATGAAAAATCTGACAGGTAGGGGATTACATAATAACAATGCGAATATGAAAACATTATTTGGAATGAACAGATAATGAGTTCTATACAGATATGAATAGGGGCCTTTTTTTTCTTTCTTTTTTTTTTTTTTGAAAGCTTGCCAGAGAGGTTCACAGGGACTAGAGTTGTACTTTTTCTAGTTTCGCGAAGGAGGAAGCGAGCGGTCATGTATGAAGCTTGAGGGGCAAACAAATGCCGTATTCATTAACATTAACATACAGTGCTGCATAATGCATTTACCGTGTCCATTCATCCATCTTTAGTTTAAATGTAGGCTTTGACCTGGGCATGGCATGAAAGAAAGATTCCTTATGGAGTAGTCCATGCATAATGTCATTATGTTCCACCCTTAAACAGCAGCAACAACAATAAGAACTTTTTTTTTTGTTGGTATTTTTAAAGCAGTGGCTCGGTGTGCTTTACAAGAATGGAATGGATCAAAAATCGATAAATAGGGATGAGATATTTCACAAAATAGTTTCAGCTTCTTAAATGTGAGTCTTGATATTGAATGAACAAATGCACATCATGAGAGCACAGAAAGTAAAAGCAGTTTTACCGATTTTCTTTGTAACAGGAAACCTCGAGGAAGATAGCACTCGTAGATTTTTAAAAATGTACCCTTTTAGGCACTCTGTTCAATACAGAGTGCTGCATTATAAAATAAACATGACTACATCATTAAATAAACATATTGACACATGACTCAATCTAGATCAAAGGTTAGGAAGATTAGGGCTGAGGCTTTAACATGCACACACAGACACGCACACACACACACACCCATGTCAGGTTCATATATCAGAGAAGGAACAAATTATTTCAATGGGATGTTACTCTTCAAAAACATATAAAAAGGTCACAGAAAGAGATCCGGCTGAGTGCATGTAAATGTCTCATGCCCCAGCTGCAGTGTTATCTGTCTCGAGTTTGGAGAACACTGTGACCTCTTCCTGTTTGGCTGTTTGGGGGATTATTTCTTTCACACGACGGACTTTTTCACAACCTGTGTGGAAGTAACTGCTAGCAGTGAGTAGGTGTGATGGAATGATAAAACACTACAGTCCATGTCCAACCTCGAGATAAAAAAAAACAACTTACTATACATTTATGTGTCATACACTGACATAACAGGGGTTTGTTCTGATCGATGATCGATGATGTGTCATATGTTTGCTAGTACTTTGTGCACTGCTAGCCGAAGGTTTTGCAATACCTAGAGTCTCTTATGTTTTCTTATGCTGATGCTGAAATAAAACATCATGTGGTATGCAGTTATGAGAAAATAGACAATGACGATAGTGTGACGTCTTACCACCTCAAAGGTGGTAACACCTTTGATTGTACTTCTTTGCTCCAAAGTGTTTTATTCTTCTCACATGAAAGCAATTTGACCACAAAGGCAAAGTTTTCACTTACATTTACGTTTACTTTTAATGTTGTGGAACATTCAGAACAACGAGTTAGTTCCTGTTATCATGTACATTACTATATCATCTATAAATACTCACTCCATCACAAGACTCTCATTTGAAATGAATGAAACAGAAGAAAAAAAAAAACACAGCTTGTCATGTTACCGAGAAACCATAAAGCCTATGTCCTGAAGAAGTTTCATGACAAAAACATAAAGAGGGAGCTTGATTCTGACTGTTCTGAAGCTCTGACAGTTGGGACTCTTTCTATAAATGATTGTTACTGTAATAGCATATTCTGTCATGATTTAGCCATTAGCTAATATTTTCATTCATTACTATGCGGGTGAGTCCAGGTGTAGAACTTGTCTGAATGAACTTTTAGAAAAGCCAACTATATCATTTTGCTTTTCAATACACTTTGTCCTTCTGCCAACACGCTTTCGTATTTCCTCATTAAAAAATGTTTTAGGCTAAGCTGCGAGTCACGAATGCACCGCTGTCCTCACTTCTTTATCAGAGGTGAATCTTTTCACTTTTTTGTAGGGCTGCTTTTCACCTGACCAAACAGGTGAAAGTCCGATGGAGCAAAATCAGGACTATAGAGAGGATGCTTTAAAACATCAAAACAAAGTTCTTGTAGAGCGTCAACATTGTGGGCAGAAGTGTGTGGACGTGCATCGTCATGAAAGATCACCACGCCCTTGGATAGCAGTCCTCTGCGTTTAATCCGAAGTTTAGGCTTCAGCTCTTCAATAAGCATGTCACTGTAACGAGTAATGTTGATTGTTGAAGCTAATGGTTGACTTTGGAACGTTTTCCTGCTCCACAATGTTTCCGTTCCACACTCTGCTGTTTACTCGCAGGCTTGTAGTGATGAATCCATATCTCCTCACCAATAATGATTCTCTGCAAAAAATTTTCACTTCCTTAAAGTATCGGTCCAAAATATGAGCAGATATCCAAACTCTTCTGTTTATGTTCTTCTGTGAGATGTTTCGGCACCAGATACACCCTCAGACCACAAAAAAAAAAAAAAAAAAAAATCACTGCACGCTGCTCTGCTTTCGTGCAAATCACAAAATGGGGCATCCATTTCTGCTCACATCACATCACATCACAAATTAACTGATGTAACACATTCACACCTGCCAAGCAGTTACTGAGGAGACAGTAGTAAAGTGCTGATAAGACGATTTAATATAACCGGTGTGCGGATAATTTTTGACTCACACTCATAATTCATTATATAACAGATTTAATGTATATTGTTCCTATAAAATAAAAAAGGCTTTCGTACAATTTCTCAATTCAATAAACATGAGCAACTCAGCTCTGTTTAGTGTTTGGGTGTACATGTTTGGGTGTACATGTCGTCCTCATAAACCAAATAACATTCATCCTGTCATAGGTGTAGTAGTTCAGCTGTCAATATTCTAAGTTGTATGGTTGTTTTTCTCTATTATAACGCTGGAAAACACAATCTGAACATTTTAATCAGCAGCGTTGTTGCCTCTAGTCTACACTGAGTGAGTGTGCTCTGTTTCAGCAATAAGTGATGGACATAAAGTTTCTGCTAGCTAACACTGTTTTCACACTGTACTGTATATTTTTCAGCTTGATTTTGCTGTCACAGACAAAAACTGCACATTGTAAAAAGATTTCTCGCCATAAGTTAAGGTTGCTGGTCTAAGATTGCATTCTGCTATATTAACTTGGTGCCATTTTGATGAACGATGACCAACAACAACATTAACATTAACGGCATGATGGCAGGCGCTCTAATGCAGAGAGACTTACGTTTTATCTTATTATACATCTGAACAGTTGTGGGTTCAGGGTCTTGCTCAAGGTCTCAACAGTGGTTACTTGCTGGTGCTGGGGTTTTGAAGCTGGGACCTTCTGATCAGTAGTCCAACACATTAACCACTGATCTACCCAACAAAGTTCTGGCAGTATTAGAAATCATGCATTAAAATCTCAGCATAAGTCCATCATGCTCGCTGTAATCCTTGAGTACGTGGGAATAGGATGTCACAAAGCACACAGGACGGCTACAAATACAGTAGTGGTACAGTAGAATGTTAAGCTGATTGATGACCTAGGCAGAGTGTATTCATTTTCTTTAATCATATTTCTATTGTCAGAGGAGCTTTATTATATGGAAAACACATTACTGCAAAATACGTTATAGGGTTTGGACATGAAATGTAGATAGTAAGGTATTATAGAGGTGTTTTCTGCATGGGGTACTATGATCATTTTGTTCCCTGGAAAGGTTCCCTTCATTAAGGAAAGACACAACAATTTTTTTTAATGGCCGCAGCATAATTGTATGCTCAAAATGCATGATTTCAGATATGCACAAACTACTTATCAACTCACAGCTATTGTGGGAACATAATTGTCTGTCTGGTGAGAACAAAGGAAGCAAACACAAGAAAAAATTTCACCTTTCTCATCTCATGTCTTTTTTTCCTCCTGCATACCATCATGTTCAAAATACATTGTGTTTTTTAATCTTCCTCAAGCAGGGTCAGACCTCTGTCAGAAGAATTACCTGCTGATCTGTTTCTCTTTTGTGTGTTTATTCTTTGTATCATAGCTCGTCTTATGTCTTCAGAAGATGATGAAGTTCAGTTTGAAATACATTTGAACTTGCTTTAAAACATCTCGGCGCACAGAATTTATTCACTAGACATCAAGCAAATCATCACAAGGAACCTAATTCTACATCTAAATGCAAAGAGCTCGAAACCAACATCGGAACGCATCAATCGACTCCAAGTCTCCAGACCACGTAAAGCGCTTCCTCCTTCTTCTTCTTCTGCGTGCCAATTTCAAAAGCCATGGCCTTAGGCTCGAATTGTCTGCGTTTTCAATCCTGATGAATATTTACATGGCTAAACACTCAAATTAGAATTCATTAGCCTAATCTTATAGCGAGATCTAGATGCGGAGTTGTTTGATTAGTTGCTTAAGGACATGGGTTTTTGTGCTCGGGTTGTGCACCTTCCACCTTTTCTCTTGCTGTCTTTTCATGCCTGTGTCTGAAAAAATTATAGGCTTGCAATATAATAAATTCCATTTCTTTTGGGGTTCACAATGGATTTTATATAGAACTTGAAGTAGTACATGCCATTTGCGTCAAAAATAAAAGCTTTTTGACCTGTTCTTAGGTCTTTGACCTAGTCCATCAGTGATTGATTTTCAACAGAAGAAATAACAATTGAGCACGATTCTGCACTCTTTTTTTTTTTTTTTGGTTTGTTTGATAATGTCTATTTTAAAGGTATGCTTATATTAACAGAATTTGTCTAACATTGGACTATTAATGGGATGGTGTACAGGTTCTAGTTTTGTTACAGATTTTGTGAATTATTTACAAGATTTCAGATTCTAAGCCTTGTTTTAAGATGAAATTAGAGCAACGTGCAGCACATTGTTACAGTGTCGCATTGAAACTGTTCTATCTTCTCTTCACAGTTGCTCGAGGTCAATTTCTAGCTTCAGAGGAAGTGGTATGGAGAGAAGCAAGTGCCGCTCAAAACGCAGCGCATGTACAACAGGATATCCGACCCTCAAACGTTAGCCTTATGTTGAGAGATGATAATAAAAGAAAGAGAAAGAAAAGTCCCAAGAAACTCACAATACAGATGTGTTTTATCACTGAATTTATTTTGAATCTCGTTGAACCTCGACAATGATATTCAAAGTATTTTTTGTTGTTTTATTTTGTTTTTTTCTAATCTTGTTGTGCGATCTTTAAAGTCTATGCAGAGTAAGCAGGCTCTTAAAATACATTACGCTAATGTGACTAGCACATGGGGCTAAAAGCCACGGAGTGTTTACACTACGTTTCCTATTGCTTACTCACCCTTGCCGTGCCTTCCTGTAACCGTCCTACTTCACAGGCTGTAAATGTTTGTTGCAGAAGAAGAAACATTAATTGCTGTTTGATTGATGGCTGTAGAGAAGGCTTAATGCTGTGATGAGGGTAAATAGTTTTCATGTGGGTTTAAGGGTGTCGTTTTGATCGGCTCTCTGAGAGCACAAGAGGGCAATGGGGAGTCTGAGGAGGCACTACTCACAGCGAAAATTAGAAAATTGCCGGTAAGCAAAGTTGCAAATAAGCTGTCACACAGTACAAATGAGATTACCTTGTTACCATGCCCTGGAACTTAAATGCAGTGGGATACAAAACCAGCAATGGCAAAACAAGCACAATTTATCTCCCTTCTTTATCTTTAAGCTGTGTTCTCGTGGCTGTTTTTTCCACGCAGCATGTGCAAAACTGTTGCCAAAGTGCTTGAAGTGAGAGCTAATCAGGTTGTCTACCACATACAAAGTGAGGCAGCACCTTGCTTTAAGCCAAATCTGCATCTTAATAGCCCTCATTAGTTGTTATCATGTGTGGGGTTTGTATTAATTAACTGGCAAATGTAGTCTATTACAGCCTCTGCTTCATGGAGATGGCTTTGTGGCACCATAGTAGTGTAATTATCATGTCAGAAGTAATGTTACATTGGAGTGTGTAAGGATTCGCCACCTTGAACATTTCCACATTTGCTGGAAATGAATTTGGGATTATATGTCAAGAATCTCCACAAAATAGCCCATAATATTAAAAGTAAGGGGGAAAAAATATATTCACCTCTGTTGCTGTGAAACCCATAAATTACATTGTCCAGCCAACAAAAAGTCACCACTTGGATTTAAATAAGAGCATACTTACGATACTTTCTTTTAATAATTCATACATTTTAGAGCAACAATTATTTTAACCCTACATTATGCAGTTAGAAGCTTCTCACTTCTTAAATAACCATGCCAGAAGTCGTGTTTCATGGTCATGGAAAAAATATTACTGTGCTTCAGAAGGGTCAAATTACTGGCCTGCGTCAGCAAATAAAACAGCCATGGAGATTACTGAAATTGCTGGAATTAAGAACATGTGGTCTGATGAGTTCAGTTTAATCCTATTCCAGAGAGATGGGTTCATCAGGGTAAAAAGCAGTAAGATCAGGCCACTGTACAAGCCTCTTGTGGAAGTGTTGTGATCTGGAGCTTCTACAGTTGATCAGGTCTCCACTTCAAATGAAGTCACTTGACTACCTGAATGTACTGAATGACCAGGTTATCACATCAATGGATTTTTTTGCCTAGATGGTGCAGTCATGTTCCAGGACTCAAATAGTAAAAAAGTGGTTCTGAGATATTATTTTCATACATTAATTGATCACCACAAATTCCTGATCATAATCCCATTGAAAGTCTTTGGGATGTGCTGTAGAAGACTTTTGACTCTCCTGTAATCAATACAGGATCTTCAGCAAAAATCAATGGAACGCTGGATGGAAATAAATGCTGTGAAGTTGCACAATGCCCCATCGACACACACAGCAATCGAAGGTAAAAGTGGTCAAACAAAACATTAGAATGTGAGAAGTTTATGGCCAAGCAGCAGAAGTAATTGAATGGGGATCACGTGTGTACAATTATAGTGTCATTTGATCTCAATGCAAATATACCTGTTCCTGGAAGGTCCAGGAGTTTGTCAGAGAACATACCGAAACAAGCATCATTATAAAGACCAAGTACCTCGGTTGCACTCTAAACAAAGACGGCAAGTCTGTGAAAGAGATTAAACCCAGACTATGCTCCAAGGCACAGTGGTGGAAAGTGATGCAGGAGATGCCAACGCATACTATTCTGACTGGAAATGCCAAAGCCTAGGTTCTCCGCGACAAGCTGCCAATGATAGGAAACAACTCCGAGCCTTCACTACCACTTGCCATCTGGCAGTGCTGTCGGTATGGTATGTGAATTCTGTCTCTGACAGTCCCTCTACCAGCAACAGTACATCATTCAAGTTCAGTCTCAACTAGATATGTTTTTTTTTTTTTTCATTTCACTCAGGCAGTTAATTTGTAGTTGCACCTGGCCATGACATATTCTAATAAATCAAGTTGGCTCTATTTCCCACAATAAAAACAAGGCAGTAGCTTAATTTAAACACCACGATCTTGACCAGGTGGTTACTAAGGATGTGTTAACAAAATAGTTCTTTTTGTTGTCCCATAAGCTTCATATCTGACACTCATTTGCATCTGCATGAACATTTAAACCTCCCATTCACATGACATTTTTGTTTCATTCCATTGGATCCTAATCCACACCTTTAGATCAGAACCCATATGAAAATTACTGAACAGGTTTTATGAAAAGATGTACATAATAACCATTGTCTTTTACCTATCAGATGGGTGGTTTTTTAGATTTATCCCTGATAAAGCTAAAAGAGATTGGCGATTATTAAAAAAGTGTCCTTCCTTCACAGGTGCACAAGGATTTGTGATCAACAAATCTCAGTGAGGAAAAACATTGTATGAAAAAGTCCTTATGCTGTTTGGATGATCTTAGCTCGCCATCCAAGGTTTTCTAATGATACTGTAGCGTTCTTTATTCTACACATTTATAAAAGGTGTTTTTCTCAGTTATAGTCACTGAAAATGAGTGATATGATGTAGGGAAATCTCTTGTCAGAGATCAAGATATGGAGTGCAGTTAAAGTGCAGTTATGATCTTTGCATTGAGAACAGAAACATGCAAAGAATATGCAAATAACATAGTGTGGATGAGCGCTATCTGAACAGAGCAATCCTCGTCTCAATGAATGCTAGCTGGAAAAAAAAAACAAAAAAACAAAAGATGAATGGTATGGGTGGATAGAAACAGACTGTCTGATACATCTGTATCTGTATGCACAGTGTACCAAATGTCTACAATCATAAAATAGTCTTAGGGGGACATAGGGTTATACTGTATATGATTTCTAATAAAGAATTCTTACCTTAAATCAAACATTTTCTTTAGTCCCAATAGTTTTTCAATGTTTTAATGTTTTATTTAAAGTGATAAAATAATGAAATATATACTTAAAAAAATATATACATTTTACTAATTGATCTGATGTTTGATCCATTTATTTATATATTTTTATTTTAATCAAATTTCTTTTAAAAAGAACTTTCCTCACTGTGGGGAAACTGTTATCTTATCTCTTAAAATACAGATATTTTATTGCTACTTTGCTTTTTGGGGAAATGTTCACTTCAACAAACTATATTACTGGTAAAAAATAGGCATTTTATACAGGGTTGCCAGATTGTGGCTCACAAATTGCACAATTCTTCATACAGGTGGACTGGAAACACCCTTATGCACTAGTAATATAATTAATTTGCATGTAATTTAGCATTTGTTTAAGATAATCAACTACAAAGTTTTGAGTATTGAAGTCAAGTTATTACCACTTGTGTGTAAGTGCACATTTGCTTTATTGAAATCAGATTTTCATCCATCGTCAGTAATCAGTTTCTCCTTGTCTGGGTCACGATGGATCCAGAGCTTATTCAAGAAAATGTCCTGTCGATGTCCTCACAGGGCAGAGTGCACACAGGGAAGTTAGGGTCACCATTTCAAAGATTTGGAGGAAGGAATGAAGTGGGAGGAAGACAGGAAACCTTGAAAGAAAATTGAAGGACATGTGAAACTCCACATAAATAGTAATCAGAACGCAGGATTAGGCGTCACCGTAGCGTAGTGGTTAGTACTGTTGCCTTGCACCTCCAGGGGGATAAGTTCGATTCCCACCAGGTCTGTATGTATGGAGTTTGCATGTTCTCTCTGTACTTGTTGGTAGGTTTCCTCTGGGTACTCCGGTTTCCTTCCGCAGATTAATTGGTGTTCCAAAATTGCCCCATAGTGTGTAAATGAGCATGTTTGTGTTTGTCCTGCAATAGATGCAGTATAGATGGTAAGTAAGTGAACAACCACAACAATGAATGAACCATGCTTTAAATAAACAAACGGGTGCACACTTTTCCAAAGAACTATGACGTTTAAAAAAAATTTTTTTTTTTAAATTGCAGTGGCATTTTTCCTGCATGACAACTTTAGAGCACCACTCCTTTAAGATTGTGCACATGAAGATTAATGTGTGTGTGTGGATGTGTTTGCACAGTCACGCTGACCTTCTTATGGGGAACTGATTATTGCAGCATAGTTATTACAGACCACACACTGCCTTACATGGGCAACTTCTTTGGGGCTGGAATTTGCTCCTCTGACGTCACTGCCTGTTCCTCTCCCAGATTTGGGAAAAAAAAAACTTGTTTCACTTTAAGTGGGATCTGAAACCCAGATTTCATAGAAAGCGAGGTAAGAGAAAGCGAAATGAACTCCAGCTTTGATTACTCTATCTTTGATGTGTGTTCGAGAGTGTTTGACTTTGTTTCTTTCTCTGCATGAATCGTTCAGTTGAGCCGAATCGGAACCGTCGTATCGGTGCGCGTCGAGAAAAGGTGAACGGGAAGGATTAAAAATGGAGGGCGTGGGCTTTGCACGGGATAGAGGAGGGCATTCATTTCGCTCTTGCTTTAAAACTGCAGCGTTTATACGCGTCTCATTAGGGAAGTGTCGCTTTATTTGTGCTGAGACTCGGCTCGGTGTTGGCGAAGCCGGAGACGCCTCGCCGTCCCTATGGAGCGGTACTGCGCTTACAAAGTGGCGAGAATGCGGAAGTGTAGGAGCACTGCAGATTGTCCAGACCCTGCTGCCCACAGTGCACTTCATAAGTGTTGTATCGCATGCATAGAAGTACTTTCACCTTGATCAACATTAAGAATTCAGCTAAATGCTAATGTTATTAGCTAAGCAGCTGCTTCCGAATCAAGCTTCAACTTGTTCTTAAGTAGCCCATATAGAATGTTGCATGGTGTGTTTATGCCCATTTCTGATCAAACTTTAATAATGTTGCATGGAGTAGATCACATCCCACAATTATATCAGTACAGTTTAACCAAATACATTATACGTATGCAATGGAATTGTATCCGAACACATATACTTCAATAGGGAGTACAGTAACTCCATGTTTCTTCTCACGAGGCTGTCCACAAGATTTTGGAGTGTTTCTGTGCCCACTCATTCTGTAGAGCATTTATGAGGTCAGGCGCTGATGTTGGATTAAGATCGCTGGGGATAAGGGGTGTGATTGAAACACCTGAAATCAATACTTAACAGTTTGGTCAACTGCTTCTTTGTTGGTGTTTATTTCCAAGTTTTAAAGTTTAACGTCTCTTCACTTTCACAACTTCTACTGTACCTTGGCGGATGGTGGCCTAGAGGTTATGCGCTCCAACATCCGGGTTCAATTCCCGCCTCGGGGTCTTTGTGCATCCCTGTGCTTGGTGGGTTTCCTCCGGGTACTCCGGTTTTCCTCCCACAGTCCAAAGACATGAAGATTAGGTTATTAATTGCCGTTCCCAAATTGCTTGTAGTGTGTGAATGTTGACCGGATGTTCTACCAAGGGCTTAAAATGGGAATAGATTCCCATTGGTAATCACCATTGGCTTCCATGGTCCCTTTGGACTACAAAGGTTCCTAAATGGACAGATGGATGGATGAATGGATGGTTTCTACCTTACCCATAATGCCATAATGGGTGTGGCACACGTTGGATTTATCCCTTTCTTAATCTCTACGGAAAGGGAGCAATGCAGCAAGGCTTTAGTCTATCTGAGCAGCTGCTCTATTATCTTTTACCTGCTCATCTATACACTCTGGTCTGCTCCACTTTGCACGCTAATATCACTAACCCCTTTAAGGCACACCTTTGTTATGCCTCGCATTTCTAGGTGAAAGGTACAGAGACAGAGCAGGGGGTCATTATTGATTTGCCTTTAAGTTGGAAGAGGAGGTAGTCACAGACTGAGGTCTGTGTAGAAGGTGTGACATTTCGAGGCGTGTGATGTGTGGGCGAAAAAGTGTCGCGACTGGTAGTGAATTGGGGAGACTGGGAGGTTCATGAACTTCATGAGATCTCTATTCATTCATTGTAAGAACTTTAAACTTGTGGATAGCTGGAACCTGTATATTTCCTTGTATTTGAATGGAATACAAACAACAATTTTTAGTCAGTCTTTAGTGAATCTTTGCACATTGCTTGGCTGTAAATGAACTCTGGTTACTCTGGTTGTCATTACTGCGCTCTCAGTTCGGGTATTTTACATGCTCTCACCTCACACTGCTGTAGATATGTTTGCTCAAAACGACCCATATTTTGTCTCATAGTGGCGCTTCACATTACTGCTTTTTATTATCGCCACTGCTTTGAAACATATGGGACAAACTGGTTTGGAATGGAAGAGTAAACATATATTGTTCATATATTGTACCGTTCATAATCAGGACAGTACAGGCCTGTTTTTCTTTCCCTTTAGAATGGATTGCAATACAGCTACATTGTTTTAAAAAGATAATCTCTGTGTATGTTGTAACATACAGTAGTCATAGACGCTGTTGTGTTTCACATCATGTCTTTCTGATTGTAGAATGGTGGCATGGTTCTTGAAAGCACACGCTGAGGCGGGTTCTGCGTGAATTACAAGAGGCCAGCGAGGATGGGATGTCGAGGGCCTTTCCCTAGTACAATTTCTAGTGAAAGCTCTTTGTGTAACGGTGACTTCTGTCAGCAAGGATCGTAAGGGTGTGGCCAGCAAGGCATGAGGTGTAGGGGGGGCCCCCATGTGCATCTGTAGCCAGCATTTCAAAGAATCTGACTACTATATACGATTGACTGTAAACATCTAAAACACGGGGCATACCCCTTTTAATTGAGTGGACAGATAAACCGGTTACTTGGAAATGTATTTTTTTCAAGGCAGTCTCAGACATAACTGTGCCGTATAGCTGCACTACATTCCTGAACTTTGAATCAATCGATTACTGTCTCAACTGTAAGCCATTGCGTAATAAAAGACTAAAATAGCAAAACCCATATCAATTACCCATTCATTATTTTGTCGTCTCTTAAATACCATTGCTACTGTATTTGCAATATTCTGCTCTGACATCAGTGCTTCATGTGACCATTAATGTCTCAGTGGAACAGCGAAAATACAGCACCACCAAATTAGCACCAGGACTGCTAAGAACATCACAGTTATTTCAGTATTAACGCCATACAGGGTTCAGTTAGGCTCCTTGTGAGAGGTATTTTATTTCTTTTTGCACGTTTTTGCTGCATGAGGACACAGGAAGCTGTAGGTGCTGATGGTTGCGATCATATGAGTCACGCTAACCCACTGACATTTAATTCATATGCCTAATTTCACTGTTGTCTAGCTGTTGTGGTTACCGTTTATGTTGATATGTTGCATGCTTTGATCAGGCTTTTATAATATTGCAAACTTGATCGACTTTCTAAATGGCTGCGTGTGTGCTCCCACAGTTGATTTCTTTACACTAAGCTGCTTACCTATTGCCGATTCAGTCTTCCCAGCCTGGTGCAGGTCTACAATTTTGTTTCTGGTGTCCTTTGACA
>JAQMYG010000036.1:11718728-11735662 GCA_030014215.1 Clariallabes teugelsi | reverse complement strand
TATATATAAAAATCTGTGGTTCTCATGTTTCCTTTACATTAAGAGTGGAGTAAGATGAAGTGTTATGCATGACTTATTGCCAGCACCATTATCATCTTCCTCACATTACAACTCTTAAGTGTTTGACCAAGAAAGTGATTCTTATCTATCATTCAGTAAGGTCTGGTATTAATGCACTGCAATTGCCTGGTTGCATATTTTCAAAAAAATTTTAAGTTTTTTTGTACATACTAGACATTACGTGAGGCTACTGTTCCTTATATTGTCTTAAAAGTGAGACTTTGTCTTCAGGGAAGCGCAAACACTTCTGTCACAGCTCAGTACACCACGTCTAGACGTTGTTCTTCTCTAAAGTAGCTAATGTGCTGAAATATTAATCTGTCCCCATACAGTAAGGATATTCAGGCTTTCACTTTGATGTAAATCTCAAATCGATAACATCAAGGCCCCAGCAGAACGCCGTCATCAACCCGAATCTCTCTGTCACTCGCCACCAAATGTTTGAACTTTTTATTACCGTAGTGAACGGTGAGTCTCTTTCAAACCTTCAGTTATAAACGACATGTTTGACAGGCTCTTCGATGCTCGAGTTAAAAGTTAAGTCTTGCCTTTGAGGCAGCCTGTCTTTGTTAGCTGCCGTAAGTCGCGTTGTGATTTTAATACAGCCTTATCTCGTACAGCACCACCGTGCTCTATCATTGTGCACTTACAGAATAAACAGAAGTGCATGTTTACTTGCTGGAAGAGATGGCGAATTAATTCAATAATTGTATTTTATTTATTTATTTATAACTAAAGCCACAGTCATATCTTAATGTGAATGTGCTTCATTTGTTAAGATGTCCCGAGCGGAATGAGGAAAATGAAGTAATCTAAAAGTAGTTTCCGGATATATTTACATTAGTCAGTATATAAGTGTTAATTGACAACAGGCCTCATTTATCAAGCCGGATATGAACGGATTTATTCGTAAATTGTTCGTATGAGTGCTTGCACAAGAAATTTGGTATTCATGAAAATCTTGTCCACGACGCTCACATCCTCCTCATGCTCCTATGTGCATTAACACATTAGACCAACTAATATAAACGCTGACTCATTTGGCTTCAAATTTTAATTTGAATATGGATTATACTGTCATGTTTAAATTGTTTATTTATATTAATTTTTAGCATTTAGCAGACACCCTTATGACTGTTAAAAAATATAGCCTACACGGTAGTTCTCTGGGGAGAAAATTTGTAAAGGTTTTATTATTGTTTTAAAGTAATGCTGGTGCATAGCCATTAATACCTGCCACAGCTGATGGAAGATTTAATGCTTACTTGTACTTATAATAATAATAATTATTATCATGATTATTAATATAATGATCAGACTCTTGTACAGTCCTGACATCGCTCCACACCATTTCCACACGTTTGGACCATTAAAGGAGTTCCTGGGAGGCCAGTATTTCAGACATGAAGCAGGCAGCCGGATCATGGCTCTGCTGTACTGAGAGAATTTTCTTGATGGTATCCAATGACTAGTGAATGGCTGCGATATGTGCATTAGTGTAGCAGTGGATTATATAGAGAGAATTAAAGTTTTTTGTTTTTAATTCTAATAACCGTGTTCTGTTATTCTGCACAATTAAAATTCCCGGTTTTACCTGGTTTAATATTATTATTATTATTATTATTATTATTATTTGTAGTAGTAGTAGTATTTACATATTTGTTTAACATTATGGTACTATGCAAAAATCTGAGCCCCCCCCTCAGTTCTTTATATTTGGTCAGGAAAATGAGACAGTATACAAAGGTACAGTGATTTATGATTTGAAAACATGCATGTACCATTATTTTTCAACACAGACTAAAGTCTCCTAGGCAAGCTTTCTTTAAGCAATTTTAAGCAATCAGGAATAGTTCTCTAGGCTTCTTGAAAGAAATTCCAAAGTGCTTCTTTGGATGTTTGCTGCCTTTTCTTCGATTCTCTGTCAAGATGATCCCACACTCCTTCAATAATGTTGAGATGCAGTCTTTGGTGAGGCCAGTCCATGACCGATAGTGTTCTATGTGTGTGTGTTTTTTTTTTTTTCTTCTATCGAGGTATTCTTTGACTGCAATGAAAGTGTGTTTGCCAACTACATTAAAGAAATACAAGAAAGTCAGTCTTTTGGAAGCAAAAAATAAAGAAATGAGGAGTGTCTCAAGACTTCTGCAAAGTATGGTAGAAGTGAGTCAAAATAACTTCCACTTCTCTTTTCGGTTCCTACCCTAATCACTCAGTGTTCAAGTGTCCAGTGTAGTTATTATACATGGTTAGGTAGGTTTCAGCATAACGGTACCTTACTTACATTTAAGGAGTACATCGGTGATCAAAAGTGTGCAGATTTATGGAGGAATTTTTGCAAGCCATGACAAGTGTGTCATCAATACAGTATGTATTTTTTATTAAAGAAAAGATGAATTGGATAAAGAAAGGCAGAGTAAAATATATGAATCATATGCGGGTTTCCACTACTGTTGGCATGTTGTGTTTACGGGGCTAGCTCAGGTTCTGAAAAATAAAAATGCAAAAAAAAAAAAAAGAGCAGAAACGTGCAGTTCTTTGAATGACCACTAGAGCTAGCTGGCTTCATAAGTGAGCTAATCCCCATAGAGCTCGATTGTAAAAAGTCCAACTTGACAAAAGAAATAAACATGTTTACAGTATAGTACAAAAAACAGTTTTGATCTCCATTGGTAGATTTCCTGTTTATGACAAGTGTAGGGCATTAGTATTAAATGAATGTTAGCCACCTTAGCATTTTAGCTAAGCTAAAGCTAACATACCTAACTTGTGGTAACTGGTAACTAAGGTAAATGCTTGTTCCAACCAACATCTTTTCAACCCATTTATGGATTAATGGGGGTTTAGGTGGGTCAACTCCTACCAAGATGGTGATAACCCAAGCTCCTACAGTTGAGCTTCCAATCCTCACTTCAGAAAACCTATTGGTGATGTTACAGAGGATTTGTCCAGTTTCTTTACAGTCTGAGGATGTAACTAACAATACTCTTAATGAAATGTCTTCGTGTTAGCTAGTATTAAATTACACTATAAGAAAGAGACTTTACCTCTTCTTGTCAACAAGCATTCAGAAGTTTGATTTTGTGGTCATTCATTTGTTTTGTTCAGATTTGGACATATATTTGTAGCATCTTTCAGTTTAAAGATAAGATTACAGATTTGGTATAGCTTCTTATAAGAGATGGACAAGTTTTATTTTCTTCCTATTCAATCTTTCTGTTGATTTTTAAGTTGGTCTGTTGAGGAAAAACCGTCCCGCAAAATCAGGGATCATCCACTGTACCTAACAGTAGGAAGCATAACTATTCCTATTATTATTATTATGACCTCAAACCAACCTTGAAAAAAGATGTAAAAAATGCTCTTTCATTGTTTCATCTGACCGACGAATAGGGTTCTAGACTAGTCCAAGTTCCAGTATTGTCATGCCAACACCAGGCTGTTAGGTTTGTGGTTCGATGAATCAACAACGTTTTCTTCAGCACCCTTTCCAAATAGGCCTCAAGGTATTGTCTCATTCTGCATTGTGGACATTTGGTGACCCCAAACTGCAGTCATCTCCTCCAAACCTCAAACCGTGATATTTGGAGAAATGGTTGCCTCTTTGTTTACTATCCTCCTCACTGCATGTCGAGTCAAAAAGCACATTCATTACAACTTCCGATCATGTTCATTATAGCTCTGTTCTGTTAAATGTTTGCTTTTGTAACAGACATGGCCGTTTGTAGGTTTGTGGCTGTTTATAACCATGGTTTATGAAGATAAACACAATTTGTTTGATGAACGACTAGGGAAATTTGGCTTCTGTGTCCCTTTGTATTTATACGCCAGTGAAACAGGAAGTCATGGATGACTGCTTAAGAATTGCTAAATGCACAAGTGTGCTTAAAGTAACATATTAAAAGCAGAAATACTTCAATTCGGTTTTGTTAATTTAAGATTTCTAGGGATTTATTTCTTGGAAAAAAAAACTTCAAATAATGTTTGATATACTTTAGTTTTGATCATTTTTAAGCATTCCAAATGAGGTTTCAGAGAGCGGAAAGTATTGACCTTGGCCATCCAGCTGAAGAATTTGCGTTGTAGAAATGAGGGCTACTTTGTAAGCGCAGGTACAACTTTCCCTCCTCGTGTCTTACAGTACGGTGGTCAGTGTACAAAAGGTCACTGTGGTTGTTTTGGTATAATCCAATATACAGCTCATTTGACTGTGTGCAGTCTTGCATGTTTTGCATCGATGGTTGTAGGGCCTTTTATATGTTCATGCACCCCAGGCCAAGCATGTCTGATGAATATGAACAATAAAAAAGAAATTGGAATAACTGCGTAGTTTTATCTAAGATGAATTTATAATAAGAATAAATTAGGTTCATACCCAAATTAAAAATCGGGAAATGTAACTAGTTGTCTGGCTGTGATCCCACCAGTTAATTAACTTGTTAGCTTAGAGTGTACGATCCTAAAGCAATCCTATAACAAACAACTTATAAGCTCACTTTGTTCAGACTGTCAGCCTAAATCCGATTGGAATCAGATTTTAATCAGATGCTTTCATTAAAAAAACACTGAATGTGCAAATCAGATTGAGATCGGATTCCTAAAGATGTATCTCAGTCCGGATGCTCTACCTGTTTGGATCGGATTTCAAACTGTCCAATACGTTACTTGAAAGCTGACATGGACGTTCAAGTTCACAGGATTACATGGATCCATGGTGAAAACTCATTTAAAACGTGTGGAGACATAATGGAAGAAATGAAGATGGAAATAAAAAAAAAAGTATTTTGTAGAAAGCGAGGTCACGGAGGGTCTTTTTTCCGCTTTTGCCAATATTACCGCTAAGTACGTATGTAAAAGCTTCACCCTTGAATTTTCCATTTCCAAATGAACTGTGTTTTCAGGAAGAGCGCCTGGCTTAACCACAGTATGGAAATGGAGAACAGCAGTCCCTGGACAGAGGACGTCATGAAATGTCTGATTGTACTTTGGGTGGATGTATCAGCACAGACAAAGCTAAAAAGAATGTACAGAAACAGGGTGATATATGAGGAAATATCATGGTGCGTGCGAGCCTACAGCAACATTACCAAGATCCAATGCAGACAGGTCAGCATAGTGTCAGATTTGGGCCGCCGGTCTGAACAGAGTCAAAACCGATCTGATCACTTTCAGACCACACTGGGGACAGCCAGTCTTAGGAATCAGATTTGTGGAACAAATCAGATTTGCCTGAAATCTGAACAAGTAACACTCTGGTAAATCTTGCTGTTGGTGTAAAGCAGGGTGTTGTCTTACTCTACTGATGCGATAGCTAGGGGTATTATCGTCAACATTTTCATGGTATGATAACCGAGTTTAAAAATATCATGGTTTCACTCTATCATGGTAGTGATTGATCATTTACAAAAACACACAACCCAGTGGGTAAAATAAAAGAATAATGTATGACAAAATCATTATACAGAAGTCCTTTTGCACAAGGGGAATGGTGGCTGAGGTGGCTAAGGGTGGCTCTAGGTTGTTGGTTTGGGGATCTGAAGATCTGGTTTTGAGCCCTGCTGTCGGTGGGTTGCCCCACCCATACTACCCAGCCATTGCATGCAGTGCCGGTCACAAACCCGCTTAGAAAATGGGAGGGTTGCACCATGAAGAGCATCCGGTGGAAAACCTGTGCTACGTAGTGTGCTGATCGGATGTCCTCTGTGGCGAGCTCTTAACTGGAACAGCCGAGAGAAAGTATTAGATGTTTCTTTGCACAAAAAGATAGTAAGATGGAAAGTAAGATATTTTAATTGCTAAAATTATCAGTATTTATGACATTGTTGTTGCGTACAATAAAAGGAGCAGAAAAGTAAATAGAAAAGTTATCGATATACTGTACTCGGATTGACGACAGAAGGTACAGTAGCTATGTATAGCATTCAGAGCATTAGTAGGTTTTACAGCCAAAGGGTGTTGAATGTACCCGAGTCCCTGATGTGGAGAAACAGAGCCTGCTGTAGTATTATCAGGTGAAGCCCCGAGGGAGGAGGTTGCAAAATCTACCTTATGTTTCGCAGGAGTCCCAGGCAGACGCAAACGGGATGAGAACCACTGTTGAAAGGAAATTAATTGGGTTAAGAATAAAAAAATGGAAATGAACAGAAGTGAATTTCGAAAAGGTCAGTGGTGCGGTAACCATGACATCCTTACTGTAAGCATACATGGTTGTGACTGTGTGAACACATCAGACTATTGTACTAGAACCCTATTATTTTTTTTTACATTTTTTTGGTATTGAACGAAAAACAAACCCTGACTAAACTGACATTTTAATTGGCCTTTAAATTCAATCTTTTTTGAATATGAAGAAACGGTGTGCACAGACAAAGCAAATGAAAAAGTTTGCTGTTGAACAAACCACGGATGTGTTGAATTGACGTTGCATCATTAATGGTTATAAAAGCAAACAACGTTTTATTACAAATTTTCCTTTCTTTTTTCCTGTTAAATGAGTTGCATATAGTTATAAGCTGGAGTCCTGCTCTGCCGAGCGAAATGGAATGAGCTGTAGGATGATTGAAATAAATAGGGTACCTTAGGAGGTGATTAAGGATGTGATGAAAGAACAGCTTGCTTTGACGTACGCAAGCGTGCTGTGAGATTACATATATGAAATCTTTTGGGAAGGACGGGCTGTCCATTAAGTGAGGTTTTCTTGGATGAAAATAGCAAAGTTTCTCATCTCCTGTTCTGCTCTTGGTTCATGTGTAAGAATAAAGTCTTCATGTCTTTCAGTGTCTGGTGCTACTTTTAACTGACAGTTGAGTCAATAGCGTCTTTTCTTTTTCTTTATTCTAATTCTTTTCATTCACGCATGCTATCATCCATTCCTCACTGTAAGATCAATGAATAAATGCAGCACATGGCAGTAACTAGCTTTTGATTGTGTATTCTGTTGGTTGAAAAGAGATCCATTCAAATAGAATTTAATCCATTTTCTTTTATTGGTCATCAGGTTCCAACCTGCGTCTAATCAGACCTTGTCCAGAAGACACGCCGCTGGATTGTTGTGGAAGAACAGAGCCGTTGAATTAATTTACCTTTAGAGGTATGTGTTTTCTTTACTATGTGGTGTATACCTGTCCTATTCATAGTACTCATGGTTTCAAATGATATTGTTTGCTTCAAAGTTTATCCACTGGTGCATCTGTAGCTTAGTTGTGTGTTTAAATCCCACTCCTGCGTTTGAGGAAAGGTTTACTCCTTCAGTTGCTTGAGTGTCGCTGTGCAATAACTGTTCCTGCACTCTGACCACAAGCTCCTAACCCCTAACCCTTAAGCCCTAACCATAACACTAGGGGAAAAAAGGAAAGAAAAAAAAATGTGGAGGGGAAATGCGAGGTGCGTTCAAGTCAAACCGAGACTTTTCTTGATTGATTTTGCAGAATAACAGAATGCAGTTGTGAGACGAAAACCGGTGTTTATTTCTAGTTATAATCCATAAATTATTCGCCGTAACGCTGGCCTCCCAAGATCTCCTTTAATGCCTCCAACATGTGGAAATGGATTAGAGCGTGGTCAGGACTGTGGCAATAACTTCCAAAAAGGTCCTGTAATGTGTACATGATGTTGCTGAATGATTGTGTGTCCAGTTTCCACAGCCAGATGCATCTCTTCCTTTTAGATTCTAATCACTGTACTGTGCTTGATGTCTTCCGTAAATGTTAAACGATTTTACGGCTTCGTTCACAAGAAAGTCCCGGTTTGAATCGAACACCCTTGTAAAACTGTATGCAGTGGAAATGCATAATTTAATGTTATTCCCCTTGTTGGTCTGTCTCGGTGTGTTATTGATTATATAAGACATTGTGAAGTGGAGAATGCAGTTGAAAGTGTTCTGCATTCTAACAGTTCTTTGATAACATGACAGTAGATCATAAGTATTCCTAGTATTTTTATGGTGTACTGGTGTTTTTGTTGAGTTTGGCTTACTGCCATCGAGTCTTGCACGTTCTTCCGGTGTCTTTGTGGGTTTCCTCTGTGCTCTCTGGGTTTATCGCACATCCCATGAACATGCTGTTGAGTGGTTTGGCTACATTAGAATGCCCCACGATGTGAATGAGTGTGTGATTGTGTCTTCATGGTGCTCTGCGATTATATAAGTGATGATCAGTACGAACCCATGATTTCTGATGGTGCTTCAATAGAAATGTCTTAGAACCGGGTGTATTGTTTTCGTCTTACTGAGGCTTGCATTTGCTTCTTACTGATAACCATCATCACCGGAGTGTGTGGATTAGTTGTCCCATATAGAGTTTTTTTTTTTTTTTTCTGTTCTTGAAGGTGTGTAAAAGCGTCTAAAAGTGTTTCTTTCCCTTTCCTGACCAGCTCTCCTCAAAGGGAGTGCCAGGCCACATGTAATTATGCGTCCTTAATCACCTGAAGTCCCTCGATCTGACATTCTTTAACCTCGCTGTAAATGGGTTATTATTACTTTTGAAAACCCCGTCTGTGGTTTCAGTCGAGAAAGTCTTTATTTAGCATTGCTCGAAAGTGAAACACTATTTGGACAGTTTTATAACCGAAGACAGAAGAGAAATAATCCCTCGGTCACATTTCATATTCATTTTAAATACAAAGAACAAGGGTGAAAATGAAAAGATTCTTTTTTCTTTTTTTTTATTAAGAGTGCAGTTCACACAATAAATGGTTGTTTGTTTTTTAAGTTTATATCAGGCATTCTTTGAGATTTATATTTTTTCTTTAAAGCAATATCACACTACAGGGAGGGCTGTTGTACTGAATATCAGCACAGCGGTGATGTGCTCGTACTCAGCCACGATAGCGCAACCTAAGTGCCGAAGATCTCACAGTCGTGCTGATATTTAGTACAAAGGCATGTCCTTGAGTGTTTTATACAACAGTTCTACAAACGGCATTTATTATCAACAGATTCTGATTAGTTTCTTTATAACCAGTTGTTTTTGCTCTGGGAACACGTATCCTTCCACGACCGGTGGAACTAAATAACCACTACTTCTATCTGGTACTATGTAGGCAAAAGGTGACCAGAATAAACCCTGGAGGCGGTGGACAGTCCTGAGATACTTACAAGATGTACTTTATATACAGTATGATAACTTCCGGGTTTCTGAGTTGAACCCAGAATAGCGTTAAACGGAAAGCTAGTGCACTAGCATGTTCAATCCCTTGTTCCACACACCAAGTAGTGCCCGTGATCAGGGGTTTGAGAACGATTTTGAATTCAGGTTCGTGTTAGAAGCTATGATGGTGGTGGAATCTACTATAAGATTTTTCTCCGAAGTTTCCCCATTGGTGTTCATTTTGTTCGAGATCTGGTAACTCTGAGGCTTGCTGCATTACGGACCTGGACACGGTCTTCCAGGACGACGCCACACCCTCCAGGACAGAAAAGTTTCATTGTACCAGAAACCGGATGGATTTTATTGAACACATTTTAATACAAAACACGGCTGTCGGTTTTTCCTTTAATTTATCCTCTCTCTGTATATCCAAGTTGCTCTAAAAACGGCCACGTCTGTAGGGTGTGCCAACATTTCCATTTACCATTATGAGATTGCGCTTCCTCAGTGTGAGCCTGCTTGCTTAATGTCATGTCTTCAGAATGAAAAAGATAAACGACTATGATGACGAGCCACATTTTGGACATGATGAGTATACAGTCACATGTAGTAATAATAAGACAGGAGTATTAAGACTACAGAGGTGTGCTCATGCTATATATATTTTTTTCTCTCTTTCATACACATACACGGACAGAAAAATTGTGATGCTTGGCATTTCTTCTGGTGCCAAACATTTTTGTGCCCTGATGAAAAGCTATGCTTGTAGCCTGCCGAGCACTCAGCTTGATTGATGAGGGCTGCAACAGCTTCCATAGTCGGCCAGGTCCTGCAGCACACACACTCGCACACTCGCTCACATGCGCACACGTGGGTTTCCGTTTATGCTGAATCAGCCAAACCCACGATGATTGCGGTACTTTGAGCCGATCAACATGGGGATATGGCGGTGGATTACGCTGCATGCGTCCCGCATGTGTTTAGGCTGATGCGCCTCAGCAGTTGGCAGGGGTTTGCGGTCATGCCCAGGTTGCACGATTAACTAAGGCTGTGTTTACATGCAATGTTTACATGCATTACAGTTCTCGAAGACCACTTGGCTCAGACCGGACTGCCTTTCTCATAACCCTGTGCAATTATCAGCCTTATCTTGGCAGCTCCTCAGAAGGCACAAACCACACGTTTGGCTTCCTAGTGGCTTTGGCCAGTGCGGCCAGCGAGTGGCATTCCAGGCAGCGAGAGCAAGCCCAATCAGTTTTTGCCCCCAAATCTTTCTCCCATTTTTGTCTCCATATTTGGAAATGTTTACCTCCTTGTGGCTGCACAGTGCAGGAGGAAGACTGCATATGAGTCATTTGAACAGCATAAGGGCCTGCCTGTGGATCCTCCTCAATAAAGCCATAGTGAGTAAGGCTTGCTCTCGAGGCTACACACACGTGCACACACGCGCGTGCACACACTGGATACATTGTGAGTACCGAACATAACTTTTTTTTTTTATTTTTTTTTTTTTTTTTAATACTGTAACCTTTTTCCAGTTGAAAAAAAAAATAGCTTGCAAAAGTTTTCTTGGAAGATTTCATGTTTCCACTGCATTATTGTTGTATATGGGAAGACTGCTGTGCCTGTATTTTTCAACCTTTATTTTGGAAGTTATCATTTTGTCTTTAATAAAAGCACATTGAAGTTACCTGTGTTCTTCTTACTATTCATAGAAGCATGGAGCTGAATTTTCCTAAACTAAATTGCTAGTGGTCATGAAGCACCATTTCAATACTGATTCATTTATTTAGAAAGCCCATATGTCACCCAAATGACGTCCATATACCTGCAAACATCAGCTTTTCACTAAGGCCCTATGCCAGCCAAATGAATAACGGCCTCAGACTAAAATGGTCATCAAATTTGCATTCATAACACGGTTATGATGCAATAGATGCACATTGCACAATTTCCTTAAAGGTGCCATATTACACTGATCAGTCATAACATTAAAACCATTAACAATAAAACCAACTGGATTTGGGTTCCCCTTACGCCAATGGCACAGATCTGACACCCCCAGCGTGTGGCTGCTCAGGGCCTCTGAGGGTGTGCTAGGGTGTTTTGCATACCACTCATCTAATGCATTTTGTCTTCCCTTTAATTCCCTCTGTTTCACTCCTATTCCAAACATGTCATTTTAGTGTCTCTAGCTTTAAATGCAAGTAATCTACTGCCCACATGCAGAAGTGCATTTTTCTAGGAACATAACTGTAGGAACCGAGAATTCCCTGAAAACAGCAGACTGTGCACAGCAGTCAAGTCTGAGGAGGGGAAATGCAAATTGCACACACACACTTTTTTTGTCTCTTAACCACATTTATGGAAAAAGAAAAAAAGGGGGGGAAAACGGAGGAGATATTTTGTGTGCACATACTGGGGACCCATGTGAATATTCAAAAATGATCACAAAGTGAATTTTGCATAATAGATAATAGATCCCTTTAAAAGCGTTGATGTGCTTAGTCACATTTCCGTCTGCTCCCACCTCAAACATCACAGCTAACACAGCCATCAGCCACAAATTCTCTGTCCGAGGATTCTCCGTCAGACTAATTATGATACCTGAGCAGTGACACCACTGTGTAATTCACAGGCTTACTTTCAAACATTCTTGCTTACACATTGTCGCCTGTAGGATATTTACGCATTTATGCACAGTTTAGTCTGTTTCCGTCTGGCCACATGATCACCTGACATTTGTCTGGCTTTCATTCCATTTATTATAATTTTTCTTTTTTCTTTTTTATTTACCCAGATCTGCTTCGCTGCTTTGTGAATTTCATTAACCTTGCACTTGTATCCAGCTGTTAGTAAACACATGCAGATATGCACAAGAAAAGGGTAAAATAATTCCGGAGATCTTGTTCAGTCAACCCAAAATGATAATTTAGCATTTCTTATCTCTTCTGTAGATGGGTAGTTGTGTTCGCCCTGTATGAGACAATATCATGCATCTATTGTGCAAATATCATTATTTTGCAATTGCGAGTTAATATCACACAATTGTGACTTTCTAGCTTTCAAATATGAGCTAATATTTTACATTTTTGACTTTTTATTTTGCAATTACTTGTTTATTTCGCGCAATTGATCACAACTTTCTGAGACCAATTTTCAATGTTTTTAATAATCAAACCACAAGCTGCAACAGGAATAAACTAGGAATATGACCTACCTGTAGAATTCTACTCAGTGTGAACTGGTCACATGTCTTATGCTGAAAAGAATAGCATGCCTGCTGTGTTATAGGTAAGGGTAAGAGACTTAATTATGTAATATTAATTTGCAATTGGGAGGTAAAAAGGACAAATTCAAAGATGATAATGTGTAATATTTTCTTATATATGGCTTTCATATGCTTCTCTCTTTCACATAAAGTCACATAAAACTTCAAATGTCACCTCATGAGTTTTGACATTAGCTTATCATAAATTTTCCAGCACTGCTTTATAAAATATTTACGCTCTATTTTTGAAAGTGTTATAAGGGCCATACAGTTGTGGTCAGAAGTTTCTATAGACTTATCATGAACATGAATGTCATGGCAATATTGGGCTTTCAATGATTCATTTGAATTGGTCTGTTTCTGGGCCAGTATGATTATACCACATACATCTTTAATAGAAGAAAACCCCAAGAACTTGAAGCAACACAAGTTTTTTTTTTCTTTTTAATTTTGAGTTTATAATATCAATACAGCGTCAGAAATTAAGCATTCAGCATGAGAATATACATACACCCACTTGGAGTATGAAATCAGTAATGCTGAAAGAGTGGAAATGTCTTTTAATTCGCCAAGGCTAAAAATAGATTTGGTACTGTACTACAGATTTACACAAGATAGGAATGTCAGCTATTTCTAAATAGCTGTAGATTCCATGATCAGTTCAAAGGGACTGCACGTAAGTACCAGTTACTGGAAGGTGTATCTATTTTGCCATGGTCTGGAAGAAGACCCAAAATGTAAACCTCAGCTGAGAGGAAATTGGTTTGTATGGAACACTGGGGAACACTGGGTCAGGAACACACCAGGAAAGTTCATATCGCAATGGACTAAAAATCTGCTGACCAAGAAAGAAGTTTAAAAAAATGGTCCAGGACTGTCCATGATGCTCCATGGTAACTTCTGTTATATTGAACTTTCCTGTTATATTGAAAATTCCTGCTATCCGTTATCACCCGAATAAGGATGGATTCCCTGTTGAGTCTGGGTTCTTTCAAGGTTTCTTCCAACTGCCATCTCAGGGAGTTTTTCCTTGCCACTATCGCCGTCGCCCTTGACTTGCTCATCAGGGACAATCTGATCATTATGATCTATACACATTTCCATAACTTTCTTTAAATGTTGTGAAGCTGCTTTGGGACAGTGACTATTGTTAAAAGCATTATATAAATAAAATTGAATTGAATTGTTTATTTTGTGCATTTCCAACAAATAAGCACCTCTTAAAGATCAAATCTGACCACATTTTAAACTGCAAACTAAAGTTCTGGAAAAACTTCTTACATATTGTACACAGCGCTGTGCAAAAGTCTTAATCCAGCTGTCATTTCATTCATTCATTTATTCATTATAACACTTATCCTGTATCCTGAACACGGTTGCAGGAGGCCTATAGCCTATCTCAGGGCTCTTGGGGCACAAGGCGGGGAGCACCTTGGATGGGGTGGCAACCCATCGCATGGCATACAAGTATACACACAATCACACACTACTCTGCATGTCTTTGGATTGTAGAAACCCCCAGAAAGCACGGGGAGAGCATACATATTTCGACCACACAGGTCTGAGAAAAAGATTTAAGCAAAAAAAAAAGTCCTTCAGGAAGCCTGGAGAACTATTCCTCAAGGCTACATTAAAAAATAAAATACAAATAAAAAAAGTCTGGCTCTTTGGAAGCAACATATGAGGAAATACAGGATGGCTCAAGACTTTTGCACACAGTCCTGTAGATTGCATCACATTACACAAAGGGCGTATTAAGTCAATAGCAGTCTGACGATACTGTGGCTAAAATATTAAACATGTCGTTATTGGTCCTTACCTGATCTTTACCACCCACGGAGAACCATCCTAGAGCATATTACGCAAGTCAGATTAATCCTTTGCTGTCTGGCTTCAAATCACAGCCAGTCCTCTGTGACACCTTTCCCTCCCCTTTCAACGCACGTCCTTTTAATTAATTTCATCTGAGAGGGAAGTTTGTAGCTGTCGCTAATTTGGTGTGAAACTTTCACTGGGCCCTGTGAAGGGTTTTCATTAGAGCATTACGGGTAAAGAGCAGTATGGAGCAACCATGGCAACCCTGTATTCAAGCCATAATGTTCTTTTAATTGAGTGACATCTAATGAAACCTTGAAATTTAACACTAGTGTTAACAAAACAGTCTGGCAGGAGACAGAGACATGCGCTCAGCCAATGGTATCAGGAAGGAGGCATTCAGAAGATGAATGCCAGACATGATGAAGAAAAGAACGAAATGAAAATGAAAATGAAAAAAAAAAAAAAAAAACAGTTCACTTGGTTGAGGAAACTTTTGTGGTGTGCCTATGTGAATCCATTGATCACATCTATTGACCTGTTCATGTCCTTGAAAAGGATCAGAGCGCTGGATGTGCAGTGCATTACAGAGAACTCAAGATTAAACTCCACAAACTGTTAATTATCCAATTAATGGATTCTATTAAATGGAGCTAACTTCCTCTCTTTATAGCGTTCCAGAAGAGCTGATTTAACAAATATACCAATCCTTCACTACTGCACACCATGCATCTTTTTTTTTTTTCTTAAAGTACGAAAAAAGGCATCATGTAAGAATTGAGTTTCAGGTCTGTTCAGCTTATTTGGCCCTGAGGCAGGATGGCACAGCAGCGTGCCCAACCTGCGCCACAGACCTCTGAACCACAATCCCATCCTGCAGCGTTCATTTGTATTCCAAGCCTCTGTGGGCCTACACATAATCTCCACTTCCATCCCTTGTTCCCTCTTCGCCGTGCACATTCTTCCACCCACATATTGTGTCAGTGCTCTTCTCAAATCAATTCAGGGACTATTTCTCCTCTGAGCGTAAAAACAAAGATGACGACCTTTGCATGGCAACGTTACACGCGCGGCAGAAATAAATGAGATTTTAAAAGGCGCTCTTTATGATGCAGACTGAATCTCATATAGGGCATTATTTTTAATACAACTCCTCGGGTGTGGCACGTGCCCTATATTTAGGCTGGCCACTGATTAGAGCCGTCTTGCGTTGAGAAAGCCAGGAGGTGCACCGGCTCTTGTAGTTCGAGTTCGGCAAGAAAGAAACAGATTGATTCCTTTGATTTACTTTTTTTCCGCTGCTCATTATTGAACACTCTCTGTTTGGTATTCCATGTGTGACGGACTCCATCTGAAGGCAGTCGGATTGGGAGCACTACATTAATCAAAAGGCCAACTTGTTTGCAGATTATCTCACCAAAGGGCAGAGGGCGGCAGATGACGCCTTAGGAATCCTCCTACTCCAGTGGAGGATTGTTGAACTGAGACAAAGTTCCACTCTCCTCTCCTTATGAGATCCACCAGAGCCAATCAAATTGCATGGAACATGCTAATAAGAATGACAAGAGGTATGTGAATAGGTGTAAATCTGAACAACATTCTGCACAAAGTTAACTCAGTTTAGCTCAGAGACACAGCAGTTCCAATAAAGCAGTTCCTGACCCTAAACACTCATAACTAGTAAGCAACAGCCAGCATAGTAGTGTTGGGCTGAGCCCGTCATGCTAGACAGTCAGTGTCAGGAGGAGGAGCAGGTCTAGGGTCAGTCTGTACGACCGTATCTCGTTACTACACAATGTCAAGGAGCCGATGACACATACACATCCTCAGCCTACATGCCTGTTGGCAGGTGAGGAAACGAGGCTGACATGTAATGTGTTTTTTAAATAAAGTGGAATGAATAGGGCATGAATAATAAATGCAAAGTGGCATGCGCATCCTTTACTATTGACTGTGGCTGTCTACAAAGTCCCTACAAATACCAAATTTATGCCACACCATCCTGAATTTTCGATTCTCATTGGTTGATCAGTTTTCTGACATATTCCACATGATCGAAGACAATTACCTGATCAGTATTTAACAAAAGAAAATCATTGAGAAGTGGATACTTTTTTAGTAATTCAAACATTTCTCATTTATTCTCTATCTCTCTCTCTTCTTTATTTCTTTAAATGGTAACAAAAACATGAAAATTAATTGCAACTGAAACCAAAACAGAGAAAAATTAATGAATACAATAAGTGATCAAGTATACTGACAAAAGAGAAATGTAATGGTTACAGTTAACAGATAATACAGTGGAAATGTGTGTGTGTGTGTGTGTGTGTGTGTGTGAGAGAGTTTGAACAGAAAGAGAGAGGCCATTTTTAAAAAACAGAAAAAACGTGTTGATACTGCATACAGTGAAGTTTTCTATAATGAAGCATTTATTGAAAGTTTGTGGAAGGAGTCCCTAGTATCAATGCTTTTAAAATTGCTTGTTTATTGGCTCAAAGGTAAAGTGCGAGTTCGATTCCCGGGTGCTGCTGTAACCTTTTGCAGCCGGAGGTCTAGAGAGAGCTGATTGGCCGAGCTCTCTCAGAGGGGAGGGATGAGAGGTAGATGCTCCCACATTAATCGCGGCTCTACAGCCAATCAGGGGTGTCTGTGAGCTCACACAAGCGGAAGGAGCGGATAGCGCTGTCCTCCAAGTGTGTTAC
>JAQMYG010000036.1:11666958-11684149 GCA_030014215.1 Clariallabes teugelsi | reverse complement strand
TGAATTTGCAGAAGAGATGAGTGAAATTAGTTCATTCTCTTCAAGGGGAGTAAAGTATTCTAGGTTCTGATCTGACAAAATTATTAGATTTTTTTTTATCCCAAAATCCTCTACTTGGGTTTGGGTATGAGAAAAGTCTGTCGAAGTCAGACGAAGCCTAAAAAGTCATCATGTGAGATCATTTAAAAAAAAAAAAAAAAAGAGTAATTATAAAGAATATAAATACCACACACTAAATGTGTTCATGGAGTTTGTCATGTCTTGTCCGGATGTTACGATGTTACTTCATACACTGAAATGACTCTCTCTCCCTCTTTCTCTTTTTCTTCTCTCCCCATTCAGTTGCTGGTGACTCATCGCTGTCCATCTAAGAAAAGTCCTGTAAGTCTCAACACGCTGCCTGGTTTTTGACCCCTTTTCTTTCTCTTCTGTTTTTCATCCAAATTTTCTGCCTTTTCTTTCTTTCCGCTCCATATCCCACCGCTTAATCCTCATTTCCTGTCATCTCTTTGTCCTCCTCGTCTTTATACTCCTGTCTCATTCTTCTTTACTATATATCCTTTTCTCTCCTCTTACTCATTTTCATTTTCCTCAAGTCTCTCATCCTGCCCTAATGAGTTTTTTCTTTTTTTTTCCTATTCATCTCATGATTGAGTTTTGTCTAAAGAAGGGTTTTACTGTCCTATGGTTCACTCTCGGTATACTGTATTAAGTGAACTGCTAATTTTTACAGCAATGATGAAAATGACAGAAAAAAGGCACCATGCATGCAGATGAAGAGACTGTATATTAGGGTGACTTACAGAGTTTCCCCCCTACTCTCTGCTTCTCTGCGTGATGCCCAAACTTTTCTTATTTAATACTGGTGGAACTAATTATTGAGTCAGAGACATATTATACCTAGCCGATTGCCACTATTCTCTTGATCCTAGTACAGAAGATGATAAATTCAACACATGCACATGCTGATAATGAAATCAGTAGTCCGTGTGCCTTAAATCTCTCGAGCTCACTCACTAGTTTTCACATCTTTGGTTTTCAGACATAATTAACCTATAGTACCAGTCAAAAGTTTGGACACTAGTTTGGATTTATTTTATACTGTACGTTCTAGAACAATACACATTTTTTTCATTAGGTATTTATCTAACAACAAGAGTCAGTTGTTATTTTAAGACATGAAGGTCAGCTGGTCTGAAATAGTTCTTGCATGAACATGAGCATTTGCAAAACCCATCAAGCACCATGATGAAACCGGCTCTCATTAAGACCATCCCAGGAAAGCAAGACCAAAACTTACCTCTGCTGCAGAGGAGAAGTTCAATTCGTGTTAGCAGTCTCAAAACCCTCAGATTAGTGCTGTTGTTTAAGAAAGTTATGAAAGTCAGGAAAGACTATGGCATTAGAAGGTGTGACCAAACGGTTGACTTGTAATTAATTTGAAAGATAAAGAGATCAGATTTTGCTTTTAGTTTTGTTTTTTAATGGGATCACCGTTTCCAAAATGTCATTTGGATAGTACTTTGTATGAGGGGAAAAATGAATATGATCCCTTGTGTCATTTTACAGCTCTTAACCTGATCTTTGCCACATGGCCCTTTCTGTCAATTTTAATCAGACAGATATGTTTGGATGATATTAGAAGAGAAAGAGACTTTACAAGCATGTGAAAGTGGGCAACGTTTCCCAGATCCAGCGACACACACCTGTTTTTACACACCACTTTGTACAGGTTTATGTTATACAGTTTAGTATGTACTGTATGTGATGGATGTGGTATGAGGTGTGGTTGGTGCAGGTATGTTAAACGTGCTCGCAACCTTCGGGAAGGTCTTATTAAGGTTCAGAAATATCAATAAAAGAGCAGTAATATTAATAGTTATATTGCCAGCTGCATGTTCCCCGTTTTGAATAAAACACAGGAAAAACCTGCTGCTGCTGTTGTTTGCAGAGGACGTTGTGACGATTCTTTGGAAACATAGCATTCTGTGAAAAGCGGGCACTTCAGAAGTTAATGCCAACTATCAGTAATCATCTGAAAGCAATGTACCAAGCATTTAAATCTTATTTGAATAATCGCTTGGAAAAATTTGCATAGTAGTTTTTACTTGAAATGCCTGTCCTTCAAATGCACCCAGGAAGACCACAACAAACACAGATCTGAACAAACACTTTAAACAGACACATTTTCTCAGGCGATTTCTGTATTTGGTTTTTAAAACATAGTCATTAAAAAAAATAAAATAATAATAATAATATTTGCACAGATATATGAGCAGTGTTCAAGTGAAACTGGGACTTTTAATTGTGCAGAATAACAGAACACGGTTATGAGTGTAAAACCCCCCTGCTACCATAATGCACTTCTCCCAGTGTTTCGCTAGTGCTTGAATACCATCAAGGTAGATTGTTTTCTCAGTTTCCCGGAGTCTGCTTCATGTTTGAAATGCCGGCCTCCCAGGAACTTCTCTAATGGCCCAAACATGTGGAAATGGCTTGGAGTTAGGCTAGGAGAGGTACAGACCATGTGGCAATAACTCCCAGCCGAGTTCCTGAAATGTGCAAGTGGTGTTTGTGAATGGTTTTGTGTACAGTTCCCACCGACAAATGCGTCTCTTTTGCAAATTGGAGACGAGTTATCCATTAATTTTTAAGAATCAGGCGTTCCACTTGCTGAATGTCAGGGATGACTGCAGTGGGCTCCGAGCCACCTCAGCCGGGATGGCTTGCTTTAAAACTTTTGCACTGTTTTAATGTTTTACAGAAGCTAAGAGTCTCATCACTTAACTTCATTTACCTGAAATTCCATCACAAGTCAATCCTGGTTTGACTTGAACACCCCTTGTACATACATAACAATTTGGGCTGTCGGTAGATACATTTCTTTTAAAGTGTTGATTTCTGTGTTATGAAATTAGTTCATTAAAGCAAATTTTGAGCAGTTAATGCAAATGAGTGCATACGCCAGTCTTCCTCAGTGGAAAGTGGTGTTGTACTCAAATACTTACTAATGATTGTAGTTCTTGACGGTAAATGTGTGTTGCTCATGTGCCTGTACTTGCTTAATGTATCACAGGGCACATCTGACTTGACAAATTCTAGAATCAAAAGTCAGAAACATGGAAATAAAAAAATCAGTTCTGGAAACAGTTTTAGAATTTGCAGAATTGGTTCAATCTAAAAGGCCCTGATTCCAGAACTGTTCTCAGATCTGTATTTTGTTTGCTGGTCTACGACTTCCAGCTCAGGAATCTGGTGTCACATTACGGGAAGTTTGAGGGATTTGAATGCTGAAATATTTTAACACTGTAAGGATTTATAATTAATCACAAGCGTTAAAATGTTAATGCTTAATAGTTAATACAAATAATCTGGGAAATGCAATATCCAGGAAATAAAAAAAAAGATGAAATTTTGGGTATTGTTCGATTCATTTTCTTCTGATATTATACATATTTAATTGTAAGAAGCCTTCGTCTGACTTCTTGTCAATCATGACTCGTGTCAGGCGGTAAAAATACTACCTTTCTCAGGCAGCGATGTTCCATTCAGGATGATCCGCAGATGCCCTTTTCTTGCGTTTTTTTTTTTTTTTTTTTTCACTTGCAAAAGGGAAACACACACTTGCTAAAACCTGCAGAACAGATAAACTGCAAACATGTTTGGAAGTGTATCATTATCTTTTTGAGAAATGAAAAGTAAAAGCAGACACCTGAAGGCACTTTCATTACACCAGATACATTAATATTTTACTGTGTACCGATAGTGTGAAATGGGTCTCTCCTCCTAATTGATTAGAAGAATGGGCTCGGGGGGGAGTGGGAGGAGGCGGCGGCGGGGGGGTGGCGGTGGCGGTGTTGGCAGGGCGAACATCGTTCACGGTGATGGGAATTTCAGCAGGCGACAGTGCCGTGGATGATCTAACTCTCAAACAACACTTCAGTCAAATCCTCCCCCCACCAAAAAACTGTGACTCCACTAACAGGTTTAGCGCACACTTTTTTTTCCTGCGATTGATCCGCCGTGACTGCAAGTGCAAGCAGAACAAATCCGCATAATGATGGCCTCTGGAGGGGAGCCACAGCCGCTTGGTTAGGCTCGAACCCGTGTGCTCGAAATACAAGCCACACAAATGATCACCCCACTGAGAAGAGTTCCTCACAACCCTCCACCCTGAACATGTTCATCAAACTACAGAGGTTGTCCTCATTTATACGAGAGTTAGTGGCTAAGCAAGGACTTTTAAATAGAGAAAGACAGTTTTTTTTTCCAGCGCAGGTGAGCTCTTACAAATACACACACACACACACACACACACACACACACACACACACACTCACACACACACACATGCTGGTGCGGTACAGATGGTTTGGAGCCCAAGTGGGAACATGAGCTGTTACTTGCTGATTGTGCAGCACTGAACAGGTTTCCTGAGAACGTTGCTCTTCCCAGGTGTGATCTTTCTCATCACTTTTTTTTTTTTTTTAACCTCCCAAACAGAAACAATCATACCTGCTGCTAATCAAAATCACGTCTGATGTTATGCAGACATCCTTGAATCTGCCAGGAACGAGTCCTTATCCAAACCTCCTTCAGCTTTCTTTCTTTTCTCACATTTATTTGATGGATGATTTTACCCAAAGTGGTTTAAAAAGGAGCTGAATTTCACCCAAGAAAAGAGCCGAAGACCTGAGTGTCAGGTGTCTACAGTGTCTAGAGATTTTGAAAATCTTCTGGTTGCTACAACCTAAACCAGTGAGGTCGTAGACATGGACATGATGAATCATATAGTGTGTGTGTGTGTGTGAGAGAGACAGAGAGAGAGCAGGGGAATGAGCTAACAGATACTGATGCTTTTATTCTTCACCTGTGCAAAATACTGAAATGTCACGTTCGGCTTAGGTGATAGATCCGTACGTGCGTTGTGACGTTTTTCAATTATCACCTGTCAGTTTTACAGTCCAGTAGGACGATGCTGCATGACGATGACGGAAATGATAATCGTGTTTGTTTCATTTACACTTTTCATGCAAATCAGACTTCCTGATTTGGTGCATTATCATAAATCACGCTGGCTAACTGTTTAATCGTTTAGGGCCGCCACATTGGTTCAAATCTGCCACATCAATACATTCAAACACTTGCTATTAATATTATATGCGTGTTTCATTTGTATCGGGTGTCACTGACTGGCTTATTTATATGACAACAACACGCAGTGTTGATATAGGTTGATATTAATTACTGGTAGAGGTGTGCGTGCTCTGAGACACAACAAAAACATTATGTGCGAGAGAGCATACGCGTACTGGTCGTTCACACGCCACATCGACTGTGTTTATTTACTCATCTTCAGCCAAAACGTTACCTTTGTCGAGGTCGCACAGGTTAAAACGATTAACTTGATTATATTTTGACTGAGTGTGTCCGAAAATATCACGGGATTGGTCAGAATTCCTTCCCGAGCAGGCGGAAACGGGATGAGCAAATCAGAGCTGCGAGTTTATAACACCAAGCACAGTGAAGAAAAATTCCCGTGACCTCTTGCTTGCCTGTAGAGCAGCATCATTCATGTCGTGACTATGACAGAAAGTGGACTGTCACTTTTTGAGCGGCTGTATGAACGTGCTCAGTATCCTGGGCCTACTTTTATAACTGTGCTTCCATAGTGCCTCTGAATATGAAATTATTTAAGCACAGCCATTTTCTGAGAACGAATGACTAAAGCTATTTGTTTTCCCAGAAGCAATGTGTCATTTGTCCATTTCTCCTGGAATGCTCCAATCTTAGAATCCATCACAGCTTTTTTTTTAGACATTTGCGTGATTTTACAGTAAACAACTTTTCTTTTCTAACATTATTGTAAGTCATTACTCTTCTACAGCTGTATATTATAATCGAGCAATATCCCACTTAAGGTCGTGCCGTTGTACTGAATATCAGCACGGTTGCAGCCCTGATTCCTGACCCTGAAGACACTTTACAAATAGAAATTCTGAAGCTCTTAATCGTTTACACATGTATTAAAGTCATAATGTTGTCATGTCATGGGATGAGATTGGTTATTCGTACCTCATACTGCGGTGTGTATAATATCTCGTAATATCTCTGCCTGACTCCTACAGCCGTGCTGGTGATCGATCTGCTAGCCGATACTACACAGTGCTCTTCAGATGGAAAGATTCCAGATACCCTAAAAGGAGAGGGATGTCTGTGTGCATCATTCAGACTTCATATGAGAATATAAACATGCGGATAAGCACCTTTCGATTAGTAAGGCTAATTAAAACACCTACTGTGAAAAATAGAACGTAACGGTACTGTACTGTAGTTTGGAAAAAAAAAATCTAATTGCTTAGTCAGAAATAATTGTTATACAATACTGAGTGTTTATGATTGCAGCAGCAGGTCTTTGGGACAAATGTGTACAGATTATGCAGTATAATATTGAATCTAGGGCAAAAAGAGTTTTGACGATCTGCACATTTTTATGGTATCCATATGCATAGACATAATGCCATGAAAGACCTCAAGCGAGAACGAATGTGTCTTGGTGAAAGGTCACTTGTAGATAAATCGTTGTGTAGGAAGTTTTCTCCATTTCTCATTCATATTCCACACATAATCCCTGTTTGAAATGAACACGCACCAGGATTTTCATTCCCATGTATGTTTTTAGAATGCATTCCTTTAAGTGTTCTTCAAACTCTGTATATTTTAAAGACAACATATCACTCGTATCATGAAAGAGAGTTGAATGCAAAAAGTGTAGATTTTATTTCATTTATTTATTTATTAATTAATAGGTTAAAACAATTAATAATGATAACCTGTGTTGTGGGTATGATCTGTCTGAATCGCCCTCAAAGCTATACAATGAAAATGCTTAAATAGTGAATTTGAACATAAAATATTTGAAATAATAATTATGAAAAAAGGAACTGTGAAATTATTAAATCAGTAATAATTGCTAAAATTTTTGGTCAGTCAGTCATTTTTTATCATTTCTTTTTCTTTGTAGTTTTCAACAATATTGTGCCTCTTAGTGGTTTTTCAGGCTCAGCATTTAACTACTTAATTTACAAGTAAAAGTTTAGTCAATAGTCAGCGTAGTTGCTTAGTTCTTCTATTGTATCAGTATTTTTTGGTAAGAGCCCCCCCCCAACACACACACACACACAATTGTAAGATTGACCTTTGCTCATGTGTACATGCAAACGTCTTGTGTGTCTGTCATAGTGCATCTTAATTCCTGCAATTATGTAGATTTTAAAACTCATTTTTGAGAGTTTCAATCCTACAAGCTGGTTTTTATCAGATGTGACTCACAAAGTACATGTTGTTCCCAGCATTATTTCTGATTTATTCCAGCATGGCATTCAGTGAAAAGCCAAACGGTGAATACTCAAGCCAGACCTTACTAGCAAGGCTGCAGGGTTATTTAACGCAACTTGAGGCAATGACGCAGGTGTTACCATAACAACGATTACCCCTGATACCATAGTAGAAGATTCTTCAGGGGGCTAAAGAAAAAAAAAAAAAAAAGCATATTTATAGACTTATCAATCAAAAACAAATATGTGACTGTTTTACAAATCATTTCAGTAAAATTGGCCCGCTTATTGTTTCTAAAGCAACAGGTCTTACACAGCATGCTTGTGATTATTTGTATTTTCCTCACCACTCTGTCTGTTTTGTTTTTGTGCCTAATAATGGCTTCCTCTTTGTCAGGACACACATCCCAGGTTTAAATCTGCTCTGGATCATGCGGATGGATTTAGACAATCGTTTGGAAGACGCAGGAGTCGTCACACCAGACAGTAGTGCTATTCCTTCCCTTTGCTGACTCAGCGCTTCTGTCATTCCCTCTTTCATCATCTGCCATGTTTTAATTCCCATACGATTAAAAGAAAAACAAATATACTGTACATAAAAAAAAAAAAAGACGAGCGTCCACCAGAAACATCAGCGCTTTTAGTGGTTTTTAAGCCAATTCACAGAGTGCCTCTTTTTAAGTGGATTGAGGGAGAATTTATTGTGTTTTTGGCCGTGTTCCTTCACTCGCCAACTCATTCAGTAAAAAAAACCCAGGCTTTTAAGGGCCATTCTGGGCCTCAGAGAAGCACATTAGATTAGCTACTCCACATTAAATCCGGGCCGCTGCAGGAGGTGTGAGGAGTCTCCAGATACCCATTCAATTCAAGAACGCTTGGCTGAACATGAAAGCAACCTGTCTCTTGTATCTCTAGCGCTCGCTCGTACTTTCGCTTACGGCTGAGCGCTCGTTCAAATTCAAACACCTGAACATACGAGTCTTTAGGTCCAGGTTGTACCCCACCTCGTGTCCTAAGTCTCCCAGGATAGGCTCCAAGCCCCACAACCCTGTATACAGTACATGATAAAGCGGTATAGACAATAAGTGAGTAAGTATGCGTATATTACCTGTAATAAATTGCAGCCTTTTACGATTAAATAATTGCGCAGGTCCATATTACGATTTTAATTTTTATGCGCCATCGTGCACTACTAGGGGAATGTTAAATCCTGAACCGATCATTATCTCGCATATCCTCTTTTTATTTATCATCGTGCTAAAGTTGATATTTCCTCAGCTTTGTTTGTTTTATTAGGGTTGCTTTTCAGAGAGACAGATTCTATCCCACATACACTTCCAGTACATGTAAGTCAAGTCAAATTTCAAGTCAAGTCATACACTTCCAGTGAGACCTACTGTCAAGGTCTACTGCCAGTGTGCTTTTCGTGCCTAAATGAGAGATGGAAGTGGAAGGTCGTTGCTGCATATTGTTTGCTCCAAAGTGGTGATTCTGACACCTTTGGTCCGTCACCTGCTTTCACTATACTGGCAGAGAAACTGGATTAATAAAGTATTTCACCCATTTGACATACGCCAAATTCATTAAGGCATTGACCAAAATTAATAAATATATATTTTTTAAAATAAGTAAATATATAAATAAAAGTTATTAAAGCTGTAAGTCTGTAAGATAATTTTTTATTCCTTCTCATTTCAGATGGTGTCGATGTTGTTTTTTTTTTTTTTTTTTTTTTTGGTAACAGCAGCTCTGAAAATAGTTTTGGTTGCACGACAAATCCCAAGTTTGTTTAATATGTCACTGTTTTTTTTTTTTTTTTTTGCCATTGATGGGAGGAGTTTTCATTAAGCGAGCTGTGCTAGTCACAACTTATAGATTTCTCTGACATCCAGTACGTGATTACTGAAATGCTCGACAACATTATAGAGGACCTATTATGCACAATTATAAAAAAATTTTAAAAAGCGCATTTTTCGACATTAACATGGGTCTCCAGGCTGTGTATACAGATGGGCCACATTTTATAACAGTTGTTATAACAGTTGCCATTTTTTAAAACTTGTATTGAATTTTGGCAGCAATGTGCAGTACAGTGGTACCTCTGCATGCGACTTTAATCGAAAATCAAGTTAAGACTTCTATTTTGCGAAACGCATTTTCCCATAGAAAATAATGTAAATGCAGATAATTCATTCCAGCCACACAAAAATATTACCAATGTTACCAATTTCCAACACTATAACTTTATTTTTGCATATAGAAACAATCAAAACATTTAGAGGCATAAAGGCATGCAAATGAAGTAAAATATGAAATTTATAGACAATAAATCTCACGTCACCTTTTTATGATTCCTTTTGGCACCAGCTACTTTAAAAATTAAACTAAAAGTGGCTTCCTTTCCTTCTTGCTACCGTTCTTGCTTCTTAAACAAAATGCAAAAATGCACAAAAAAAAAAAAAAAGAACAAATTGCTTTGCTTGGCTTTCCAATGATGCAAACAAGTTTTAAACAGCTTCTGGACATGTGTGCAACCTGAGCACACCCGCAGTGTAGGCGCAAGTTCAGTTCGGCTCGGTTTGGTCACTCGTAATCCATAGGCAAATTTCTTGACAAATATCAGTTCTTAAAGCGGAAATTCTTAAGGGGAGTTTGTATGCATGGGTATTACTGTACTGTATTATGTTTCCTCTAGTTGCACCATCATTGATGCAATCATATGACTGTCAGAAGAGAGCTATGTATTTTTCATGTTGAAGTGTGTATACATTTTTGGGCCCCCCTACGCACATATAAAAAAAAGGTATGATGGAAAAACTAACTCCAGGCAAGAAAAAGGTGGACATCAGTTAGCTTCGCGTTTATTTGATAAACTAGAGTATAATATAGCACTATTAAATGCAACTACTGTACATAAGGATAAATAATTTGGTGTCGTTTTTTTTATAAGTGAAAAATGATATACGCAGAACAGTTATCTGATCTTGGATTCATCTTGTAAGATAAGTTATATATACTCAAAAAATCTTAGTATGAAAGTTGCGTAGGTTGATCATTTTGACATTCCTGAGAGCTGTGCTAACAGAGCACTGAGGGATGATTATAATTCAGACCCACTATTTTTCATATGTGGTTTTTGGACACATCCTTGAATAGTTTTACTGTATTTGCAAGTCACAGCCAGGAGAAAGGCACATTTCGTTCTTAAATAACTTGCAAATATGGTAATAATTTGCACTTGGAAAAAAACAAACATGCAAAATAGAAAATGTGGGAAAGATGTGACATATTTGTATGCATTTATTATTATAATATTTTTTATACACATTTTATTTTATTTTTGTATCTATAATTATGGCAGGCTCCGGTTCACAAGGTTGATCTAACGGATGCAAATGCCCTGATGGAAGTCAATGTGCACAATCGGTTTGTTATAACGAGTACGACACGTTGTGTGATTATACGTAGAGGTCATCTGTTCATAGCTCTGTGTATTTGAGTATTCAATATATATTGGTTTGGAATATTGCAGTCTAGCTTTTGGTTTTTGTTTCTCATTGATGCCTGATAATTTTTTGGTGAACCATAAATTGTTCCTGCACCTGTTTCTGGAGGTTGTTAGGATTTCATTGATGGTTGTTTTAGGCTTTTATCCTTCCTGCTCTGGTAATGGCTCTGTACTTTGCTCTTGTTGTTTTTTCCCCTCTACTGACCTGGCCAGTGCTAAGTGCACTACAGTCTGTTTTTGTTTGTCTGAATATTTTTATATAGCCATTTTTTTCTGGTCTATGGTACGATATTTTGTTGCATTCTGTAATTTGCTTGCTTTTTTAATAGGCAGGTTTTCAGTCTTTATTTTGGAAACGCATCATTCTGCACATAGCCACAGTCAGTGCTTGTTGCCTGCGTATGATGTACTAGCACAACTATGCAAGTTATAGCGCTGCCTCTAAGAGCACTTTGAGAAATGATCTGAACAGGTTCAGGGCCTTGTTTTAGGGCCGAGGGCAGAGTGGACGTGCCACGGCCAGGATCTTAACTCATAACCTTGTGATCAGCAGCTTAAGTAGCCTTATGCACTGAGTGACCGTAATCTCAGAGTCCTGTAGTGTTTTAATAAGATGCCAAGTTATGATAGAAATGCTGAATGATTTAAATAGCAGCGAGACAGATTTATAGCACTACTAGTAAGCACATATTCCCTTTGACACTTTTATATACATATACTGTACATATGCTACATTTAAGATATTTTTAGAACAGATTTGTGGAGGATAAATTGTGGGTGATTTACAGTACGGTGAATGATGTGTAAATGTATGCTTTTATTATGCAAATAAACATACCTGTAGGGAAAGCTGCTAAAACAAAAACTAAGATGATAAATCAGTCACAACTCAGATGGTCAAAAAAAAACATAGCACTCAGATCAGTTACTGATTAAACCAGAATTTATTTATGAAGTACTAGAGTTAGTATCGATATTTCGAGTTTGTAGAAATAGTTAAAAGTAAGCTGATCAGCTTTAATGTAATCAGTGATATTATTATTTCAGGTTGAAGCCCATGTACATATCTGACTTTCTTTCTGTACACCGAGCTCTCTTTCTAACCTATTAATACGAAGTATCTTGCGTCCTATTTTTGCTAAGTTCTACGTCTTACGTCGTCAGCCAGATACACTCCTTGTTCGGTAATCTGAGAGTGAATCACAGATCCTTAATCCTTAAGGCCACCAGCATCGATCGGTGCATAGGGCAACGAGTGTTCTCCGTTGAAGAGAATTTTCGTTGTTTCCGTAGCGGTTGGATTTTTACAGGGTGGGTTGCTAGCCCAACGCCCAACCCTTCTCCTTTCTCATCCGGCATTTCTAGACATCCAGTTCTAGACCCCCGGCTGCGAGATGTTACAGCCTCACCCGGGAACCGAACCAGCGATCTCCGGATGATAGGGCGAGCAGTTTACCACTGCGCCACTCGGAGGCCCTGAATCACAGATAAGAAATCTAAAAAATAAATCGGATAAAGATTACCACCTATACCATTTTAGCGCTGTAATTTTAGTGTAATAATTTGAACTAATGCCAGTAAACATATTCAGTTCAGCTTTTCTATTGGTGCAGGTGTTTGTTCACATTAGGCAAATAGCTTATTAGTAGCTTATTTTAAAGTAGATTATTAAATCCGCCACTTAACTGTTCATACCATCACTTTTACTCAACATTTTGATTTCACTTAAGGTGAAGGTAAACTTAAGGCAGATATCCAAGTACTGCAAAAGTTTCATTAAATTTTGTCCAGCAGTCGATTTAAGACGCGCCCACAGTGTGACACATTCGCAGTACGCTGTCCAAACTTGCGGTTTTTAATCTGGCGCAAAACTGCTCATAACTTCACTTTCACTCAACATTTTGATTGCATTTATGGCGCAGGTTTAACTTCAGGTAAATCCCGAAGGACTGGCGAAGTGTTAAATTCTGTCTAGACGTGCATACAACCATTCAGGCAGAAATTTTTCTGAGACTGGTTTCGGGTCCTCCAATGTGTGAAACGTAGAGATATAATTGAAAGTGCGAGTTCTAACCAATGTTCAGACAAAACCTTTCTTTTATTTATATAGATTAATTTGGCCTTAAGCACATGTTGCGTAAAGAAACCACACGCTTGGTGTTCAGGGGGAGCCTGTCCTCTGCTAGACACATGGTGTTGAAACTACACTGGGGAAAAACAAGGAAAAAAAGGATCATTGAAGCCCTCATGGCACCTAACTTGTTTTACACAGGGAGTGTTGTTGCAACAAGTCATCATAATTAATTCATTATGGCGTTTGTCACCACGGGGGTCGCTCACGTCATTAACATTAAACCTGCATCCGTTAGCAGAGCGAGGCTGGAGATTCCATATTCATCCACCGCTGCCTCACGCACGGGTTTAGCGACGCGTTCATACCGAGCTCGGTTACAGAGTTTAAAAGTTCACCCACTCTTTTAAGTCATTATCTAATGAATGTTTTTGTATATTAAAATAAAGAGAATGTATGAATTGTTGAGGCCCTCATTCTCTCCCATAGGACTTTGTTTTTTCGCAGGTGATCTTAATCGAGCAGACAATATTAAAAGGAGATGAGGTGCTGTATGTACGACTGATAGACAGAGAGGCTACGCGTCATCTACCCAGGCTGCAATCAGTCAGTAATCAACATCTTGTATTAACACGCCATTACGTTCAAACTTCTGAGTAGTGTTCTTAATAGTCCAGTGCAAAACCATGTTTTGCTTTTTGGTATTAAAATGAGAAGAAAAAAAAATTCTCCCCCCCAAATTTTTTTTGGAAAACTTTTTGAATATCCCCCCCCCCCCCCCCCCCAAAACACTTTTTTATTCCATAAAGTTTATTATGGCTGCACCCAAAATGTTAAAAGTCAAAGTCACAAAAAGTATTTCATTATTATTTTAAAAACACTTAAGGTTTATGATGTAAAGTTTGCTACATCTAACTTAAAGCATGGATAAAAATCAAGAGATTAAGTAATCTTTAGTACTTGAGCAAAACTTAAATGACATAGTGAATGAATATTAAACAGGTATTTTCTTTCTCCTTTTATCAGTTAATCAACACTGCTCTTATTTTTCATCCAGAAGAGCATGTTTTCTCTTTTGAGTTTGGTTGCTATCAAGGTCTCATTGAGGTTTATTAATTTTTTTTATTTAAGTGTGCCAATACTTTCTCTTTGCCTCTGTATCTGCATGTGGATTTCTGTAAGCTGTTTTTGTTACCGTGTGCACTGTTAAAATTTAAATATATATAAATGTGAACACAAGCCCTAACCTGGCACCATGGATGGCAAAGATGGAGGTTTTTAAGTGACATTTTCTGGTTTTTGGGATGAGATGATGATGATTTATTAAAACAGGTCTGCTGGGTTGTTCTCGAGACGTAGGGCTACAACAAGAGCAGATGCAACTCAATTTCAGCTGCCTCTGGGAGTGGTCAAGCTGTGACATAGATAATATGAATTTGGCTATTTGTAACATCACCTTGTGTGCCAATGATGTAATTGTCTGTGTGCCAGTCTCCTTGATTTGACGTCAGTTTTGTTTATGAGGATAATATAATAACGTTTTGTCTAGGCTTCTGATTGGCCCCCTGTTGATTAAGGGGGCTCCTAACAGCACTTAACAGGGCGTTTTGCGTTTTCAAAGATATTTTTAAACCGTAGGTCGTGTGGACAGAACAATTTTTAAAAATGAAGAAAAGTCTCCGTTTTTAAAAACACCCGGTTACATGTGGACATGGCCTCAGTCTGATTGACATGGGAGTGTGTTGTCCTGTCTCCCACACTTGGCCTGATTTTGCTTTGGGTCATTGTGCATCTTCTGGATTTAAACTTGCATAAGGGCGTAATAAATCGTGTATAATAAATGCTGCAGTGTTCAGTCCTATTTTAATAGCTGTATATTGCACGTTAACCTTAAGAAGGTTTTATACCTTGCTATCAATATCCGTACTAATAAAGGTCATTGTTCTATTCTCATCCTGTTCGTCATATGAAAGCATTTCATCCTGAGTATCTTGGACGCACACAAGAAAACTTGGTATGAAGTCTATAAGTTTAATATCAATGGAATTCCCATTATATAAAGAGCAATGCAAAAAAAAAAAAAACATTTATTTTTTCCTTTTCTTTGCTCCTGCATGACAGATGGAAAACAGCCAAAAGAACAAAAGAAGTACTACCTCATAATACAGCAGCCTTCTTTCTTAAAATGGCCAGACTGTGCCTAATCATTCCTAATAAGTTATCAAATTCGAGCATTTTCCAGTCTGTGACGGTCCAGATCTGTTTTTGAAGCGGAATATCACTTAATCAAAGAGACACGATGACAAACACATTCTTATGAGTCCTCTCCCGGTGTTCAGTACTCGATTTAGCATCATCCTCCAGTCCAGCGAGACAAATTTAGGAGATGACTGACTTGGCCAGGCATAAGCAAACTGATAGCAGTGTAATGTGGCTGTTTATAATGAAGCTGTTTTGATTAGAGTAATGATGCACTCTGGCAGCTTTCTCAGCGGATATTAACCACCAAGCTGTTTTCCAGACGCCCCCTCTGCTGCTGCTCGAGGGGAACAGAAAACAACACTTTGGTTTATTGGAGATGGAAGGTCTCTGGCCATGTCACACTCTAACTGCCAGACTGAAAGACATTGACTGTTTTTTCTGAGTCATTGATCTTTATCACATCTCAAAGGACTACACAGAACAGTTGAAACTCCCGACCCTTTAAATATCACATTAATAATATATGCTGCTTTTATTTTATATTTACAGTTTTGGTTAATGTTGGTTCACAGTCATGTTGCTTCGTGACGACTAGATAGGTGTTGACTAGATCATTTTAATTGATTGGCCACCTCACTTGCACATAACATTCTTTTTGAGCCTAAAAAAAGAACATCAGAATTGCAGTAAACACTGCTACACAACTATCTCATGTAGGTCTGTCACAATTATTACACAATTACATTAGCCACTGTTTTAAAGAGTTGCTATAGACTTCCTGTCAGCTCAGACCAATCTGCTCATTCTCATTTGATCACTCTCATCAACTCCCATGTGTTTGAGTCGGTAGACCCTTCAAAAAAAAAAAAAAAAAAAAAAAAAAAAAAAAAAAAAAAAGCCACAACCATTACATGCATTTGAGGGTCTTCCCAAACCAGTTTCTATTCAGTTCGAAGACTCCTTTAATTTCCCTTTCTTTTAAAGGGGGAAAAAAAATGTCCTGGCTTGATCGCCTAAGACGTTCTGTTTTTTTATCAAGACAGTGCACAACCTCTCACGCACCACTTACACATTACAGGAACTCAGACGGAAATTTTTGACACATTCCCTGTACAGTCCTGACCTCGCTCCAAACCATTTCCACATATTTGGGACTTTAAAGGAGTTCCTGGGAGGCCAGCGTTTCAGACGTGAAACGGACATTCCGATCATGGCTCTGGTAACCTTAAAGTTATCCAAGCACTAATGAAATGTTTTTCTGAGTGCATTGGTGTATCAAGGGATTATATGGAGAAATAAAAGTAGTTTTTACTCTCATAACTGTGTTCTGGTTTGGCTTGAACACCCATTGTACAATATTGGTTATATTGAATGGCTTCTGGAACGGGCAAACTGGAATGTAATTATGGACAATCCAATAAATGTGATTTTTTATTATTTTTTTATTGGTATTTTGGCTATTATGAATGCCAAATGTGAGACTCAGGACCAGTGCATGTTTAGGACACAATGTAGACCTGGCTTTTCTAAATACTTCAGGCTTACCTCAGATATACTTTACTTAAAAACTTCTAAATATACTAGGATGTAACTGTTATTAACTTTCTAAACCATCTTTCTAAGTCAATCTGCCAAACAGGTTTCTAATTGTGGTCAAATACTCAAATTGTTTGGGCATCCAGGGTGAGACTGGGGTTACTTCGGTTTACTTTGTGTCTGTAAACAGGCTCTCTTTCGGTTACAGTTATTGATAGTTACTCTTTCCTACTTCCTAACTCTCACAGCCTCTCCTTAAACCAGTAGCACTTTCTTTATCTTCGAAATCACAAACGTCAGATCCTCAGTAGGTGTCAAGCAGAAACCAGTAAAATCAAACAAAATCAAAAGGCAACGCTCACTATGGTTGACGTAGTGAAGAGTGACACACAAGCAGCTCCTCCTGCCGCTACTTTGACTTTTGATGTCGATCATAATTGTAAAAATTAATCCATCAGATCAAAAGATAAAGAAATTAGGCTGACTCTTGGGGGGGGGGGGGGGGGGGGGGGGGGGGGGGGGGGGGGGGGGGGGGGG
>JAQMYG010000036.1:11609772-11631410 GCA_030014215.1 Clariallabes teugelsi | reverse complement strand
GTTTTTGTCTGAACGCTAGTTGGTGCTCCAGTATAATCGGTCCGCTGAAACTCATCCAGTGAGAAACGTTCCGCGGTGCAAAAATAAGTGCGATTAAAATGCGTTAAAAAAATTAACACGTTATTTTTGTGTAATTAATTAATCTAAATTAACGCGTTAAAGTCCCGGCCCTAATATATATATAAAAATATATAAAAAACTACCTTTAATATCCACAAACAATATTTTACATTATGTTTGACCACTGCTTTAACTGAAAAGGCAGAAACAGACAGTATTAAGGTGCTTCCCATGTTGCCATGGCATATGGTCAAAAAAAATTTTTAACAGCTACACATTTCTATGTAATCAACTGTCCTGATGCATGTGTATTGAAATAATTTCTGTTGTAATGTTTCCCTTTTACATGCAAGACTACTTAGGAAACGTTTTTATTTAATATCCTGTAAGTTGGTGCGATATGGTTTGACCATGCCAAGAAACTGAGAAGCACCAAAAAATGCTAAAAAATAAATAAATAAAAAAGTATTGTAAAATGAATAGGCTGAGGGGTACTCAGGGCCGCCGGTGCATTTGTGAGGCTCATTCATTTGTCCATTCACAGTAAAAGTGAAGAAAGTGCTCTCAGACACAATCCGACCGGTTGTTTTGGTTCACACCTGATCGTGAATGCTGTATTGTGTCTAAAACAAGCACACTGAGAGAGAAACACCCTGGGGCTCAGTGTAAATTGACTTAACAATGCAACTGTGAAAACATCCTAAGGAGAATGTTGTAGAAATCATACATTAAAAGCCAGGTGAATGGGTGTTTTTGGGCCATGTTATATGTATTTGAAAAGTATAAACACACACAAATAGACTGGCATGACTGACACTGAAACTATAGTCTCAGTCAGAACATATGCAGATTGTGCATTTCACTAGAATCAAGACAAGCAGCACTGTTTACACCATTTCACAGGTCTATGAGATGTGTGCCAGGAAAAATGGATAAGTTGACAGGGGGAAAATACTATACAGTATGTGAGTGGTAACAGACCTGAGCATGCAGAGCGCCATAACATATCATTTTATAACTGTGCAGATAGGAGTTAAATGTATTTGTGTTTAGGATGTGTTCACACCTAAAATTTTGTCACATTGCAATTAAGGGCCTGCGCCTTCATCCACACTACAGGTTTAAAACGGGATTTTCATACCTAAATAGTATTTTCATTAAAAAGTAAAAAAAAAGATGAAGCACATAATATGTGTATATATCTATGGATCTGGTGTTTTAAGAAGAGAATCCAGGAGAAGAGGGAATCATGTGAATGCACAGGGTTCTAATAATAGTGGAAGGTCTTTTATACCTTTGTCCAGCATCTCCGGATCATTACACTCTGTTCCTTGAACCAAAGTCCAATTTAAAGAACTCTCAATCGTGGTGAATGATTCGGGTATAACGTAGGCCTAGTACACACATTCATCATGGGATTTTCCCTTCATTGAAGGGGAAGGGGCTTAAAAAGTACACAACACCCCACCCTCCCCCAAACCCCTCTGCTCATCTAACACGAACAGCATGTTCTACCCAAATGATAATGCAAGAGCAAAAATAAAAACAACAAACACAACGTTGCCTGGCAGCACACTATATAAAAATATCTACGGTACAGTATACTTCCTTTTTTTACATTTTTTTTTTTTAATACTAAACTGCCAGGTCTCAGAACAGACAGTCCTCATTACACATGTCTCCATAACCAATATTTACTTCCAAAGACACTTTATAACAAGTGCATTCCTGTAACTCGGAACTTATTTTAATTGGCAGCAAATATAAGCATACTTTTAACTTATTATAAATATCCAGTGTTCTTAATAGAAAAGAAAAACAGGGCATAGTGCCAGCTGAGGAAACCTTGTTTAGATGTTTGAAGTGAAGATGTTCAAAATTATCTTTCTGTATTAGGCCTGATGAAAAAGTAAATAAACACATAAGATGTTATGATTGGAAAGATAGTAATCTTTCCCTTGTAATACAGAATTGATCCTACTGTAGGTACATACTCGCATATCAGGACCAACAGGGGGTCAGGGGTAGATCAATGGCTAAGGCATTGGACAAACCGGTTCAAACCCTACCCTACCCCTACCAAGGGCCCCACCAAGTTGCCCCTGTTGGGCCCTTGAGCAAGGCCCTTAACCCTCATCTGCTCAGATGTATAATGAGATTAAAAATGTAAGTCGCTCTGGAGACGGGCGTCTGCCAAATCCCTCAAAGTTCAATGTATTTTTAAAGCACATTTAACACAACTTAGTTGACCAAAGTGCTGTGCAATTCTAAAATAGCTGCAGACATACAGTAGAATCAGACAATAATAATAAAAATAAAATAAAATCCAAATAAAACAATATACAACATTAAAAAGTCCACCCTCATTGTATTAATTAATGTAAATATGTAAATGCCCTTAGTGTACACGTGTGCCTCTGATGCTAGGAATAGGGACTTTGTACATATGTAAGTATTCATTTTATTTAATTAATTAATTAGTCACATCCATATAAAATTTGTAGCTGGAATTTCATTCCTAAATACTTGCCTCTGCTGACACTGCATATCTAATGTCCACTGAGGATGAGGCAGTTAACACAGAGAACAGCAGGTCACTCATTACTCCGAGATTTCCTGTGGCCCTGCACAGCATGCTCCAGCAGTCCCCCTGCAGAGTGTGACATTTCCAGCAACATGCCCTAATGCGTGTCTCTGCTCTTCATTACACAGGTACACTTTAAACAGCATGGCGCGACCAAACATGATTCTTCACAACATCACGGAAAGACATTGTTGCTCAAGTTGACAGTTGGTCATCAATTATCATGTCTCGTTCTGTTTTCATTATAATCTGTAATAGTCATGTTACTGAATGTGATCCCTCGCTAGTATTATAAGTGACTCTAGAGCTTTCCTGCTTTTTATATAATCTTAAAGGTTTCTTTCAAAATAATACACACTGTAATGTAAAACTCCTAATACAGAAAGAGGCAGCTTTAACATAATAATGGTTGTATCCATTCTTTAGTCATTAACTTTTATCTTTGTGGGGAAAAAAATGCATTATATAACACAAAGTTATGTGGACACCTGACCACGTCACACTCGTTGGACTTTCTGAACATTCCATCCCATTCCAAAGCCCTGGCACTAATACGGTTTTGCTGGCATGTAGTCAGCGTTCCTGTTTAAACCATATCTTCACGGAGCTGAGTTTGTCATGATGAAACAGGTTTGTGCCTTTTAATGCCAGTAAATGGAAATCATAAGACAGAGATATTCTAGACAACCATGGCAACCCTGTGGCAAGGGTGTGGAGAAGGGGTCATGGTCAGGCATTCAAATATTTCTGGCAATACAACATCTTTTAGCAAAAAAAAACAAAAAAAAAAACAACAGTTCTAGATCTGCTGAATTAATAAAAACTTTTTGAATGTATGGTCAGAGAATAAAACAGCTAAACATTTTACAGGTAGATATGAAAACCTTGAGCTTTGCTGAGCTTTTAGTCCTCCAGACGGACAGTCGGAATGTGAACAATACCGCTCACGTACTGTAGTTGCTATAGTTCCTTTACTCTCCTCCGCTTCTTTTTAGAATGAATTTACATAATATTCGCAGATAATGTGCAAATCTAGCATAATCTGCAACACAAACCTGTTTATTTTTAATATAGTTTTCTCTACCATCCTTTTTTTTTCTAGGGAAATGAATAGTTTGAATTGTTCATGCAATCCTGTTACTGTGCTCTTCTTTGCTTTCTTGTATTGTTAAATGCTAAGGCTTGCATTCTAAGAGCTCAGATGGGGATTTAGTTTAGAGACCGAACCAAGTTTGTGATGGAGAGGTTTTTCGAGGAACTACAATACAGCCTAGTATCAAACGATTTGAAGGTTTTCAACAAGAAATGGTACAGAATGTATAAATTCACACGTTTACTTGGAGTAATATCATGGTTAAAGCATGTATTTAGCCATAATTATAAATGTATGTTTTCAGTTTTCCTCAAAAGCACTTTCAATCGAAGCACAGGGCTTCACTTCTTTAACCCGGTGAAATGCCAAGTAGTCACGTTAATTACGTGCTGCAACTTAACTTGTGTGCTCCAACGATTTAATCATAGACGCACCATTTTAACCTGCCAAGATATTCAGTGACATTTACTCTAATTATATTACATTACTAGACCTGCCAAAGATCAAGTAGGAGCTCCTCAATTTAACATCAGTGTAATCTAGTACGAGTTATCATTTAAATATGTTAAATACTCCTCAATTAAACATCCATATACGATTCTGGAATGATTCGCGTAGGTGTTTCAAATACTTCAAATAGCTGACAATGCCCGGAAACCCTGATGTTTTTTTTTTTTTTTTTTTTACCATCTTGCATGCTTTCAACTGGTCTTGCAAGGACTTTTGCAACACATGAAGAATGAGATGAATTAGGGTAGATCGGATGTTCGGTGGTGGTGCATTGAGTAATGTTGCCACCTCTCAGCTTCAGGGTTTCCAGTTTGGGCCTGAGGTAAGGTTACTGTTCATGGGGAGATTGGCAGATTCTTCACGTACCATGTGGGTTTTCTCACAGGTTCTCTGGTTTACTTCTACCTACAAAAAACAGTAGGTGGTTAACCACCTTTGACATTTGACTTTGTGTCCAGGGGAGTGTGTGTGTGTGTGTGTGTGTGTGTGTGTGTGTGTGTGTGTGTGTGCGTGCGTGTGTGAGTGCATAGTGCCATGTAAAAGAATGTCCAATTAGGCGCCATGGTGTATTCCTACTTCATACACAGTGTTCCACAGTTGTTTATTGTAGTGTTCTTAGAACGTACCCAAAGGTGCTGTTGAAAAATGATTATTTGAGCACGATTGGAGAATGAGCCTGCATGGCTCATACAGTCAGGGGATGAAGGATTTATGCATTGTATGACTCTAAAGCGTCAAAAACAGCTCACAGTGGTGGGGTAGCATAATGAAGCTTCGTTAGTTTCATGCTTCATGTGTATGGGTTTTCTTAGTCATGCCTTAGCAAGTGAAAATATCTTGAATCTAATTTTATTTAAATTGATCTAATGTTTCCTAATATATGATTACAACAAACCACATATACGATTATTCTGCTTATTTCTAGACATGTTTTTAGGTGCTTAAAAACAATAAATTTACAATTAAAACTTTGTAAAATTTGTCTAGAAAGAAGATTAATGATTTATATTTGGTTTGTTGTAATCAGAGATTAAGAAACAACAGATAAATTTGACTTGGTACAAGACACAGTGGTACCTCGCATACGAATTTAATCCATTCCAGACGCGAGTTCTTAAGGCGGAATTTCTCATCGCGAAACGCATTTTCCCATTGGAAATAATGTAAATGCAGATAATCTGTTCCAGCCATCCAAAAATCTTACCAATATTACCAATTTCCAACACTATACTCATATTTTTGCATATAGAAACAAGCAAGAAATTTAGAAAAGACATGTAAAAATAAAATATAAATAGACATTAAACATCACTTAACCTTGATTTATAATTCTCTTTAAAAATTTCTTTAAAAAGTTTTGTTCTTAAGGCGAAAATTTGCTAGACCTTTGTGAAAAACTAATCCACGTTCGCTACCAAAAGTACGACTCGCATTGTGGTATATGTGTGATGACTTTGGAATGTGGTTTACTCAGTGCTATACCAAGTTTTTAAGGTAATAAGCTATTAGATAAGTAGATCTAACGCAAAACAACGGAAATAGTTCGACATTAATCACGCAAAGAAGAAAACCCAGTTTTATTTTTGTTTGAAATATCTATTTTAATATTTTACCATCATTTATGTATTAATATATTCATTTATTCATTGAAGGGGGAAAAACTACAGTGTAGCTGTGCTTGAATATACAGTACTGTAACTGTGCTGATTATCCTCATGACTATGAAATACAAGCGAAGAAAAACCCATCTTTTAGGTAAAGTCTCACTCGCTCACAGATGGTGTTAAAACTTGCTTTCTTGATGAATAACTAGAGGAATGAAGTCATCGTGAGAAACATGGTGTATCTCTGCGACTTTTGTGATTTTGCTCACAAAGAAGGAGTTAAGTATGTGTTATATGCCAAGCTTTGATCTCGCTCTGTCTTTCATTTCTCTCACACCGGGTGATTGTCGGGGAACAGCGGAGTTCTCGTAAAGGACATGAGAAAGTGGCGAGCGCGTCTACATGCCACAGAAGCCAAACGTCACTGATTTGCCCACACAGTGTGTTTCTGAGCACCGAGCTGAAATCTGAGCCGAATATGTTCCACTTGTAAGTTTCTTTTTGTGTGTCTCTTGAGCGTTGTGGTTAATGTGGCTCCCGAGAGCGCTTCTGTTCATCAAATCAATCAGCATTTAGGATTTGTTTTTCTTCTATGTATTATGGAATTTGAAGGTTAGATATCGTCTCTTTGTATTTCCACTATTCAAGCTTTCATTAGTTTACACGCAGCTCTAGAATGGGTGGCATTCTTATTAATAAGAGCAAATATATTTCAAGCATTAGGTGTTTTTTTGGAGGGAAACTAAGAGCATTGAATCTGAAGAATCTGAATCCCTTTGGATTTGTGTATGTGGATTTCAGTCTTCAAATTATTGCAGTACTCACCTTATGTACTCTGTTGATCTGTTACGTAGTCTGTATATTGCAGTCTTTATTTATACTTGTTCATGTCTACTTCCTGTAAATAGTTTATAAACAAAATGTCGTTATGTACTGTATGTCGGCACTTTTGAGAGCCAGAATCAAATTCTTCGGCCAATAAACGCGATTCTGATTCTGATAAAAATTTCATTTTGAATACATTTGATACCAATCTTGTGTTCTAGAGCAAATTCAGTGTTGAGTTACAGTAGATGTACAGTATGTTTAAAGTCGTTATCTTGGTATAAGAGATTCATCTTTCATTAAGTTTCAACCTCATGGCAAAGGGCACACAGATTTTGAGTTAAAATTCACCCAGCCTATACTTTAATCTTAACAATAGTCTGTACAAAGAGTTTGAGGGCTTTTGATTCCATAAAGTTCTGTACAATACATGCTGATGATATTCTTAGTCGTGAAAGATGAAGTTTCCTTCCAGTTGCAGCTGAGGAGGAAGTTGTTGTATAGGTTGTTTGCAATCATGCGGCATTTATTATGACATGCGATATCCCTCTGGAGGGCCGGACGTGAAAAACAGAATGGACGAGATGAGGGAAATTCATACTGCACTACAGTAGTTTAGATGATATTTCCAGAGAATGGTATAAACTGATGGCCACCAAATATTTTACGCTGTGGTCGTTATGTTATAAAGAGACGGCATTTTACAAAAGAATTGAAAGACATGCCTGTTTTCGAGGCAGTAGATATCAATAACTAAAGTACCGCCAGGGGTAGCTCAGTGGTTAAGGCATGGGACTACTGGACGGAAGGTCTTAGGTTCAAACCCCAGCATCACCAAGTTGCTACAGTTGGTACCTTGAGCAAGGCCCTTAACCCTAAACTGCTATACAACTGTGATAAAAAAAATGTAAGTCGCTCTGGATAAGGGTGTGTGCCAAGTGCCTTAAATGCAAATTTGAATGTACCTTGGGTGCTGGGTGTGACGTGTTGCTTGCTTGTTCTTGTCCTTGTCCTCATATTGTTCTGTGACCTGTCGATCAAGTTGATGGTTTGTTTACATTCATCTGTCTTTTGTGTAACTCTTACAGTATGTTCTGTAGCACCTGATTTAAGTGTCAGTCGTGTTTCTTATACACTAGCTGTTGTTTTAAATCAATCACACACACACACACACATACTAAGCAAGATAAACTAAGCAAAAACACGGTTGAACATCATGGGGAGTTGTCTTTACTACAGTATGTACTGTTAAACAGGAGTGCAGAGTCTAACAGATGTATAAAATGTGCTATGTTTAACAGAGTGATTTTTTTTTACACATACACACACACACACACACACACACACACATGCACATATTATCTTACTCCACTTGTACTCCTGAACATACACAAATATTCTTGCTGGAGATTTTTGATCATTAAAAAACAAATAAATAAATAAATCCCTCATGTTATGGTGCTCGATCAAATCTTCTCGTGGGTTATCTGTTTCATCGAGCTGATCTAAGCAATCATGAACACTCAAACTAAAGGTATTTAGAGAATAACAGATTGCGCAACAAAGCAGGCATGACGTCATGTGTGAACAACCCATGCACCATGTTAAAGCTTAGCTCATACTGTAACTAAATTAGGCGATTCTGAATCAGACCTCTTTTTGATTAAAGGAAAATGTAATAATTTCTCCATTCGTTCGAGTGGAATCTTTGAATCACTGTACGTACCGTTTATTTTATACAGTCATTTCTAGCTATTTCCTTAAAGGCTGCCACTGATGCTGGAGTTTTACTATATTACTGTATACTATATGCCACAGATCCAGTAGTTTGGTTTCCATAATATACTGCATGTATGTGGTTTATGAAAAGGCTGAAAAAACAAAACATATCTCACCCGGTGCGTACATTGTGATGTTTCTTTCTTCCTCCTGATCTTTGAGCAGATTGACTGCTATCATGCCTTAAAGATGTGTGTCACACATTTATTTCATAAAAACAGGGTCAGTCCTCAGTCTGCTTCTGGAAATATGTCATAATATTGAGTTCATTCGCCTGCAGGCAGCAACGAGCAGATTTAACCAATAGGCGTTACGTTTGTGTAAGCTCTGCTAAAAGGATGCGCTATACACGTGCTCTAATTATATAGACTAGTTTGGAGTTGCTAAGTTGTTTAAAATCACTACATCTGACACCCCCCCCAGTTATCGTTTTCTATCACCTTTTAACGGGAGGAAGAATATAGATCAGGGTATGGCAGGAAGTCTGCTTTAGTGTAGTAAAGAAATGTGAGCGCTTCCTGACGAAACTATGTGCTTATCATGATGTTTTATCTACTGTATCTAGATATGTGGCAACTTTTTGAATCGTTTTTATCCTGTCTTTATAGTTCGTCTTTTCTCTGCGGCCTTGTGTTTTCTTTCTGTCTTGTCGCTTGGCTGGTCATCAGTTAAGTGTCTACCGGTTGTTATGTCACTGTCACACACACACACGCATGTCACTGTGGGGAGATGACAGGAAACCCAGCGATGAGAATCTCACCGTTCCTATAGAAACCCTAGGCTTGCTCTGCCTTTTAGATAAAAAGGCTTTTCAGATCAGACAAAACACTTCACAAAACACTTCACAACCCTCCCTGTGCCTCTTCTGTAACTGAGCTATGTGCCGATGATAATTGTGTATATGCAGCTGTCCATCCGGTATGACTTTTTCGACTCTTTTTTTTTTCTTTTTTTTTCTTTCTTTCTGTCTAATAAATTATTATTGTGCTCTTCAGTATGTCGGGTGTCTCGGAACAATGCTATTTGCATTGTTATTTCAAGAAAATGAAACTAAATCCAACAAAACAACAACTAAAAAGACGAGCAACTATTATTTATATAATGAAATCATTACATTATCTTTCTTTTAATACATTTTAATGTATTTTTAATAGGACAAAGTAAAGTAAAAGTTTTACAAAAGTTGCTTTAAAGTTGTGCAAGTCAATCACAGTCCTAGCCTGTGATTAATCGTTTGGGCCATTTAAGGAGTTCCTGGGAGGCCAGTGTTTCAGACATGAAGCAGGCAGTCCGATTATGGCTCTGGCTTACTGAGTATCTTTCTGACATGATAAGCACTAATGAACTACTGTCTTAAGTCCGGTTGTGTATCTGGGGCTTATATAGAGAAATAAAGGTAGTTTTTTAACGCTCATAACTGTGTTCTGTTATTCTGTGCAATCAAAAGTCCCAGTTTGACCCCTGCATCAACTGGCACAATTTTTTATAATGATTATGATTAATATTACATAATAAAAGCAGTATTTGTTAAATATCAAGGAATCTGGGGTTCTTTTAAATTTTGCAGTACTGGTAAGTTTTTTAAAATTGTTTAAAGAGATTTTTCTTTATAAGACTATAATATAATAACTACTGTACCAACCAGTGAGGGTAAAGGCAAACACATGTTTCCGCTGAGACGGGTGAAATCAGTCAACCACACCTTCTTGAGCTGCTGCATACGCTACATCATGGGGTGACTTAACACATTGGGAGAAAGCTGCTATCAGACCCATGGGCGATTTTACTTCCTTGGAAGTCTTCATTTTTGGGTGCTTTTTTCAGTTGCACCTCTCAGGGGTTTTATAAAGGATGTAGGAATCACAGCAGAAATAAAATGTAAATGCAACACATGGGTTGAGGAGTGAATAGTTTTGATGAACATACCATTCAAGCAGTGTCCATGTGGCTGAAGATCTTTTCATAATAATCTAGGGATTGTTATAATTTCTAATTAAAATTATTCATATATCTTAAACAGATGGTCAGATGGTTATTGTCTATAGTGCTGCAAATCAAATTAACGCGCCTTTAATCTCAGTCAAACAACCACCATATGGAGTTTATCTGTTTGCATCCCTCTCCTTTTCCTATGAACGTAATGCCAATTATTTATTTATTTATTTATTTATAGCTGGGCACATTTTGAATTCATTATTACATCCTCTACTTTATATTCCATGTATATATATATTTTTCCAAAATAAGACATATCCACTCTTGAACGTGAAGCCCCCGGGGTCTCTCTCTCTTTGACCTGTTTCTTTTAAAAAAAAAAAAAGAAAGAAAAAAAAAAAGCTAGTATTCCACTTTCCTCAGCAGCCCCTCATTCTTACCCACCTGACATTCCTCGACTCTATTTTTGACTGTTGCACTGCGTTACACTCTGCTGAACTCAGCATGTAGGCTTTATAACGCAACATGGTGCCCATTACTGCTATCCTTCACCCTCATCCAAAATGGTTTAGCTGTGTAGTGTACCTTCAAGCATAATAGTCTAAAATACAGTATCTATGGCAAACTGCGTAACGGATTAAACACTTTGGTCATGCTGTTTTAGGAAAATGTATGACGTTATATACATTCATGACATTGGGCTTGTAATTACATGGCATAAGGCTCACGCTATTGTCTGGCAGACGTGCATACTGTATGCCTGGTACCTATTTTATCCGCTGGACCATGGCGTTAATCAGTGCCATTACACAGAGAAAAAAAATTGCATTTGATTACATTTTGTTAAATATCATAATTGGCCGAAACAAAACTGCTGTTGGAGAGGTAGCATTTTTAAAGTTAACTATACAGATGGCATCATTTGTGTGATACTATATTTACCTAGTTTGTCCTGCGAGCCAGATTTCTAGCATTTGCTAGAGAGCCTCAGTACGTTACATCATCACACGAGGCCAAGAACCACCTGCTTTCACCGAAAGAGGCAATCTGTTTGACATGGCAGATGGCCAACCACAGACAATTTTCCCAAAACAAAAGATCTCAGTTACTCACCACTAACTGCCTCAGACAAAATCCTGTAACTTTTAAAGACATGATTCTTTTTTAAGACTTTTTAAATCTCGTCATTAAATCTTGCAAAACCTTTCAACATCCTGAATCCTTGCAGCCAGAAATGAGAAACTTCAGTATGTGGGACATGGATGTGGCATCGGAGTCACTATAAAGACTGTTAGTTATAGCTGATGCACTCACAGACTGTGATACTGTAGATGCAGAAATCTGCAATTTCAACTCATCAAACACGGGGTGGTCTTTCAAATAGTTACTTCAACAGGGTAATGTCAGATCAACTGCTCACACTATGAGATCCTTTCTTTCTTCTTTTAAGAGGCAGGATTTGCTTTAGATCAGTTAATATATAGACATACAGTGGTACTTGTTTAAACCTATAACATTGACCATACTAATCATTGTTTTGAAAGGGCAATCATCAGCATTAGTTATCACTAACCAGCCGTTAGCCAGTTTGATTGTTGCTAAGCTAGTTGCTATTGTCCACTGGCTAGCCTGTTGCTATGACACCCCCTGGATGCTGGCTGACTGAGTGTTTACGGATGCAAGTACTACAGTAGATACTGTATACACCGATCAGCCACAGCATTTAAACCATCTAGGTTTTGGGTTCCCCACCAGGTCACTAGTGCAGCTCTGGCTCCTCCATCAACTCTGGGCTTCACAAGAGCTCTGGCGTGTGCTGTGATGTCTAGCACCAGTGGATTCTTGGTGCGCTGTCGGTTGTCGGCTAGATCCTCCGTCAATCGGACTTGTTTGTCCAGTGCATCCCATCGGTGCTTGATCGGATTGGGACATGGGGAGTTTGGAGGCTGGGTCGGTGGTTTTCCTCTCCCATGTGTGGCAAACTGTGATGTTCTGGTGCACATTTATGGTGGCCAGGATTGACTTTTTTGGACAATTTGTGCTGCATTGACTGGACAGGCCTTTGGTCCCTGCTGGAATGGGTGAGCTTTGATCACCAGTTTGTGTTTGGTATGTGAATGTTATGGCTGATCGGTGTATAGCGTTAGCGTGTGCTATTCCCCCCGCTAGATATACAGCCATGGGAAAATGTACACTTTAATTCTGTTTTTATTTATCATGGCCTTATTAATAGCTGGGTCGTTCTCACCAACTTTTATGAACAAGTGAAGATGATAATGATGATAAAGAAACCACAGATATCAATGTGTAGTCATTGTAGTTTGGACAATAACACTGCTGCTGGCACACACACATCATTTCATTCCATACTTCATGTTTCACTCATACTGCTGCTGCTGTCATACCCACACACCATATCTTTATCCTTTTGTAGTTTTATATATTTAGACATTTACGCTCTGCACATCTCATCTACTGTATTTCTACCCATTCACTCACTCATCGGCCATTCCATTTTATTCTGTATGCAGGGTCGCAGGGGGGCTGGAGCCTATCCCAGGAGATTTGGGGCATGGGGCGGGGTACACCCTGGATTGGGTGCCAATCCATCACAGGGCTCATTTACACACACATGCTCACATTCTCATTCATACACTTCGGGCAAACACCAATTAGCCTAATCTGCATGTCTTTGGACTGTGGGAGGAAACCAGAATATTCAGAGGAAACCCATCAAACACGGGGAGAACATGAAAACTCCACCCACCGAGACCCGAGGCAGGAGTCTAACCCGGACCCTTTGAAAAACTCATTCATGCTCATTCATTCAAGGGACATTTTTTCTGGTCATCTTGCCATAAAAGCCAAACTTGTTGGTCACATGATGTAGCTATTTTTCCCTTTAAACTGACAATCAACTGAATGTACTGGGACACCCACTCCTTGAAAAATTGGCAACTGCCTTAAATGCTCTTCATTTGTAAACAATCCTTTTAATGTATAATTGTGAATTTCAAATTGTATGGCGGTAGCCTTGTACCCCTTATACTCCAGAGTGAGAAACAGCAACAGTTGTTTCATTGAGGTCATGACTGGGGTTCTTTCTTCTTGGCGTGATGTGGGCACATGCCGGATTGCCCCAGAATGCCAAGCTTTCAAAGGTTTTGATTTTATAGAGGTTTTTACACTTTCTTTATAGCTAATCTAATAGCTAATCTTGTGCAGGTGAGGACCACACAAATGTTATGTACATGCTGATTAATAACAACAAAGACTTGAAGAAGTGTGTGATTTCTTTTTCCCTGTGACTGTACCCTCTATTTAACCAAAGGCCTTGACTTTTTGTCTTTTTGCCGGTGTGTTAACAATTCTGCTAAGCACTTCACAGTGACTCTTTTTTGAAGATCTTCCTGCTGAGAATAGCTGTTTGAATTCATCACCTTTCCACTCTTTTCACTCCCTCGCAATAGTTTAATCTCCCTTCATGTCTGATTCTTCAAACCTCCCTCTGTTGTCCCTGTGGAATTCCACTCAAATCCAAACATGCCACTTTTTTCAGCTCCTGTACCCTTCCAGGAGAACGTCAGTGTACTGCTGTTTGCCGCTGCATGATGCAATGAATCAGCCATGCTGTCTGTTACAGCTAATTAAGAGAAGTGTTTATTTACCAAGCTGTTGTGGAAAGTATTGAGAAGCTGATGAGTGATTTTGGTGGCTATATGGTGGGTATGAAGGCTTTTCCACCAATAATAAGCTTTTGAGAATATTCAATGGTCATTATTACACCCCTTTGCATATTATTCATATATAGTAGGTGTTCAGTGAAAAAGAAACAATTTATATCTTCGTATTCAATCCTTCCACATCGATAATAAGATCAATAATATGAATTTTCTCTCTCTCTCCCTATACATATATGTATATAAATCTAGATGAACTACACACCGTTGATAGGAGAAGAGTTTTTAGAAATATTTAATATTCAAGATTTAAAGAACTTTATTAATACCAGAAGGAAATTGCTTTGTCTTCTACAGTTGCTTTGATTAATTTACCGGGAAGAAAGGAAAAAATTAGATTAGACAAGAAAAAAAATAAAATTAAAGAAATAAGAATTTAAAGAAAAATAACAATAAATAGAATTAAATATAGCACACTGTAAGTTAAATATTGCACTAAAAATAATTAATATACCAATATTGCACTTGAAATGTAGTGTAAATGAAAAGAAAGAATATAAGGATAAAGCTAAAAATAAGCTGATTAGCTATAATGATATTATTATTATTTTAGGTTGAAGCCCATGTAAATGTCTGACTGCAGCAAAAGGAAACTCCTTAATTTGGTTTTAAACTTTAATTTTTTTTTTTTTTTTTTTTTTTTTTTTTTACAAAATTTGGTTTTGTTTGACATCATTAACAAATTGTTTTGGTTTCCATTGGATTGCTGGCTAAATATTAGGAAATTGTAAAGAATTTGCCTAGATTTTGAATCTTCCATCATTTCATCTTATTACAATCAATGGGAAAAAGGAAAGTTTCTGTTTACATCTTGTTTACACAAAGTTGTATGTCTTTCATTGTCAGCCAGATACTGTACACTCCCTGTTCAGTAATCGGAGAGTGAATCACATATGAGAAATCGAAATTAATATCCATTGGTACAGGTGTTTGTTTACATTGAGCAAGTAGCTTATTACAGTAGTTGCTTATTTTAAAGTAGGTTATTGATTCCGCCTTATAACTCTTTATAACGCTTTTAATCAACATTATGATTTACTTATGGTTAAACTTCAGGCAGATATCTAAGTACTGCAAAAGTTTCATTCAGTTCTGTCCGTCTTGTTTTGCCAGATGCTGTGACAAAATCTGTCTAGACAGGCAGACAGACAGACAGACAATTTTCTGAGACTGGTTTCGGCTCCTCCAATGTATGAAACATAGATATCATTAAAAGAGTTCTGACCAATGTACAGACAAAAATCTTTCTTTTGTTTATATTCATGAAATATATGCTGCAACATTAACCCAGCATTTTATATACTGGCTTAGAATGAAATGCTCCAACAATGCCAAAAAAAAAAAGTCAGTTACTTATATAAAGTCTGATGACACAGGATTGTGAGATCAGGAGGCGGGTCAAGTTATATGAACCTTGTTTTTGAGTCTCCAGAAAGTTTGGTTCATGAGCTGTGATATAATGCCAAACTCTGCATAGCGTTTTTGAATCAAGTCCTTAATAATAGTTATGTTCCCAATTACAAATTAAACCTTTTATGGTGCTCTCAAATAACGTTAATTGCTGATTAGAATGCAGTGGATACAAAGCAGCCACTTGCGCATAATAACTCAATAAAGAGCAAGTGATAATGTGTGACATTAAGTAAGTGTTCCTGCTGCTTCTCTTCATCAGTGAGAGCGCAGTGTTCGGGCTCTACAGTCAGCACAAATGGAACCGCTCGTATTCATGGCACGCGGCCCTTCTAATCTCCCACTGCGGCCTCTATAGCTTAGCGTAGGACCAGCAACCTGCATGACACTGTATACACATTACATGAACCAGCATGCTATCATTTCAAGCAAAAGTGAGCTGACAATCTGTTCATTGAATTAATTATACAATTATATATTATATAATCAATTATATAATAATATAAATTATATAATAAATTGTGTGTGTATATATATTCCCATTGAAACAACGGTCACGGTGCCTGAAGATGTAAATGTCATGCCAATTATCAGTCACTGTCTGTTTATCGAGCACCAAGCTAGATATACAGAAGTCAAATCACTTATCATTCAAAAAAATTTGAAAAATATATTTCAGATGATAAAGATGCCTCTTTACCAGTTTGCCAGAGACCTCATTAAAAAAAAACCCAGAAGTCTATTCACCTCTTACATTTTGGAGTTTATTACTAGATTAATAGAAGTTAAGAAGTTGTCCACCTAGTGGCATGTTTTTAAGAGATGGGAGGGAACCAGAGAACCTTTGAGGCAACTGAGGGTATTACAGAACTTGTGAAGCTTACATGAAAACGAGGAAAACGGGTATTTGAGCTCAGGATCAAACTGGGGACTCCGGAGCTATTAACCTTCAGCATTACCTGTGCTACCATACCGTCCTGGAATTGTATTTCCAGCCAGGTCTAGAAGTATTTGAACAAGGACACATTTATAGAATTTATACATATTCTACAGAAGGCACAGTGATTGGACTCCTGAGGACAGTAATTTTCTCTGATGAATCCCATTTCCGATTCTTTGAGACATCCGGAAAAAAGCTTGTTTGAAGAAGAAAAGGGGAGTGCTACCATCAGTCTTATGTCATGCCAACAGTAAAGCATTCTGAGACCATTCATGAGTTTCTTCTCAGCCAAGGGAGTGGGCTCACTCACAATTTTGCCTAAGAACACAGCCATGATTAAAGAATGGTGTGAAAACATCCTCCGAGAGCAACTTCTCCCAACCCACCCCAACTCCCCAGACCTTAATTCCATTGAGAACATGTGGTCAATTCTCAAGAGGCGGGTGGACAAACAAAAACCCGCAAATTCTGACAAACTCCAAGTATTTATTATGCAAGGATGGGCTGCCATCGGTCAGGATGCGGCTCAGAAGTTAATTGACCGCATGCAAGGGAGGTAAAGTAAAGTGCTCGTCCTATGATCCGGAGATTGCTAGTTAAATTCCTGGGTGATGCTGTACTGTAGCCCCTGCAGCCAGGTAACTGGAGGCAGCACTCTCACAGGGGAAAGATGGGAGGCACGCTGTGCTCTCATATCAATCGCGGCTCTACAGCCAATCATGGGCGTCTGTTATGCCGCCCCAATGGTGCGTGAGTAAGCAGTTCGAAAAGATGCGGTTGGCTGGCGTAACGTCGTTCGGAGGAAACGTGATAGTCATTGATCCACCTGACTGGTAGTAGTAACCTTGATGGGGAAGTACCCTAATGACGGGTGGGCATTGGACACAACTAAAAATTAGGGAGAAAATCTGGAAAAATCACCCCAAAAATAATAATAAAAAAAAGAAACACTGCAAAATTAAATTTGACACGTAATTATATTTCAGTATAGCATAGTAACATCTGACAAAGATCTAAAACACTGAAGCGAATGAATATTTGTGTCATTCTCAAAACTTTTATCCATAGCTTTATAATTTACACCACTGCGATGGAGTTGATCAAGATTTCCATCTTTAATTCAAGAAATTATGGACTTGACTGCACTAGAATAGCTTTTAAGTGTACTCCTTGAACTATATTATAAACACTAAGAGCTACTACATCAAGTTCATTACTAAAACCTAAAAAATTGTGCATTGGTAGAAGTCTTGGTCTTTTGAAGCTTATGGCATGTGGAGTGTGTGATGTGTTTTGCACACTTTTCTGGCCACATGCTTCAGAATCTTAAAGGCTGTCTTCATATGCTTGCTTTTCTGTATCCTGGTTTACAATTGTACAGTCAAACTTGTGAACACAACGACATGATAAGTGACTCCATAATGACTGTCATCTTTCAAAAAGCTTATAGAATGTGCAGGTTCTCTCTCCTACCTCCTTCACTCGCCCTAATAAGATACCTTTGTGCAGTCATTGGTTAAGTCATGGGACTATGGTTCGGAAGGTTCCAGGTTCAAATTCCACGACCACCAGGTTGTCCCGCTCAGATGCGTAATGAGATTAAAAATCGCTCTGGATAAGGCTGTCTGCCAAATGCCTAAATGTAAATAGACAATATTAACAGAAAATGTTACAGTGAGAAAAGTACAGTAATGATTCGGGTAATAAAGCTTGTGCTCTTCACCAATACATCAAAACTACTTCTGTTGCTCATAGGATTTCTACAGTATATAGGAGCTGGGCTTGAGGCAAATGCCAAGTCTTAAATGCAAAATGCGAAGATCAGAGCCTTGATCGTATGCAATAACTGCAGTAACAGGCCTACCTCACCTATACATTTAATTCTACACTGTCTCTCAATGAGCTTATCGTTATCCAGGGATAGAAGCAACCTTCAGAATAGCTTGTGCAAACGGTGTGAGTGTAATTTCTTACGTTGCGAGCAAGCATTTCTTAGATTGACTTCTAGGTAATTTTGGAAGAGTGCATCGTGTCTTAAGATAAAATATGGACTACTGTGTTTTAATTAGAAGATTCTGTTACTAGAATCTTACTTGACAAAAATCAATGATTCCTGTAAAAAGCTGAGCACACACCTAGAGTCAACTATCATGCCAAGTCACCACGATCACTTACTGTACCCATTCCATTGCTCTAATGGACGATAGCTGATGCCAGAAATATTATCCTAAGTCAGATACCTAGCTCTTACTCGAGAGACTACATTTCATTATTAAATGTGGCCAAGAACTCCTACTTTTACAGGATGAGACTGCTTGACTGCTACTCACCACTAGCTGTTTCAAACAAAACTTTCTCATAACTTTAAAGGCATGGAAACCTGCACATTCTATAAGCTTTTTGAAAGACGACAGTCATCATGGAGTCACTTATCATGTCGTTGTGTTCACAAGTTTGACTGTACAATTGTAAACCAGGGTACAGGAAAGCAAGCATGTGTTGAAGATGAAGAATAAAGGTTGACACACAGGCTTTTAGAGATGTTCTTTTCTAGTTCATGACCACCTAAGAAGTCTTATTGAATAGTGGTAAGCGGAGTGGTCATGAAATCTTTCCATGAACTTCAGCATGGAAGCTTTATAGCACTGAGCACCGTGTTAACTTGTGTCTAATTCATGGTTACAGATTTTACTGGGTCAGTGGTTTTAGTTCGCCACTGCTGCATGACCACAGTGCTTTAATCTGCTTAGTAGACTTTGATAAACCACATCAGTGACATTGATTAAAACCAAATACCAAAAACATGCAGGGAAGCAATTTTTTGGACAAGTTTCAACAAAGATGGAGCATGGTAAAAAAAAATCCTGTTTAGGTTTATAGGCACTAAATTGCAAGGCACTATTATAGTTTGATCCTTAGAGGTACACAGTCAATCCATTTTCTCTAGAATGGAACTGGGAGTACAGCCAAGCAGGATCTAGTTTAGAGACAGGATCTTCCTAAAACCTGAAACCTCCAGGGCAACCCAATCCCAGGATTAATGCTGGACTTTAGAAATCTGCGTTTGGCATGTTGCCGCGCTCTTAGCAGGACAAAAATGAGGTTCAACCAGTTTTGATTTTCATAAATACCTGTTTATTGATGTTTTGGTACATTTTTATCACTGTGATACACGTGTGTGTGTGACAATTGTGTATGTACACACAATTGCTTTATGAGGAAATATAAGACCTCGGTCTGAAAAATAGAAAAATTAAGTTTTTATTTTATTTATTTATTTGTTATTTTTATAAAGAGTATTGCATCCCCCTGCAGATCCCGAGCTGCTTTAGTGACATTCTTCTCCTTATTTTTTTTCCTTGAAAGTATTTCACCTACATCTTTTATGATCATTATTTTTTTTAATTTGTTTTCTCCAATCAGCAGGTGACTACCCTCCACCACCTCCCCCCGTAATGGACACCAGCGGTTTCCCGTCTTCATCCTACCCTCCTCCTCCACAGATGGACGAGAGCTCCTTCGGATTTCAGGTGAGACTCTAATGGACTGGACACCCACACACATAAGTGTCCTCGTAAGAGCCAACATCTTTGTGTCTTTCAGAACCGTTTGTAACGATGCCGCAGCTGCCATATGGCCTTGCTCCTCATCAGACTCATTCATCTGACCTTTATGTAGCAACACTCAGGCTATAGTGCAGACTGACACCTATTGGCGCACCTCAGTCACATCCGCCAGTGGAAATATTTCTGGAGATATCTGACCGTATTTATTTATTTATTTATTTATTTTATTCAATTCAGTGAGAGTGCTTCTAAGAGGAGATAAAGAATAGACTCAAAGGGAAACCCGTTCTCTTCTGGGTGACACCTAATACTGGAATTATAAATCATTGCTCTGTCTTAAACGTATGAAATGGACTGTGTGGTATGTGTATATCCATATAGTACAGTACTGTGCAGTTCACTTTAAACTTTCTAAAATGGGGAAAAACTACTTTTTTTATACAAAGACAGTTGAAGGTCCTTTTAAAAAAAATAATAAATAAATAAAATTGAGAGCAGTAAATATTTTGGTTGAAAATGGAGAGAATCATGTAAGAGAGTCGTGATCTCAATTCTCATTGTGATTGTGAAAAAAATTGTGATTCACATTTTGGCAAGATTCGTGCAGCCCTAGTGCCAGGTTTAGCCATGGCCTTCTGGGAAAATCAATCATGCTGTCTGAATTCGGCCAGAAATGACAAAATGAAGTTTTCTCTCTGATTTGATGAAGGTATTGGATGGTAACATGCCATAATAGTGTACTACTGTAGATAGACCCTGATATATTTGGTTACTAATTAAAGACTATCAAGACAAAGGAATCAGAACAGCCACATGAACAGTTACATGCTCTATACACATAACAGCAAGCGAAGTTTAAATGACATCACACCGATCAGCCATAACAAATATGCACGGTATTGTGTAGGTTCCCTTTTTATCACCTGGGCAGCATCCCTCCACAAAACCTCTGTGGGTGTGTTGTGGTGTCTGGCACCCTGGATGTTGGCAGCGGATCCTTTCGGTGCTGTGGGTTGTGGTTTAAGGCTTCTATGGATCAAACTTCTTCCGGCAAGCCCCATGGATGATTGATTGTATCGGGATCTGGGGAATTTTAACTTATGCAGTAAATGCCTGGAACACTTTGCCTGCTGGGCTCCGTGCCAAGTGGGCTCTGGTGTGCTGGGTGTTCTGGTGCCTTTCTATCATGGGCAGTATTGTCTGTATTCAGCAGGCCTTTTTTTTCCCACAAGGGTGATCATTGGGTGCCCATGACTCTATCACTAGTTTACTGTTTTGTATTTGATAATCAGTGTTGATGTGTTAATCAGTGTTCGTTGCAGGACACACACCCATGCACATACTCAAATACGGGCAGCGCTAGTCAGCCTAATGTGCATGTCTTTGGACTGTGGGAGGAAACCGGAGTGCCCGGAGGAAACCCACCAAGCACGGGGAGAACATGCAAACATGCAAACATGCACACAGACGCGAGGCCCTGGAGGTGCTAGGCAACAGTGCTAACCACTAAGCCATCATGCCATTTAATGTTTTACTCTTTTAGTAAAATTTCATTATAATTATTTCAACAAGATCCCTAGAGCTATCTTCTT
>JAQMYG010000036.1:11579849-11589911 GCA_030014215.1 Clariallabes teugelsi | reverse complement strand
TATTTTTACTTTTGGTGGGGATTCCTCCTAATGCACTGAATTATTTGATCAGCTTCTACAGTAGGTTTCTCCCGAATATACAGTACAATATGTGTACATGTACTGTACGTAACACAGATTATGCCATCTGTATTTATTACACTTTGATAGCTTTCATAAAAAATTTTTTTTAAAAAGAGGTTAAAAAGAACTCCGAGCCGTGCTATAGTTAGGATGCTGCGTTCAATAGCCACAACCTTTCCATATTTCCATATGCAAATGTTTTTTTTTTTTAATGATCTGATTTTATTCACTATAGCTATTTTTATTCAGTGATTTTTCTGATATTAGTACAGTTATTACTAAATGTATGGTTAAAAGAGGCACACGTTAATGTAACGGGAAAATAAAAAAAAGGGGAAAAAAAAGAAAGAGAATAATAGCAGGTCAGCTCTGAGCTAATCTAAACTCTTAACGAACCGCCTCAATTACAGTCATGAACGCTGGCTTGAGATTGGAAACCCCTAGTGTAATGAGGCCGCTGTGACCTCTCTTAAGAGCGTGAACATTTTAATTTAAGCTTTTTCGCTGAGGCTCAAATACAATGTTTATGTGTATAATTAAGTGTGCCAGTGCAGCACAATGACAAAGAGGGGAAAATATGACACTGGAAGATATTATACGAGTTGTAAGTGGCTTCTCTGGGTTTCCTAGTGTGAGGCGTTTAATATAAATAAAAGATCTGCTGTGGCGTGCATACAATAATAAAAAAAAAATAAAAAAAACGATTAGCTCTTCCTGGCTATTTCTATGTAACTGTTATGTAATAGGTTTGCAGGATCTCTGCGATTGAAGTGCATTGATCATCTCTGTAGTTACACAGTCAGACTCCTGTGCAGTGTAATGCTGAACATGACTGAAGATAAAGTCCCCATGAAAGATGAAACCGCTTCTTAGCTGTGACATTTGTTGTCGTCGTTGTTGTTGGTCTTGCGGCTGCCTGGGTTTTCCACCAGATGCCCTTCCTGACGCAAACCCTCCCATTTTATCCGAGCTTGGAGCCAGCACTGAATGCAGTTTGGGTGTTGGGTGGGAGTCGAACCCGGGCCTTCAACAGAAAAACCTACTGTACCAGTGCCCCAGCTGTGGCTTTTCTATCTTGAGATATGATTTTCTTTTAAAACAGGAAGTTGCGTTGTCATGTTTAACTGTCTGACTGACTTAAACACCAGCCAGAATTGTTCAAAAATATGTCATACCTCCAAATAAAAAAAAGTGCATTCAATAATGCATTAGTGAAACAGGGGATTATATACGGAAATAAAGGGAGTTTTTACTCTCGTAACTGCGTTGTGTTATTCTGCACAATCAAAAGTTTTGAACGCCCCTCATAAAAAAATGAAAGGATGTTCTCAATGACATATTCCTTCTAAGAAAAAAGGTCACAAGTTGGTAAAACACCTCTGTAAAGTGCCTGTCACGTAACCACAAGCTCAAACCCTTTCCCCTGTTCACAAACAAAATTTCCAACCGTTTGTTTTTCAAACCAAAGTACTGTAACAAACTCCTACTGTACAGAAAGACGACCTTGTCAATGAGGGAAATGTGTAGTTCTAGAGGGGATTATATTTGAATTCAAGCTAATGTTCAATTTATGTTTTATTAAATTAAAAACGCGATTTCCAAAACATTTCTTTTATCAGATATCCTGTAGTATCGGTGTCCAGAACACGGAGGTGATGGCAGGCGGCAAAAAAGCTCTGAAACAGCATTTTTTTTTTTTACTCAAATGTCATGGGGTTTTCCTAGTGGTACTCATTTTCATCCCTGTCTAATATGTTATAGTATTTGTGTTTTCCCCATTCATTAGGAAAATCACTTGTAGCAAAACACCTACCAGTTTTCTTCTGATTTATAGTGATGCCCAAAAGTGAAATATAAAAATAACAGTGAAATTCAGTGTTTTAATGACGTTCTCAATGTGTTTTTCGTGTTTTATTTTATGCAATGAAATTGCTTTACACCAATCAGTATTAAGTATGAAGTCCCTTATTCTTCAAATTCTGATGGATCCGGCCGGGCACAGACTCATAAAGACGTCTCCTCTACCCTGGTGTTGCTCGCTCAGTCCATGCCTGCTTTATCATTTCCTGAAGATCATGTACAGAAATTTCACATTTCACTGAAGAATTCCCCAGTTTTAGACATTTCTTGTGCAGAGGTGGACAAGATAGTATAATCCATATCTGTTCCGTCCATTAAAACCAAGCAGCACAGAATAGGACAGTGATGATTAAAAAAAAAAAAAAAAAAGTGAAAACCTCCGATCATGTGTATCTGTGCTATTTCTTTGCCTGTGTGACCCATTTTTAAACTTTTTTGCTCAGTCATAATTGTATAGTTGGTTAAAAATGTAAAAGTTCCTCATATTGCCTAGGCTGTGCTGGAAAAAAAAAAAAAACGATATGTTCCTCCCACTCAAGCTCTCACTCATCATCTAGACCGGTTTATCCTGTATACAGGGTCGCAGTGGGTCTGAAGCCTAACCCAGGAGACTTAGGGCACGAGGCGGGGGATTCCCTGGACAGGGTGCCGATCCATCACAGGGCACACACACACACCTACGCAGAATCACATGCTTATTCACATACTATGAGCACTTTGGGAACGCCAATTGGCCTAATCTGCATGTCTTTGGAGTGTGGGAGGAAACCGGAGCCCCCAGAGGAAACCCACCATATATCCATATATAACATACATATATATATATATATATATATATATATATATACACGTATATATGTTTTATATGTTTTATATGTATACGTATATATGTTAATTAAAAAAAAAACTGCTAAACAAATAATGGCTAAAATATTCTGGGTTTTTAAGAGCTACCCGAGTCAAGTGATTCTAATTAGCACAACTCTTGAGCCAGATAAGCGAGAACTAATCAGACATGCACAGGGAGAACTATAATACATGGCATATGCTGTCTTAATACTTTTGGCCACCGCATGAAAACACCCTATTGCACAACAGTTTTTCTTCTTTTTCTCTTTTCTTCCTTTTCATGAGTGATGACTCTTGTCTACCCGTACGCAGAGGCTTTGCAAATGTCTATAATTACATTTATTTATTTATGTTTGACAGTTTTGGCTTTTGTCTGATTTATTTAATTTTTTTTAACGTGATATAGCCTTGTTTGACATGTAAATGGTTTCAGGTTTCTGTTTTGATGATGTAACGCCATCATCAACCCCCATGTTTCTTGGCTTTCTTTGATTCTCTCTCTCTCTCTCTCTCTCTCTCTCTCTCTCTTCTTCTCTCTCCCGCACACAAACACCGGCTTTCATTCCCACCCACGCTCCCATTCAGTAAGCCGCTACTGTTTTCCCCAAAATCATAAACTGTTTAGGAAAAGTGTAAAAGAGCCGAGCACAAAAGAGGCTTTCATCAGCCTGTTGAGAGAGAGTAATACAGGGGAAAAAAACATCAGCTGAAGCCGAAGTCTCCCCGAGGCCCGCTTCTTTTTCACAGAGAAGACGTACGAAGAGGAAGCGCAGCACTGTTACAACTGAGCTTGGTCTTCTCTGACTGCACCGTGATCTTGAGAATTTGTTTTGAGTGCAGAGTGATCTCAGTATAAATCGACACAAGCCACAGTACACTTGGAAAAAAAATATAAATAAATAATAAGATAAAGGTAAAGGTGTCTGAGAGCTCTGTTGGATTTGCTCTAAATCTCTAAATCTTTCTGAACACACTTTAAATGACAGACAGACAGACAGACAGACAGACAGACATTATTTATTGATTGATCCTGAAGGAAATTTCAAACATCCAGTACCAAGGCTAGCAACATGTATTTGCAATTGCAATTATCAACTCTTGTAGAGGTTAGAGGTATAATAATAATAATAATAATAATAATAATAATTAAGTACACAAGTAGGATATAGCCCTTCCTTTTAACAGAAATGACGAAGATATATATTTTTTAATATAATTGCATTTAAATAGGCATCCTTGCTTAAATATAATTTTATATATACTATTATTTCATGTCAGAATTTGGTAATAACAATAACCCTACACAATGGAACAAGAAAGACAACCTTTAAAGATCCAGCGGTGCAAAACAGTGGTGGTTGCCTTTTTTAGTTCTAAATGTGGCATCATCCCAACCGAAGTAAATGCAAAAGCATGCGTATAAATAGCTCAAAGTGTCTCGTCTAGTTCTTCTCTTAAATCTTTGTCTTTAATTCGCTTTGTTCAATTAATGGTTTGCATTAATTGAACTAGAGTTCGTTCCATATGAAATAATAGACCCGTTTTCAGATGAATGCATGCAGAGACAGAAGCAAGTGAGGATGTAAGAAGTTCCCCAAGATCCATGAATTTACTTTTTTTTTACTTTAATTAGTTTGCTTGATTACTTGCTTATTCATGTATGTATATATTCATTCATTTATTTATTAATTCAGCTGTTTGGTCATTGTATTACTGTACAAGAGTTAGTCCCGACAGAGTACTCTGACTAGATGAGGGACGTTCCATGAGTGCTGATATACACTGTATAAGCACTGTGGTGTTTAACTGATACAGTATGTATCACTGCGCTTTCATATGTTCTAGCAATCGTTAATTATACTATCAATTACCTATCAATTACCAAATTACCTGTGGTGTTCTGTTTATGGCTAACACAAGGCTGAATCCCTCTGTAACTCCTGATCAAGGACACTACTTGGTATGTGAAAGAAGATATTCTTTATTTTTTGTTGGATTTTTTCCCCAGATTTTCTCCCTGATTTAGTCGTGTCCAATTCCTCCCTGTCACTAGGGGGCTCCTACGTTAAGCTACTACTACCACTCACTCGGAAGGGCCGAAGATTATCACGTATTTCCTCACGAGCTCTCTAATCCCTCCCCTCTGAGAGAGCTCGACCAATCAGCTCTCTCTAGACCTCCGGCTGCGAGAGGTTGCAGCATCCCCCGGGAATTGAACTCGCGATCTCTGGATGATAGGGCGAGCACTTTACCACTGAGCCACTCGGAGGCCGAAACAAAGGATTCTTACTTACGTTTGTTAATAATACATGGTGTTCGTGGAACTGTTGTATAAAAGCAATATCGCACTCGAGGTTGTGCTGTTGTGCTGAATATCAGCACAGTTGTGAAACCTTTGGCACTCAGGCTGCACTCTCATGCCTATTACGGCTTCACAGCCATGCTGATATGTAGTACAGCAGCACTTCCTGCATGTGATATTACAGTATATTTAATGTAAGAGAATTTCAAAACAAATATTGCTACTCTTTACTATAAACTATAATTTGAAGTCCCTGAGGCTACATTTACATTTACATTTAGGCATTTGGCAGATGCTCTTATCCAGAGCGACTTACACTTTTATCTCATTATACATCTGATCAGTTGAGGGTTAAGGGCCTTGCTCAAGAGCCCAACAGTGGCAACTTGGTGGTTGTGGGGTTTGAACCTGGGATCTTCCGAACCGTAGTCCAATTCCTTAATCACTGAGCTACCCCTGGCCCCTACAATTCTCATTAACACGATACAAGTGGTTGAATATTTGTAAGATTTTGCGTTTGGAATTGATCAAACAGGCTCAAGGTCTTAACAAATATCTTTTCTACAATAGTTTGAATAAACAGTCAGCCAGAAAAATGTATATCGATGTTCATGAGAATATTGTGATAATACTATGTCAATATTAATTTAATATTAATATAATATACATCATATAATTTTTCTTTTCCTGATGTGTGTATACATGTTTTGCCTGACTCTGTATACTTAAATAGTTTGAAGTTAATTGTACAGTATTATAAGGGTAGTTCTATACCGCTTAATCCTGAACCCTAGGCCTGGAGCCTGAGGGCCCGAGGCGGGGTTCACCCTGGACACGGTGCCAGACGACCGCAGGGCACACACTTACAGTACACACAAATACACACATTCACACACTCATTCACACACTGCGGGCAATTTGGGAACGCCAATCACATTTGTTTATTTGGCAGACACTTGTTCACGGCTGAGTCACTTTGCGTGGTACTGTAGATAGAACAGGATTGGTGTATCAAAACAGGAAGTGAAGGTAGCGTGGATTTGGCCTGTTGCGTTTTTTTTTTAAGTAAGCAAATATTTGATATTTTCTTTAGTGTATTACAGAGCCTTGAACCTCAGACCTCAACAGTTTGTAGCTATTATGTAATTCATCACCTTTGCTCTCACCAAGAGGCTTTAAAAGTAAATTTAAAGTCAAACCTTTTAATGGCCAGTCTGTTTGATTTGCACTGAGGGAGTGGTTGGTGTACAGTATTCCAGATGAAATATTGATTTTTTTTTTTTTGCTCCCTTCCTTCGCCCTCCTCATGCAGATCCGCTGTGTTTTTTTCTGATCTTGTCAGCTTCGTTTCCAATGCTTTATGCATTTCGGGGCGTAAAGATCAACAGAGTGAAATGGAGAAAGAGAGCGTGAACCTCTCACAGTGGATTAAAAGAGAATGTGTAATCTCATCTGTCATTACTTGCCCTGTAGCTGCAAGCAGGGCATTGGATGTCTGAAGTGTTTATAAGGCCAGAGAATGGCTTTAAAATTCTTGGATGGTACAGAAATTGTGATATTTAGCATTAAATTTGAGCTCTTTGACTACTTTTGTTTGTTGTTTAGCCTGGAGAGCGCGGTATTGCCCTGCACAAATACACCGATCAGCCATGATCAGTAACACATTAACATTGATTATCAATTATATCCCAGTAAACTAGTGACAGAATAGGGACCCCGTTCCGGGAAAAGCCATTGCAGCAGAAATCGCTGTTAAAAAAAAAAGTTTATCCTGGCAACGATAGAAAGGCACCAGAACACCCAGTGCACCACAGCTCTCCGTGCACAGCACCCAGTGTGTTTTCACTTTAGGTATGATTGATTTGTACCATGCCCAAGAATGTTCGCCTCTTCATCCCCATTCCCAAATTAAAGAATTTTGTTCTCTGTATGCAAGTACACTTTTTGTATTTTTACCCTCCGATCCAGCAGGTGGCAGTATGCATATACAGTAGCTGGTTTGTGGGCTGCCATTAAACACAGGGAGTCAGCCTTCATGCTTTGCCTAATATTATTGATATTTCAGGAAAAATGTCAAGAGCAGCGTTTTCGCGTGGCTTTCTGCTTTATCAGCCATGGCTGTGTAGGACAAAGCATGCGATTGGCTCGTGAGATTTCGGAAGAGACAGGCGGTACTGATGACGTCACGTTCTAAACAGTGGTCCACTTTCTGTGTTCAGGTATCTGATACGATCGGTGCCTGAGTGTACCGTGCCATGATCAAGACCACCTTTTCAAGCAGTCTTGGAACACTTGTGTTCTAACTGATCAAAATGAACTGAACTTTGGGATCAAGTGTTCTCAGAAACAATCCCAGATCCCTAGTGTGAAACCTTTCCAAAACTGCTAACCCGGCCTAAAAACTCTCCAGATCCCACTACAGTCGAGCATCCCTGGGATGCAGTAAACAAAAAATGGAGGCTTGACCCCGCAACCTACTGCCAACGTCCTGGTGCCAGTCCTTATAGCGTACCCCTAGAGTCTCTGTGCTGCCCAGCCAGTGTAAGTGGAACCTACACAATACTGCATAATGTTTTTTTTTGTTGTTTTTTTCGGTTTCGGTGTATGCCTTAATGACTTTACAGTTCTAAATGGATTGTTTGCAGCTTGTGTTTGGTCTATAGACAACTTGATGGTTTCATGAAGGTTATACTGGGTTATTCGTGTAACATTAATCAAAGCTGAGTGTGTAAATAGACATCTGTCAGAGATTTAATGGGTGAAAAATAGCTTGTACGGAGTGTATGTCAACTGGTTTTGATGCGGAACCAGCAAAGTATTTCAATGGATCAAAAATCAATTTTTCTCTCTGGTCTGATTTGTGAAGCGATGACATGCCTTGTTAGGAAGAAAGTCCATGGTGAAAACAGAATGTTTTAAAGATGACTGAACAGTGAAGTATGCCTTTTCTTTCCCTCTGCGTCAAAGCCTTTTAGAAATTTGTTCCTGTGTGAAATAAAACATAAGTACTTGTGTTTGGACTTATAAAATCTTATTTATACAGTAGATATGAACTCATTTCTTATAGTAAATGGTTAAGCATTGAAAAGGTAACTGCTGTCGCTATTCAGGCATAAACAAAGAATATGATATACTGTAGATGGACTTTTGTAAATGCTTTTGACCTTCATACGTAGTTAAAAGCCTTCTGAGCATATTGTTACTGTAAACTTTACCCAAACTTACTGTAACTATGTAAGTCAAATCAGGACATTTGATTATGCAGAATAACAGAACACAGTTAGGTTTGTGAAAACTACCATTATTTCTCTATAATCTCTTTATATTTGAAACCCTGGCCTCCCAGGAACACCTCGAATAGCCCAGACGGGACGTGGTAATAACTCTTAAATTAGTCCCTGTAATGTACAAGTGGTGTTTGTGAACAACTGCGTGTCCAGATGCGTCTTTTCAACAGGTTGGTGAAAAGCTATGTGTCGATTTTCAAGAAACAGGCGTTCCAAACGCCGAACGTTCACGAGAAAGACTGCAATGGGCGCCGAGCCACCCCGGCCGGGATTGTCATTCATAGACGTACATCCTTCTTTAAACTGTTTGCATCATTCAAACGTTTTACTGCGGTTAAGAGTCTCATCGCCGTACTGTGCTTTGAAGTCTTCTGTAAATGTCAAGCAGTTTTACGCCTTCATTCATGAGAAATGACATCATGAGTCCCGGTTTGACTCGAACATGTATCTAGTGATTCATGAAGCTTCTACAAACCCACGAAACACTGTGTTTAAAAGGTTGCTACTGCTAATTTGGGAATCTCCATACAGTAAATCTCCTTTTTCAGCCCACACACACAATCCCACAATCCCTTTTTTCCTAATTCCACGGTTAAACCAAATTATACCAGCTTCCACAAAACTGTTGACTAAAATGATTGAAAGCAGCGTAAAGAACCTCACAAGTCCTCTTTAATCGAAGAATGTCAGTCTTCAAGAAACCTCTTCTTTTTTTTTTTTTCCCTTTACTAGTCCCATGTTCCTAATTTGCGCTTTGTCTCTGAATTGTAATTAAGGAATCCATTCAGTGACTGGTTAGTCGAAAACCATGGGAAATCTCCTCTGATTGAATTCTCTCAGTTCCATTCTCATCTCACTGCACTCTTTTTAGACTTTATAGGCGCAACCGACACTTACTTTGTGAGTACACACACACACACACACACGTACACTCACACACAGTTCATTAGGTGCGGTTACATTCTATTATCATGTCCTTCATTATTCTGCAGCAGAATTCATAATTCTGGTTGGTCAGAAGTTCGACCGTATAAATAACGTTGTTTTAACAATATCTTTGTTTAGCAACAGCTTTGACAGTAATGCCAGCTGTAACTTAAACGATAGACTATGTAAACATGTTATTCTAATGCTTTATTGTTTCTGTAGTAACTAATTCTCGTGAAAGATGATTGTTGCACTATATTAGCAATAAACCAATTACAATGTGTAGGTATTTATCAATAGGTCTAATAGTTAATATGTACATATTTTTTATTTTATTTTTAATGCAAGTATAAGCATGTAAAATCACAATGTGTCCTTAAATAATTGGTGAGTTTAATTGTAGTTTAAAAGGAATACAATTTTATGGAATGTTCTTCAATAAGTAAAAAACTTCAAAGTGATAACAGGAATCTCACTATGTGACAGTCAACTCTGATTATTTTCCTATAACACCACACCCCATTCATTATTCCACTGACACCACCACCTGCTCAGATATTGTTTTTGACGGTGGCTCATTCTCAGCATGACTGTGGTTTAATAATGTGTGTTGTGCTGGTACGAGTGCAGTTTAGTGGCACAGTCCTACAGCAGTGCCTTGTTCATTCTTGTTCGCTGTCCTCGAGTGTGTTACGAGGCCCCCAACGGTGCGTGAGCGAACAGTTCGAAAAGATGCGGTCGGCTGACGTCACGTAGTTCGGAGGAAACACGTGA
>JAQMYG010000036.1:11524182-11534418 GCA_030014215.1 Clariallabes teugelsi | reverse complement strand
ATCATATCATATATTTATATCATTATTTATAATAATATGTTACTGTAATCTAATTACTTTTCCTGATCACGCAGTAATTTGATGTAATTTGATTACAGTTACCAATGTCGTAACATTACGTTACCAGCGTTACAAATGTAGTGTTTAAAAATTAATCAAAATTCATTTAAAAATCAAGTTTTGTGCGGCGGCATCAGTTAACGCGCATGCGCTGTAATCAATCATCAGAGAGCTTTGTAGTTTTACATTTGATGGTGTAACGGATTCGCTCTTTTTGCTCGGGCGGCACCACAGACACACGGACACGAGGCAAGGTCTTACAGGAAAAGGGATGATTTTATTTAGAAAAAAAATGGGCAAGGAGAAGGGTTAATGGAGGGAATAAGGGGGAAAAAAGCTGAGGATTTTTTACGCAGAGAAAGCCCGAGATCCGTTAACATTAATTATCGGCAGCAGGCCCGACCTGGCGGCCTCGCCCCTCCGCGCACCTGCAGAAGAGGGGGACGAATACGTAGGGAGCCTATGGAGTGAGCGAGGAGCGACAACAGGTTGAGGCACTCGCCGCGACAGAAGTTTTCAAAGTAACTTGAAAGTAACATAATTAGTAATCTGATTACTTTTTACATGTAATAATCAGTAATGTAATCAAATTACAATTTTAAAGTAGTAATTTGTAGTAGATTACTTTTTTTTTTTGAGTAACTTATCCAACACTGCTCATTATAAACTTAAAGACAAGCCCAAAGTATTAGTGTATCGATTCGCCTCGTGCGAATACGGCTAGCTAAATCAATTAGTATGACAGCCAGTAGATGTTGACCTTTAAATTCTGAATTTAACTGGACAGCTTTGAATAAATTCGAGTTTGATGATCATGTAAAACTCTCCCCACCGGTCATTAGTCACATTACAGGGAAGTAGAAAGACAGTGAAAGAAACGTTCTCTTCATTCATTTACTCATTACATCCCACAATAGTGCCAACGATCTTTCTTTCCCGAGATCCCAACGGCTCAGCTAGGACTGAGCGAAGAAAACTCCAGAGCATAGGTTTACATAATCAAAGCTTTTTTTTTTTTGAAGGCATGTGGGTGGAAGTGGGACGAGAGTTGAAAGGTATCCTCAAGGCTAATAATTAAGCAGATGAATTGTGATCCGAGGCCGTGCTGTTTCTCAAGTAGAATCGGTCTTTGTCCTCCTCTAACTAAGTTTGATCGATGGCGTTAGCGACTTTGATGAGGTGCTGTTCAAATGGAAGAATAAAACCGTAGTAGGTTCTACAGCTTGAGCCGAGGCTCCAAGGTCTCCTGAGGAAGGCTTCGCTTCAGAGCTCGCCGTGGTGCGAGGGGAGAACTGCTATGCTTATGAATATTATCAGAGGGCAAGGCTGCGAGAACAAATGAGAACAAATTAGAGAAATATACATGAATTGTACATCGATTATGTATCAAATGAAGAAAAATTCATCTGCCGTGACAGTTGAGGCATTTGAGCCGAGACGCGTGAAGTTCAACAGCGAGTGTTTCTAAGGAGCTACAGTAAAGCGGGACAAGGCGATGAATAATGTAGTTCTTCAGGTGCGGTGTACCATTTATAAATAAATGAACTCAACATTAAAACTTTCCCTGGTTTTCTGACTAATTAATATTTCCAACTCGATATATATTATTTTGTATTAACTCCGGATTCATTGGATTTCTGATTGACTTTGAGCGAGTTATCACGAGAGTTTTCTCTGATATTCCGAATGCGAGTTCCATTTTCAACTTTCTCAGATTCTTAAGATTTTTATGACTCAAAAGATGACAGAGGACATTTTGACAGCCCCTAAAAGATGCACAATCGTCGGACAAGCTCCCCTTTTCGGGACGTCTGGGGACTGGAGTCTGTGCTTTTGTCTGCGAGGCAATGTGAGAGGGAGTCGGGAATCTCCACCTTCTTCCCAGCTAGAGGTGCTCTCATAATTTATAAGATACTTTGTCATGAAAAGTTGATGAAGAATGGAAGGGGCACTGAAACTGTACTAGGTCAAGAATATACTGTACAGTACAGGCGAATTGTTAAAATAGGTTAGGTTTATCCCTGGTTTATGTGTCCCTGTTCAAACACACGTGTGGTTCTGTAAAGGAAATCTAAACCGTGTACTAGATAACCATTAAGAGTGTTTAATCATTTGGGTTGATTTTCAGATATTGAGTAGCTGCGAGCACGCGGGTGCGCTGGGCTTCTAACACACGCGATTTCCGATTACTTAGCGCTTGCGGTGTTTCGAGACTGGTGTAAGCGTGTGTGTAATCAGTGGGTTTGAGACTAATTCGCTCACAGACTTTGGAGAAAAGGGCCATTTGGAGGACTTGAATTCGCCTGATTTTTGATAATGTTACGCCTTGAAAATGTGTTTCTGTTCGGCACTCGGAAGCTTTGTATCCAAAGCCCATCATGGCTAATCAAACTTAAATCCAGCCAATACTGGGCACTGGCCAAGCGTCCGGTTCATCACCACACAAAAGAATTGCATGTGTGAAAGTGTTTTCCTTCTTGTTTTTTTTTCCATTCCTTTCTTCTCCTCTATACTGTATATCACGCCTCTGCTCTACTCTCACACACCCACGGTCAGAAAAAGGTCTAAAAACCTGAATACGTGATCAAAGTCATGGCAGCCCTCGCTATCTTTTGGCTATTGCTCAACCATAACATCACACTTCAACAGTTAATTCCAGGTTAATATATTGAACCGTCCCTGCTGTACGTACTGCTATTCATGCCCAGTCTACTGAATAATTAGCTCTCACGGCCATATATGGAGATAAAGCGAGGCCAATCTTGTACATTCTAATACAGTGCCGTTACTACCAGCGGACGTCTTGGTATTGCCCTTATGGAAGGGGTACGCTTAAGGTATGACCCGAGTCCACTCGCTCACTCCATCTTGTCTTTTATTAAGTTGCATAGGTGATGAAGAGTAAGTGGATAAAAGGAGTTAGTATCGAGGATTCCCGGGGCTTCTGCACCTGAAACCAATTCTTGTCTAAATACACAGCGCATCGTGCTCGTTCTCTGGGTATAGATCAATCCAAGACGGAGGTTAAATGTGATTTTTCAATAAGGAATCCTCACAGACATTGTAATTCAGTCCAGGACCGAGAGGTCTGCGAGTCTCCTTTCGGAGCGGCGAACATGATTTATTGTTGCTGCACTGGTGTTGTTTCGGGTTCCCATTGGACACCTTTGTTTAGTCGACACTACAAACTGTTGCCGAGAGAATTATTACTCCGAAGCGGTGTGTCAAGAGGCGAGGGCTGACTGATTTATCTGCCAAGAACAGAGTTTAGCTTTCTGTCAGTTCTTAAAAAGAAAGCAACAAGAAAAACTTGTGCTTGTTTTTGTTTTTGTTCTTTTTTTCGTTCTTGCAATTGGGAATTCGAGGACTATGAACACTATTATTGAGTTAATTATGAAGTATACGAAAACACTCTAAACAGGCAGCATCTTATTTATCAGGCTTATTTATTTATAGTGTACTTTATATTAGCTGCCGATTGTATCGGCGACCTGCGGGATTTCAGGCTTTATTAAACCCTCAATCCAGGTCTTATGTGGATGAATCAAAATCCAAATCATTTTATTGGCTGCGAGTCGTGATCACAGGAAGAGCACACACACACACACACACACACACACACACACACACACACACAGACAGAGTGTTCCTGTGTGTTAAATGACCACCACATGTACTGTTATAATCCTTGAGTTCTTCTGTACAACTACACTAGATTTTTTCTCTCAAACACACACACACACACACACACACACACACACATATCTCTCAAGAATCCCATGAATTGTAATCTGTCAGCCAAAACATTCGATTTAAATGCCTTTTCCCCACATCTTTTAAACACAAGAACAAGGCAGTGGTGGCTCAATAGGTTAAAACTGTGGGTTACTGGGTTACTGATCAGAAGGTCATGGGTTCGAACCCCAGCACCACCAGGCTTCCACTGTTGAGCCCTTAACTCTATCTGCTCCAGGGGCCCCGTATCCTGACTGACCCTGGTCTTTGACCCTAGCTTCCTAACTGGGATATGCGGAACATTTACAGAACAGTAAACTGTACATGTACAGTCACAGTATGGTGATGAGACTCTTAGTTGCAGTAAAGTATCTTAATGGTGCAAACATTTAAAAAAAAAAACAAAAAAAAAAAAAAAAAAAAAAGACACATCACTGTGAATGACGATCCCGACTGAGGTGGAGACTGAGGTGGTGCAGTGCCCACTGCAGTCGTCTCCGTGGACATTTAGGAAGTAGAACTCCTGATCCTGTAAAATCGATGGATAACTTTTTGTCAACTTGCAGAAGAGGCGCATCTGTCTGTGGGAACTGTCCACACGATTATTGAAGAACACCTAGGAGTTATTGCAGCATCCCATGTACAGTCCTGACCTCAGTCCAAGCCGTTTCCACATGTTTGGACCATTAAAGGAGTTCCTGGGAGGCCAGCGTTTCACTTTCTCAATATTTCCCTCACATAATGTATCTCTCTATGTCTGTATCTAAACACACACTTACAACTTTGTTGATATCGAACACGTACGGTTCGTATACGGTTCCTATAAAGACACACACACACACACTCATTCTGACTTACTCTCACACACCTCCCTCGCTGCAAAACAACATGGTTTGTTGACCTGAACATGATATTCCAGTGGAATTTCCGGCACTGAAAGGCTGAAGTGCATTAATCACGCTCATTTACTCCACTGCTGCATGTGACCTTGGTCGGCTAAAGAAAGAAAGAAAGAAAGAAAGAAAAGGCAGAGTGCAAAAACAATTTAGAAAGGAATGAGATAAATAACAAACCTCAATTAGAGTTGTTAGCAGTGTCATATCTGGCCTCTATACTCCTAATGTGATGAGACGGTGCGTATCTACTATTAAACACTCAGTGATCCAGAATGTACTTCTGTGGCCACAATTAAACACCAAGAATCCGGCATGAATTCTCCCTCTCTCTCTCCCTCTCTCTCTCTCTCTTCACTCTGTAATATATTTAGCAGTAAATTCTCAGGAGCAGAGTTTGCCATGGTGACATGTTTTTTTTTTTTTTTTTTTTGCTACGGTCTTTTTTTTGTTTTTTTTTTTATTATTCCTATCGTCGTCGTTCCTAAAATCTAAGATGAACTGCATCTTTAAGACGCACCGTGTTCTCCCGCTGTAGTGCCACTATTTTAGTAATGCGCCATTGTTTATAGCGCGAAGCATCTTGCACGCCAAGAATACGTCGCGTGCTCGGCGTGCTGGTGTATTTGTTTACACGTGTAGTCTCGTCTCCGGCTTTGTTTCCAGATACTGCAAACGCTGAACAGACTCTGTTGTTCTTTCAAAAAAAAAAAAAAAAAGGGCACAAGCAAAAGTTTTGGCTCCTACATCCGAAAAAGCAAAGTCGCTCATCTTTATGCATTTTTGTTGTTGGATTTAAAATGAAATGGCCCCCTGAAATGGGGGGGGGGGGGGTGGTAAGTGGGATCTAAAGTGAAAAAGTAAAGAGCAGTGCAGAGTAGGAGCGTGAGGAAGAATTCTTGTGAGAACTTCTCGTCACTCGCAGCATCCACTGTTGCCAAACAGCAGCACGGCCCTGCCACTGAGAACACATTATAAATCAATTATTTATGGAACGAAGTCAAGAACTCTTTAATCTTCCTCTTTTATCCAATTAGACTGCCTAAGCACAATAATACTCCTCCGGCTCACATGCCACATGCGCCGCCTCTTTTGCTCTTTATTCCCTTTTTTTTATTTTATTTTATTTTTTTTTAGTCTTGATCGAGAGGAGGCTTCTAAAGGGACGGCGAAAAAAAGAAAAACGAGCCTGTGTAAAGTGTAAATGAACTTCTCTTCCCCGCTCGTTCATTTTCCAAAGGAGCCGTTTGAAGATTTAATATGGCGAATCGCCCGCCATTTCTCGAGCACCGGTGCGGGTCACCGATAAAGCTGTTAATGTGACGTGGATCTACTTTCTACCCCAAGGAGGCCATGAGGGCAACTAAGTCAAAAGCATTGCTTCTGTACTGTAGTACGTATTGTACTGTATATCAATATCATACTGTATCATCACTGGTATAAAAAGGGCATGCTAGACCGGGCACAGTAATCACAGGTTTGACACACCGAGTGTATCGTTGTGCGTGTTTCGCAACTCGAATGAATGAGTGAAATGTTCCAGACTCATTATTATGAGCGTTTTTGGAGACAGCTAGAGACATGCACTCGTAAAGCTCCACTGAGGCTGAGTAACAGAGAAATGTCACTCACAGCCATGGGGCACTGACCTGCTAAATAACACATGCGTGCATATATACACATGCGTGCACACACACACACACACACGCTCACAGGGAACTGCTGAGTAACCTCTCACTCTCTTATGGTGTGGCGAAACCGATTGTACAGACTATCCTAGAAAAGTTAGAGCTCGAGGCGGGGTACAACCTGTACCTCATACTATACAGTACACTCATCCACACACAACAGGCAATTCGGGAACGGCAGTTAGACTAATCTGCACGTCTTCGGACTGTGGGAGGAAACCAGAGTACCCGGAGGAAACCCACCCAGTCATGCAAACTTCATACATACTGTACAGACCCAGAGGCGGGAATCAAACCCTGGAACCTAGAGATGCAAAGACAGCAGTGGTAGCTAACCACTAAGCCGCCGTGCCGCCTGGCTGAGTAACCTACAGTACGTATGATGAGGAAATTTCCCCGAGGTTTTGCCTGCAGCTTCCCTCAGTTTAAGTTTCACGGCTCACATTTAAAATCCCTTTTTGAAATACGGCTCTCATGATGGTGTATATGTACTGTATTTCGAGTCACCATTTCAGAAGGGTCAAATATCGAACTGGATCATGCAGGAGATTTGAAATGACTGGATCTGGGTTCAGAGCTGTTTAACACATTATTAAACCCGGAAGGATAGTCCTGAACCGCCAACTTTGTGGAAGAAATGTGGTCAGAAAGCACACATCATGAGTGGAGATCACATAAACGCTTGGTAAAGTTACATGGTAAAACAAACCCAAAGTAAAAACCAGAGCTGTGTTTAATAGCGAAAGTAAGAGCATTGAAATTGCTAGAAAGCATAATCATGTGGTCTGATTGACCCAATTCCAGAAGCCTCTGGTGGCAGTGTTATGATCTGGGGTTGCTTCAGTTGGTCAGGTCTAGACTCAGAAATGTTATGTGACGTCCTGAATGTACTGAATGACCAGGTTATCACATCAATGGAGCTTTCCTCCCTGATGTCACAGACGTATTCCAGGACACAAATTGTGAAAGTGTGTTTCACATGAACTGGACACCACATTGTTTGCCGTGATCAAAGCTAAAGGTGAATCGAATGAAATCATAGAGTGGATAATTATTATTATTATTTATTTTTATTTTTTTTGGTCAGGCAGTGTATATAATCAAAATATTATTCCTGACATTTCTATTAGGAATAGCAGTCTGTAATGGAAACCACCTACACGCTCACACACACACACACACATACAAAGGTGTTCCACTTATCAGAGTGGAAAAATGATTTCAATGAAATTTGTTCCTGCTGTTAAATAAATGGGGATGTTAGATAATAAAAACAGAGGCAGGTAAACAAAACCATCGAAGCCTACAGAAGTCCTCCAAGATGCATTTAAATAACCTACTCATCAAATTCCCTATAATGGACATGAGAAAGAAAAAAAAAAAGAGTTTGATTCAGATTCAGACATCTTGATGAATACAATTTTTTTTTCCCCCAAAGTATATTTGTCTAGAGTGTTTTTGAGTGCTTTATTAATCTACTTATTGCAAAAAAAGGTCGTGCAAAATGATAACGATTCAAAAATGATATTAGCCAAAAAAATTATTAAATTCAAAGAAATTTTGGCGTGATCGTCTCAGTGTATAGACCTGATCTGAAAGAAGAAAAAATTCTTTATTTGTTCTTTTTCGTTCAAGTTTTTTTTTTTTTTCTGGCAGACTAAAGTGTGTGTGTGAGTGTGTGTGTGTTTTCATATCTTACCTCTTAATAAACTGACGAAGTAAATTCACCTTGGGCTTCAAGACTAGGGTTCTCATTCTCAGAGACTTTGATTTGTAACCTGAAAGGAAGGAATTCAGTATTTTTGTTTCCTTCTCAAGTACTGAAGAGCGTCTGATGCTCCTCCTGCTCCCGCTCATGTCTCTCGCTCAGTGACATGCTTGAACTTCGGCGATCGCCTCAAACGGCAGCTTTAAATGATGCAAACAGCCCGGGAAAGAGAAATAGCTCAAGAACTGTGGAATTGAAGTTTCAAATTAATTCACAATATCTCACATATTCTTTTTTTTTTTTTTTTTTTTTTATTTCCTCAGATGTGTCGAAAAGAAAACACCACAAGATAGGGTTATCTAAAGCCTATTATTTCCTGATACTGCTAATTAAATTGGCAGCGTCGTTAATTGGTTAAAAGATACCGTCTCATTGATCCGGTGACATCTAAAAGTCGGTTAAAGATATCGTCAGCTATCCGAATGCCTTGTGTTCCGATACACAATCAGAATTTTTAGTCGAGACAGAACTCTGCACTGACTCCGCTTCCAAAGTTTCCTTTATGATAAAAAAAAGCCGCTCTCTGATGGTACGTAAGTGACACTTAGTATTTATTAGATATGTCGTAAAGGGAAGCGAAGCGGCGTTGATTAATCTAAAGGCATGATATGTCTGTCTGTTTTCCATTCTTTGAAACTGGTGCCCTTTAAAAAGTTCTCATTCTGCATGTTGTACAGGTTACTGTAATACTAATAAATCTAATGCTTAAACATATATATGCATAACGTACTGTAGTGGTAGTTCTTGTAAAATTGTTGTGCATGGCATGTGTGTTAGTAACGCCATATCGATCTCTTCTTTTCCCCAGAAGGGAACTTCAGCTCTCTCCGCACTATATTAAAAGAACTGACCTTAATAAACGCCTTCAATTTCTTCAAGTTGTAGGGCAACCGATCACTTTACCCCCTTTTTTTTTTTTTAATAGGATAAAATCACAACACTATAAAGGGGTAAATTCCCTTGAGATAAAATCAGTCTAACTTTAGAAGTGTTCCTCATATTCAGTTTTCATTTGACATTGATTATAAACTCTTTCATCCATCAGACACCATTCTAGATCAGATCTCTGTGGAGAATAATCAGCACCAGATTCATCTTATAAAAGAGGAGGAAACATTCAGGTTTTTTTTTTTTTTTTTTTTAATGTTTTGAAAGATCAATTAATCATTTGCAGATGAAGTGTTTTTAATACTTGGCTGGTTTGGAGCTTTCATATTCGACTTGTTATTTGTGAAACCGAGAGAGAGGATGTGAACTTCTGAAGGCTGAAGTTAGGACGTCCTCCGCTCGTTTCGGCTGCGCGCTACGACGCGTCCGTTCGGCAGACACTTCATCCGTGCAATCAGCCAGCCGTGGGAGGGAGCGACTGGCAGCGCAGTGAATTAAAATCATGCAGATACAGGTCAAGTGCGTCAGTTAATCTTCACATGCAGAATAGGCGGAAATGTCATCGTGACCTCAGAAAGGTTTTGAGATTTTTTTTTTTTTTTTTTTTAAAGGTTTTGATTTCTCAGGTTTTTCCAAATACTAGTCTTTATAGAGTGTACACAGAATGGTGTGAAAAACAAATAAATGTAGTAAGCAGTACTTATGAGTCAGAGGAGAAGGGCAAGATGGGTTCAAACTGACAGGAAGGCTGCAGTCATTCAAATACCCACTCTTCAGTACCATGGTGAACAGAAAATCTATTCAAATGAAATGGACATGAATATTTAGAATGTAGGCCAAAAAGCGTTTTGTAAAGTTAAAAACAAAGAAAAACAGAAATAAAAACAAAGTAAATATTAGATACATATCTCTATATGGTTTATTCTGTACAGGGTCGCGGGAGGCCTGGAGCCCCTATCCTGGGGGACTCGGGGCACGAGGCGGGCTACACCCCGGACAGGGTGCCATTCCGTTACAGGGCACACAATCACACACACACACACACTCACACTCACACTCACTTATGCACACGAAATGGAGGTTTAAGGCCACAGTGCTCTCCCATATAATGTTTTTTTAATATATATTCATATAATGTATTTTTAATACATTGAGTGAATATTAAGTGTGTAAGTGGAAAAAAAATCAGTTGTAAATAGTTAAG
>JAQMYG010000036.1:11500865-11520768 GCA_030014215.1 Clariallabes teugelsi | reverse complement strand
GTGTTATTTTATAGTTTTGAAATCCCCAGTATTGTTGTAGAATGTAGAAAATAAATCACTAAACAAAAACAAAGAAAATTTGCAAGTGTTCTAAAACTTTTGAACGGTAGTGTATGTGTATATATATATATATATAAATGTATATATTTGTTGTTTTTACCCTGCTTTTCCTTTTATTCAACATGTCCCACCCCTTGTTCTTTTGTTCCCTGCTCTGTGTTCATGAAAGCTTTTAGAAAGTTTGTCTTTGTGCAAACAGATAGCCAAATGCCATCCAATAATCAGTATTTCACACTCGTAATCTTTCACCTCCGCTACGGTTATCGCATCCATGATCCCTCAGTTAGCCCACAGGCAAATCCACATTCGACTACACTAGATCAGATTAGACAAACTGATCACTCGCATGCAAAGGCCCGCGTGGCGTGTTGTCTGATAAGCACCCGTACGGGCGGATCGCACTTCAATTGTCGAGCAGGTTAGTAAAATCACTTTAGAATGCCAGATAGGATTATTTGCCTTTGTAGATTGGAAACCAAATAATATCTCTTCTGTCTTCCATCTGCCTTCCTCCTTCCTTTTTTCGGTTACTGAAAATATCTGATGAAATGTAAAAATCCAGGTTCCAGTAATTAAGAATGCTTTCATTTCGGGCACCAGACAAACTTTTATGAAAGACTTATGAAACTTTTTTTTTTTTTTTTTTTTTTTACGGCTTTCCCAGAGCACAGGGTTGCGCAACAGGCAAACAGCTCACGCCAGTCAGCAGTCCAGCGTCAACTGAAACCACCATTAAAACCGCCATTCACATTTGTTACTGTAAAAACCGGTGTTTACTGTAATGCTCTTTCACACATGGCTTCACTTCTCCCAGAGTTTAATTAGCATGTGTGCTGTAAATAGAGCAAAGAGGGATTCTCTGGTCAGTAGCCTCTCAGTAATGCTACAAGCATTGTATTTTGTATTGATTTTTTTTATTTTTATGTTCATGCATGCATTTTTTTTTTTAATGACAAAAAAATAGAAGTGCATGCTTATAATTATTATTAAAAAATTTTTGCAATAAATGCAGTAAAAAAAAAAATAAATAAAATCTATGTTTTCAACCTGTCAGTGACCCAAGAAATACACTGCATTCCAACAGTGAGGTGTGAAAACCTGTGACATCACGCATATGATGTCAAAACCTCTTTCACACCAGCCCTAAAAACCACATGATGGAGATTCTGTCGCTCGTGTCAGTTTCGAAAATAAGGGTGGCAAAGATCCGGCTCGACCTCCGCTCATCTTACGTACTCATATATCCTGTGCGAAGCGAACCGTGTCACGTTCTGTATGGCGCAGCTTTTAGCACTGTGCCTCGTCCTTCACGGTGCATTTTCAGAGATACTTTAAATCGCTCCGCTTGCTCAGCATGGAAATCAATCAGAAACGAATTTACATTTCATGTTGAAACTACACAGGGCCGTCCCTAAAGCTTCTGGGAATTCCATTAGTGAGTATTTGTGCTGCTGATTTATTCGAACATGAAGTATGGTCTGTGGGCTGCCCTATTTCCTCTTCAGGAAGATGCTATGGAGATTACTGAGGCATCGCTGTCTGCCCTGGCTTCCTCTTTTACTCCACCACTTCTCCTTAACAGATGAGAAATATTACTAAAATTGGTGTAGTTCTAAATTAATATTCAAAATGTGGTCACTAAATTTAAGATTTTCTGCGTGCTTCAGTGCTGGATCGTGGTTTCTGGGTTACATTTACAGCTTTTTTTTCTGCTTCAGGTAATACAGCAGTTACTGAAATATACAGCAGAAATTTGATTAGATTTGATTGTGGTTTATGACTGTTTTTTTTTTTTTTTTATAATACTACTACTACTACTACTACTACTACTAATAATAATAATAATAATAATAATAATGATAATAATAAAGCAAAATTCTGTGTTGAACAGAAGTAAAAGTAAAATAATGAAATAAAAATGATTTTACTTTTATTTATTTTATTCTTTTACTTTTATTTCTGCTCAATCCATATTATTATTTTCATTTAAAACCTTTATATTCTTACGGGCAGACTCATGCATGCAGAAAAATAGCGAGAACTAAGGAAGGAACCCTGTGCAGTCACAAGAAAAAACATGCAAAAACTACACAAAGGCTGAACTAATTTCAAGATCAAGTCCTGGGCCCCGGAGACACGAAGTGATTATCCACAATTAATGACGTCTCCTCCGAAACAGACAAGCGCGTCTTCGCCGTGAAGACATTTTACAAAACCGGAAAGAGTACAATGTGTCACGTTCACTTGTGTGCCCAGTTATACCACTTCTAGAACATCATGTACTATATGTCTGAGCATTGGACTGTCATTATTATGTTCTCTTGCTCAATAAGACAACCTGCCCTGCCAGGGAGAAGCACAAACCATCCCTAAGCGCATTTCTTTGTTGTTGTTGTTGTTGAAGCACAATTCAATTCAATGTTCACCAACACCCACCCATAAGAGAATGCAGGTAGGCCACAAAACCTACCTTACAGTTCAAAATCAGGGGTAGTACATGCAGACAGGGGAATGATGAGGAATCGCTGACAAGATGGTTAAAAGTTCTGGATGGTCTCTGTCTGGACAGAAACTTTGTATTTCCTGATAAGTGGCGTGCATTCTCCTAGTCAATTAAATAAAACACCCCTTAGGGCACGTTGAATACATGTCATTTATTTGGAAGTAATTTCTGATCCAGATTTGAAAAGGCCTGTTGTTAAAGCAGGTCCAGACGATGAACGATGAAATCTAAAGTGCAAATGGAACAAATATGCATCAGGGCTACAAGATTATAGTCACTTTGGCAACTATGAACTTTAGTGATTGTCATTACAGCACTGTATTTGAAGGTCTAAGCTACGGATAAGAAATAGCACACATACACACACAGACACACACACACACACACACACACAGACACACACACATACCCACATACCCACACACACATACCCACATACCCACACACACATACCCACACACACACACACATATACCCACACGGTACATCCATACAGTAGATGTGTATACACAGAGTAACCATAATATTGCCCTTATGGAAAAAAAAAATATGGCAATATATTAAATAATACATTTCCATATATAGGAAACTAGTGCTTATATTTATTAATATATTGCAATATATGAATGGACCATGTATGGGTATACATATATATATATATATATATATATATATATATATATATATATATGTATACTGTATATATATTGCAATGAAGACAAAAAATATTGTTTATACTTTATTGAAACATTATTGAATATTTATGCATGTTTAAGGATTATACACACACTTTTATTTTGTCAGTGGCTCTGATTAATGACTATAAAGTCTTTTCGTTCAAACATACACATTAACATATACACATATTGTAAAAAAAAATCTAAATACATTCAGAAGTATATTGTTGAATATAAAATTGCGTACATTAAGATATACATTTGAATATATTTTTTTCAAAATGAAAATATGTATTCCTTATGTATTTCTCAATTAATAGTAATATATGTATATTGTGATTATATTTTTGAATATGAATATCTCTTTTTTCTTTTAATTATTAGTAAGTAAGAGTGCAGCAGCGATGAATTTTAACATTATAAAATCTTTATATACAGTTAATATACAGTGAAATCTATTTTCTTTGCATAAGGGAAGACATTATGCTCCTTATTGTATAGGTTCTGCTAAAGCCTTCAGAGTAGCTCTGGCCCCTTGAAGCATGATTGCATGTTCTGTGGGTTTCAATTGGACTAGTTTGTATGGTGCGTCCCATGGATTCTCGATCTGATTGAGATCTGGGGGGGGGTTTGAGGCTGGATCAACAACCTTGAACCCTTTGCCAGCTAAGCCCTACACGCAGCAGGCTGTGATGTACTAAGTGTTCGCATCTCTTTCAATCCTAGCCAGCAGCGACTTTGTGCAACATTGGCATTTCTCTGGGATCAGCCCTGACAGTGGTCAAAATGTTATGGCTAATCAGTGTGTGTATATAAAATGATAAAGCATAATATAAATGATTCCCTTGTGTGCTTCATTTTCAGGCTGTAACGTATTCCATTTGTGTCTTCTATGATTATTAACATGACCATCAACGTACTTTAAATACTGTTTGTACAATACTGCATCGGCCGGCCTTTTCCATCAGGCCCCATCCAGCAGCACTCAGACTGATTGTAGCTGTCTTCCGTGGAAGTTTTCCAACTCACACCCATGCATTAAAGAGGGCTGGGATAATTTAAGAACTTTACTTATGCATTTCATCAGCATAAATGTTCTTCTGGCGCGAGATCAAAAGGATGGGGGGAAATCTGAATTTCTTAATGAAAGTAATTTCTTCTTCTTCTCTTCCTCCCATCCTCAGGGTCATACGCCTCCGTACGATTAGAGAAGCAACTCGAGACTCAGGTCTCTAAAGAGCTGTGCCTGGCCCCGTTCGGCTGGGGGAAAGTTGAAATGAGGCCGAGATGATGGTCTAGGAATCTAAGAGGAGAGCGTGAGAGCCGTTATAGTTATTGATGGGATTTGTTTGAAGTGAAAAAAAAAATTCAAATAAAATTTCATCGTGGATCCTGCAGTATATTTCCCGTAAAGTGATTGATATATCTCGTAGACAGAGGTTTGATCCAGGAACAGATTGTCTGATAATGTCTGACTTTGGCTAAACAAAGTAATCCGGCTTCGCAATCCAGTAATTGTTCTCTCTTTCATCAAAAAGAAAATACTTTTTACATAATCTATTCAAATGAGCCATTTTGCATATTTTATAGAACACTCCTCATATTGTTCACCTGTTTCCACATACTGAGGGCTTTTAACATTGCTACTAGATACCATTCATTCCTTTCAGTAACGGACAGGAAAGTTGTAACCTCTTGTTCATCCGCTTCCTAGTCTCTCGGCCTCTTATCGAGCCCGACTCAGCGGAGCGCAGGGACGATAATCAGCCATTGTGTCCTGGCGTTTCCTCGCTCCCCTGTACAAAGGCCTTACCCCGGCTTGTTTGAATGCAGTGTAATAGAGATAAACGTCTCCGCTATTTAACTGATCTCTCTATTTTGCATGAAGTGGCTTCTGAACTGTTTAATGTCCCAGTACTGTTGTTGGAATAGAGGTATATTTTTTTTTCTTTAGCTACTGTGTGCTTAGAGCTCCATGCTCAGTCTAAATCTAAGTCTTATTATTGTGTTGCACTGATCCCAGATCCTCTCTCTCTCTCACACACACACACACACACACACACACACACACGCACACACTGCAATAGTCTTTTCATTTAGCCATGTTTTTTTCGAAGAAGAGTCTTACAATCTTACGATTCACAACTAACACACCATTTCAATAGTTCTAGGCAGATTTCCCAGAGCCACCAAGGACTCGTCGGTCTTCTGTACAGTAATTCCTGGTATTTTTGAGACATGAGCCATGGAGTCAAATCACACAGGAGAGTTGGTTGGTAAAGAAAGTTCAAAGTGAAACAGGAGAACAAGTGATCTGTTGTGGCTCGGTGTGTTAAGGCCAGGTTGCCGCCGTGAAAATGGCCGACCCTGCACTCTGACCCCGTCTACTAACTAAAGCTGGGTTATGCGAAGAATGAATAAATTCCCTGTGCAATAATTTGTATGTGTTGAATAAAGGCTGAATTTATAGAGCTCGGCCTCTAAATAATGTCACGAAAGGGCTGTATGTACTGTATACTGTAGAAGAGCTGTTAAGTCTTTATACTTCCAGATGTTCTACTGCTTCTACATTAATGCTTTTTAAAGGCACATCTATCTATTCATTCTGGTACAGTACATCAGTGTCGTGAATAGCGGCTGTCTAGGAGCTAGACATTCGTCTCATCTGGCCATCATGTACGATCTAGTAGCGAAAAAAAAAAAATGTATTAATGATTAAAAAATGTTAAAAATAGAATATAAAAGATAAAATAAATTTTTTTAAAAACATTAGCCTGACGGTAATGATTCGTTAAGTACCGCGCGCAATATTTATATTCCATGGAAATCCAGCTGCGGTTGAGTTTGCGTGTCCCGCGGAGTGGGCTGGCACCACGGTGCACATTAGATTAGATCAGGACTCCAGCGAGGGAATAACTAGTGGAAAAAGTGTGTCAGAGACTGGCGCTTTGCTCCGAGCGAATTTACCAGCGAAAGATCATCCCTGACACATGTTTACTCGTGTACATAAATATTTAGAAACACGATGATCCCCATCCCCCGCCCCACCACCCCTCGCTGGGAGCGGACAACTTCTCCGCAGGTCGTCTCTCGGTCACAAACTGTTATCTGTTTATCATCTCTCCGGCCTCTCCGTCCTGTTCCTCCTCCACAACAACAGAATCTAAACGACAGAGTGCAGTTCAGAAGATGCTAACAAGAGGACAAGATGTCAGCTCATGGCAGAACAATCGAATTTCCCTGTAAAAATAGTCGGTGTAAAGTTGCGCGGTGCTGAGGCATGAGTCACCCGGTTACTAAGCTGCGAGGTGCGCGCGGCAGAGTAGCCCGGAGCGCTGAGAGAGTACCATGGGATGCGTCTGCGCTGAAAATGAGAGCAGTTTCAAGAATTGGCACTTTGAAGAAGATGGTATTCCAAGAGCTTGCAATTGACCTTGTTACGACTGCTCGATTGAAGTATTCTCGTTAAAGCAATCAGATTGTGACCCACACGCACGAGCCTTAAATGTTCACACTTTTAACCGTGAAGTACAAGCCATTCTCTTCCCTCTTCCTGTCCTATTAATGATCAGTTTCTCTGCGTGAATCCTGTCAGCGCCTTCCCCATTCCCCATACCGCTAAGCTTCAAAACCAGCGGATCCATCGCACCGAGGTTAATTAGGTGAGCTAGGTGTCATGTTACGTCCGTCAGAGCCCTTTACTACCTTGTGCTCTGGATTAATTGGACATCGTAATTTCTGGTTGTTAGCGCCGGGCCGCGCGAGCTCTTTTTACACCGTGATCCGGACAACTTTTTTTTTTTTTTGTTCGGAACGTAGACCGGCTGAGATAAGTATTCAGGTCCGTCCATTTAATTCGCTCCGACGGATAATGAGGAGAGAAATGTGGCCTCCGCTGCGAGATTGGACGTTGCTAAGAGGAATAATTTGACTCGAAGCTTTTGTGTCGTTTTGTCGAAAGATATGCCTGATTTACTTTCATGACTAGTAATTTCAGTATCTCCTTTTGCCGAAGAAATATGCAGGTCACTAAGGTTAAACAGATTACAGAGGTAATATGCTGGCGTGCAGACTTAATTGCATGTTTTATCTCTTCAGTCTTTGTACAACCGAGACTTTTCATGACGTTTAAAAATTCCATCCGTCAATGATGTCGTCTAGCAATTTACCAGACCAAGGTGTGCTGTGATTTATGACCCATCAATCTTCCAAAAAACAACAAAAAAAACAACATCTGCAATTATTTCTTATTGTGCTGGAGGTCTGGGCTTTGGCTCTGCCTGCTAGGACGAGACGTAGAACTTGGAACTTAGAAGCAGAAGTTCTGCAGAGTGAGTTCTTTATTGGCGTTGAACCAAGATCTCATTCACGTAGTTTCCGCTGTCGCGCGCTCCATTCGCCCGCGTTATACTGTTTGTCACGGCGTTCGTTTTTCCTGAGAAGACCCGGAGAGAAAAAGTTATTCTAAGCTCGCAATATTTTTCGCCTCCTGTTTACCGAGAAAGTCATGAGAAAAGCTTGGAAGCTATTTCTGGATCTGGAAGGACACCAGAGGATACTAGCGTGCCTAGAAATCTTAATTATTGATACAGCGACAAGATACAGTAGCCATGTGTCTAGGGAAATCCCAGGACACCCCAAGAAAACGTGTTGGCGTGATGCCACGCTGTGTGCAAACATCTCTCTATTTCGGTGACGCGCGTAGCAGCAGGCATGTTGCCATCTACAGTCATATGGAGTGGTGATGGGCTTCTTCTACAGCATGGTGCTGTCAGGCCGGATGCCCGCTGCAGAATTAAGCGTCTGTTTAGATGCCGTCGCTCTGGAGGACGCAGATGGAAATGCATGGCCGTTTAAAAATCTTCCACTTGAGAAAAGACCTCTCCTAGTTTGTGTGTGTGTGTACAGTACAGTACAGTATACACGGTTTTGGATTTCTAAATGACATTACTATAGAGGAAAGAAAATCGCAACACTTAAAGGGGCCTGTGAATTGCTTGGCTACAGTATGTTATAGAGGCATTTGAATAATTGCTGTGTGACTAGTTTGGAGTGCACCACCTGTAGGATTATAGAGGGACTGCAACTCAAATGTAAACATACAGTAATGGGCAAAGGTTTTGTAGTCTTTACTTTAATGTAGTCTTGAGGAATACTGTAGTTCTCCAGCTTTCCTGAAGGACTGTTTGGCTCTCATTTTTGGCAAGTTTCTGTCTCTGATTTTTAGTCCAGTCCCTATACCCGAGCAGTTTTAAATGAATGTCTTTTGTTTGTTAAGACACACAGTGACATATGTATCATTCAAGCATATATATATTAAAAAAACATTTAATTTGAAGCATGAACCAGTGAGAAACTGATTTAGATGATGACAGATGATCAGGCCAGTGATTAGTATACTGGTGATGCTGAATGCTGAGTAATTGGACGAGAGGGGAAATGAGGTTGCTGCTGAGGTTGTTACCAATTTTTTTTTTTATTGTATCTTTAGGCACTTTGCAGCCTGTTACAGTGAAACATTTTCATTTCTTCAATTCAAGCTACATCATTTAATTGTATAAAATTTAGTAAAATAATAAAATAAATTTTGATTGTTTACCGTTGTTGTTAGTCTTTTGGCTATTCCCGTCAAGGGGTCGTCACAGAGGGCCATTCGATCCGCACAACAACTTGGCACAGGTTTTACGCCGGATGCCCTTCCTGGCACAACCTTCCCACTTTATCCGGCCTTGGGACCGGCACTGCATCCAGTACTGTATGTAAATAAAAAATAAGTGGGAAAAAAAATGTTTTCGCATCAAAATGAATCGATTTTATTTCCCACGCTCCATCTCTAGTGATTAGTATATTTATGTTGTTATATTCATATTATGTAACTTTAAGGAGTTTCATGTACCGTACAGTAGTCAGACACCATATGAGCGCTCAGTCTAGACATTCATGCACACGTATGGACACTGCACACCTGCACATTCATGCACATTTACATATTTCTATTTCCATTCTTGGCTCATTGCACACAAGTCACTTTAAAAAAAGACATTTTCATGCACATTTGGACCCCCGTCATTTCTATTTACACTAAAATGTCTATATTTTTCTATTTTGTACAGAATTATTTCTTTTGCGTATTTGTACAGCTACGTTTTCTTATATTTTTCTTATATTGTATAATTCTGTCTTATAGATATATTATTCTTACCCTAGCTAAATTTATTTTCTATTGTATTTCTTTTTTATTCATATTTATTTTCTATTAATATTCTTTTATTTTTAAGGTCACGGACAGTCTCTAAGCCTTTCACTGCATATCGTACTGTGTGCGACTGTGTATGTGACAAATAAAATTTGAATTTGAGTCTGAAGCGTCAGAAACAGGCAATGCATTCCCGTCCTCCCTGCATTGTGGTTGTAAACCTCTACTGTACAGTATGTACGACGTTTTGCACCATCCTCGCCATTCCTACAGTTCTGAATGAAGTCTTTTAATGTTACTGTGTTATGTAAAGCATTCGAACATCACGTTCCTATTCAGTATGTTCTGGGACATTTTCCTCTGGATCACCTCTATCTTGGTTTTTCCCGCACCTCATACTGTCTCTTACAAACGAAACAATGCATTCCTTCATGTCATGACCGCTCACGGATGATCAGCGCCGGCCTTTTATCAACGTTTCCACATTACAGTTCCGATTTACATTCTGCTCAAGTTAGAGTGAGAGATTTTTTTTTTTTTTTTTTTTTTTGTGGTCCCTCACTTTATTAATTGATTTGACACTGCTAGCTATCTAACACTCGCCTGGTGGATATACGGTTAGTCATCATGCACGCACCCCATCGCTCGGTTCTGGCACCGCGCCTCCATATAGCCTCTATTCTGGCACGGCTCTTAAACCTCAGCCTCGCTAAACAGGCAGTTGTGCCCACCCTCTTCATTTTGCTCCGTGTCAGGCGCACGCAGGCTGGTGCCTATGTTCCAGGCTTTCCGCCTTCTCTTGTTATGAAATATTCATATCTGTCTACATTAGCTTGCATAGCTTCTAATTGAGTTCTGTATATTCAGACGTGATTAACTCACTGGCATTCCTCAAAGGAGAGGCACAATTAGAAGAAGCACTTGGGTTGCGAAACCAATCAGCAGGAAACCTGGTGTGTCTCTGTGTGTGTGTGTGTGTGTGTGTGTGTGTGTGTGTGTGTGTGTGTGTGTGTGTGTGTGTGGGTGTTATGCTTGGAGCACAGGTTGCATAGTTTTAGTGGGTGTAACTGCAATAATTGCATTCTATATGAGGTGTACTGTATGGGCCTTTTTTTTTGGTGTTGTCCTCATTCTGTAGTCTAAGTGTATTCTTCTGTCTTATTCTCTCTTTTTTTTTTTCCTTTGGCAGCGAAACATGCCTGAACCTTGTTTGCCCCTGGAGTGTCACCAAAAGTCAGGGAGAGAACTTGTGTGTGTGTGTGTGTGTGTGTGTGTGTGTGTGTGTGTGTGTGTGTGTGTGTGTGTGTCAGCTTGGCTCTGTAATAGGAGGAAGATCCAGGGACTTTTGCACCGAGGAGTCAAATTGTGTCGCCCTGTTGATTTTAAGGAAAGGAAATCGAGATAGGGAAGAGCTGGGGAATAAAAAGGGAAATGGGAATGGAAAGAAACGACACTTATAGGTGGATGAACGGCGAAAAAGAGCTAATTGGCTGATATGAGATTTAAGTATCTGCATACTGTATGATTCTCTCTCTTTGTCATGCAAATCAAATCTGAGTTCTTGCGTAATGCAATCAAAGTCAATAAATAAAAACACTATATACGGTTTACGCATATAGAAAGATCTTAGCTCTATAGTTACCAACACTAACACCGCTTCAGCTGCAGAACACAGGGGGTATCTGGCATGTTCGGGTCACACTGCCACGACTTTCTGATTGTACGTTAAGACTAAAAAGTAAAAGGAATGTTCGTACAAGTCATTCATCCGTCTGCGTTATACAGAGAACGGTGAGCCGAACTAAGCAGCTCTTATAACTAATGCATCATTCTGAGTGAAAGCCTGGTCTCTCTCTCTCTCTCTCTCTCTCTCTCTTTTTCCCCCAGTTCTGAAAGCCGGCTCCTGTCGTCTCTTACCATTCACAACCTCTCCGAGGGTTCGCTTCAATTTAGATTTAATTGTATAGCGCGCTTCACAATAGGCGTCGTCACAAAGCGACTTTACCGGATGTAGGAAAAAAAAAAAAAAACTGCATGTAGATTTAGTTTCAGTTGAAGCTGGTGGTAGGAAAGAAAACCCCCCTGAGGAAGGAATGAGGAAGAACCCTCAGGAGACTATCAGGAGGTCACAGCACGCCTGATCTCCAGACTAAAGTTCAGCTTTTAACCCAAACCCAATTTTTTAACCCTCCGTCTTTTCTTCTACTTTTATGTTAATTTATCGCCGTCCCCGTTTGTGAGAGCGGCGTCTACGCGGCGTCTTTTGTCCGCAGTGGTTAAAGGGATCAGGTTCACAGCACAGACGTTATTTTATACCGCGGCTCTACAGTATGAAGCGTACGCAGAATTCTGCTTGCTCAGAAGATTTAATGATTATTTATTTTAACTAACATCAGCTCTAATATTAGTTCATCTACATGGGCTTATATAAACATGCGTGTCCTAATATACCTGCGTTATTGTTTCTGTGGTAACAGCTTGCACATGATTGGCACGGCACAGAAATAGGTTTTAAACATCCACTTGTTGATGCGGTGGATTTTTCAGTGACAAGATCTTTAGTTTATTTAACCAATTTTGGAATATCGCGATATTTACTGTATGTAGTCCCAGGCTGGTGTTCATTTGGACATGACAAGCTGCTTTTTTTTTTGTATTATTAACCTTAATAAAATGAATGCAAGCGATAACAGGAAATAACTTTTCTCACTGGAAAATCAATGTAACTGTGAGTGAAGAAAATCAAAGAGATACAAAGTGCCAAACTTTAACTCTTTGAAGTATCCTGTATAGGGTGATGGAAAGCCTGAAGCCTATTCCAGGAGACTTAATACATGAGGTGGGGGACACCCTGGATGAGGTGCCAGTCCATAGCAGGGCACTACTCCACCGTTTCATGTCATTCTTTCATAAATAATATTGTCATCATTGGCATATCCCTGTCATACTGTATATGGTGAGTAAAATCCCACTTTGGGGCATGCTGTTCTAGGAAAATAATCCACCTTTAGGGTTCATTTTACATCAGTTGCACCTCCGAGGTTCAATTCCTGCCTCGGGTCTGTCTGCATGGAGTTTGCATGTTCTCCCCGTGCTTGGTGTGTTTCCTCCAGGTACTCCGGTTTCCTCCCACAGTCCAAAGACATGGGACATGACATGGGTTCATGGAGCTTCCCAAATCGTCCGTAGTGTGTGAATGAGTGTGTGCTGTGTAATGGATTGGCACCTGTCCAGGGGGTTCCCTGCCTCGTGCCTCAAGTCTCCTGGGATCGGCTCCAGGCCCCCCGCGACCCTCAATAGGATAAGCGGTGGAGAAGATGAATTCATTAGAACACTTAACATCTGGACGTGATAGTCTAATGTTTCTGAAGGCAGATGTCAAACATGTTACGTGAATAGTGAAGCTATTGGATGTTGGATGTTTCCTGCAGAACAGCTGAAAGTATCAAAGGAGACATTCAGTAAGTACTTTGCTTAAGTACACATGGAGTGCACCGCTTAACGTGCTTGTGCACATATTTAAAAGGGTAAACAAATTCCTTTATAAATTGTTTTCAGTGTTATCGTTGTTTATCTCGCTTACACCGTCTCATGCAGATATTCTCTTTTTTTCTTCTTCCACCATTTATGCCTATATATTTAATTTATATAATCTCCTGTAGATAAAGTAATCTTGTTGAAACATAAATCTCATGATGGAAAAAAGAACGGGTTGGCAAGACCTAACCCAAGACTTCTGTCTCCCGGGCAAAACACAAGCGTCTCCGCTCCCGGTTAAGGAAAAGAGCTCCCGTATGAAGCACCGTGTTTAGAGTTGCACGGCTCAAGTGCTCGAGAGACAGAAAGAGAAACGGAGAAAGACCAAACACTTTGGCAGAAAATTGAAAACGCGGCGTGGGAGACGAGAGGCCACAATTGACTCCGACACACTCCGCTCGGCCCTCGGTTCAGCGAGAAGCTCTCTGACCTAAATTCACTTTACCTCATAGACATTTGTTTAGCCTTCTGGGTAAACACTTAGAGAAATATGAGTCAGAAGAAAAAGAAGAAGAAAAAAAAATAGTACATCATTCAGTCAGTACCTCACATTTCAGTGGCACAGATAGCTAGTGCCCTCTAGTGGCGGTGGCAGTCCTCTCGGTCCGCTCCAGCCTTTCTATTGGAAATACTTTACGGGATTTTTCTTAAACCGTACTTGAAAGTTATTGCCGGTTAGTAAATCCGCAGTGTGTAAAGCTGAACTGCTTTGAAGTCGTGGATAAACACTTCAGGAGAAGACAGTTGAGCAAGACTGGTGTCGGAAACATCTGTTTGGAGTTGTTGAATGATTGACAAGTAAATGTTAGTGTGTGTGTGTGTGTGTGTGTGTATGTGTGTGTACAGACTTGTAGCACCACACATTAGGACTGGAGAAATGGTTGAGGTGAATCTGTTAAGCATTTGAAATTGGGAACACACCTCTCTCTCTCTCTCTCTCTCTCTCTCGCTCTCTCTGGAGTTGAAGCATTGCCTCATGGCCTCAAAGCAGACATCTTATTAAAGGCTTTATTCCTTTTCCAGGATTTGTGGGATACATGCACTGTTGATACACAGGAGTTGCTATGGAAGAACATTGTTGATTTATATTACACAATTGGAAGGAAGGAGAGAAACTAAGCCTTGATCACAGAACCTGAACCCATTCTTTATTTATTTTTTTTATAACTTTCTAGCTCCAACTCCTTTGAGAGCAGGAACAAAGTCTGATGCCCGGGATCATGGCTCGATTCTTTCTCTAGTTTAGGATAAATCCAAAAGAGGATTTTCCTATTAGTCTCTAGCATCTGAGTGTATGACGAATTGCAGCTCTGATTCGAGATAGCACCGACCGGGAACACGATGAAGCTCGGATATGCCACGTGTACACACACACACAGTGCCGGTGTTATTTGGACCGTGCCAAAGCGAGCAAGTGCCGTTTCCTGGCTGAGCGCCAGTGCAGAATCAGCAAGACCACTCAACCTAGAAGCGAGAGATCCAGGAATCATACACACACACACACACACACACACACAAATTTCTCAGAGAGCGAGGTGACTGTAATTGATAATCCTCTAATGATTTGTCATTGTTTGCTGTAATTGTGAGGCTGGCCGAAAGGAAATGGATTGTTGTGCATTAAATATGGCCGTAACAAATCTGCAGAACGAGGTGGGCGATAATAAGAGTGATGCAGAGGAAAAGAGAAGTCATGATCGGGCGCGGTGCCCGGCGCTCATGGCCGAGGAAAAGGCCACAGTCATCAGAAAGTCGACATATTTACCGTCCTGCCTCCAGTGGAGGAGGGGGGGGGGGGGCGCGAGTGAAAGATTACGTTGTTTACGACCGAGAGAGCAGCTAATCAGACTGGCTGCCGTTCCTGCTTTCATTTATGAGATGTACTCCATATCAGCCTCTCGGAGACATTTCAGACTACGTGAGAAGTTGATATTCGCCGGCGTCCGTTCTGCATGTTTCTGACAGACAAAGTCAAATCCATGTGTACTGCATTTCATCTAATTGTTTAGGAGAGGACCGCACCCCTAATGTCCTGCCTCATACTCACTGGCGGATTTTATTTCGAGTTCACTTTTCCCCAGCATTCGGGCTAAATAGCTGTCGCTGTGTTCGATTGTGACAGACTGTGTCTTTACCTAGAAAGCAAGTCAGGGCCCGTGATGTAGATCAGCCGCGTACTGCATTCCACACTGACTACAAAGACTTGTTTATGATTTTTAACTTTTTTTTTGTATTTTTATTTTTTTAATGATTTGCTCTGAATGGTTTTTCGGTCTGATGTCTCCTGAAGCAGTTCAGCCCCTCCTGAGCACTTCGCTCAGCTGGTCTGCTGTAAATCCCCATTATTACATTTACTTCAGATGATGGGAGAAGTTTTTCCTGATACAGCATGTAAACTTCTGCTTATCCCTCTGGTGCAATATTAAAAAGAATTTTGGACCGGATTTCACTTTCACAAATTGTTTCCAGTGGAAACCTAAAACCATTAAACTTAGAACCCACAAGGAGCTTTTTTTTTTCTTTTTTTTTAATTATAAGAATGTAAAGTTTTATAAAACCCTAGCATCATAAAACATGCCTTCCTCTGCAACAGCAGCCAGAGAGGGGAGGATGAACTGTAACACGCGCATCCTCCGAGACAGCGCCACCTAAGCACATCTTTTCAAACTGCTGCACAGAGGAAAGTGCTATCCACAGTCTTCTGCATGCGTGATCTTACAGACGAACATGCTAGACCTAAAAAGGGGAGAGAGAGTTTACCGTCACTTTTATACAGAGAGATCAGACATAGATAGATAGGTATATACATTAATTCATCCATCCATCCATCCATCATTGATCAATCATTGATCCTGAAGGAAATTCCTGATATCCAGCAGCAATAGAGACAAAGTAACACAAAGCCAGGTTGTAGATGTGATTGCACGCTGTATGTTCAACTCAGTTTTATTTGTATAGCGCTTTTAACAATTGTCATTGTCGCAAAGCAGCTTTACACAATCAAAAGAATTATTTAAGTTTGTATGGAATGTGAATGTGTATGAATTAAAATGGTCAGATAATCCCTAATGAGCAGTGGAAAGGAAAAACTCTCTGAGATGGTACTCAACAGGGAACCCATCCTCATCTGGGTCAAACAGAAACTTAATATGGAGTCCAGGTAGTTATTGGAGACTCGGGTATATCTTACATATTATGATAAGTTATGATAAGTTTACACAGTGTGGTGTATATAAGAGCTGACCAGAAGTTACAAGTGCAATGCTAAGAACAAAGAACTACAAGATATGTACAATAAGAAGCACATAAATAAAGCATTTAAATCACAAGTTAAAAAAAGAGAGAGAGAGAAATAAAGTTAATTCTGTTACATGCAACAGTTTAACTTGGAGTGTTCATAGTTCTTCATTTTATTCATCTTCCAGGATAAAGCAGTTAATCAATAATGAATATATGTTTTATGGATTTTCATTTGGTAAATTAAGCTTTATAATGTATTTATTAATTAATTATAGACTTGAGCTTCTTTTGATATGTTTTACAATAAATTCTTTTGTTTAATTTTTTTGTTTAAAATATAAAACATACATACATACATTCAAGTTTTTATTAGTAGTAGTAGAAGTAATATTAGTGTTATTAATTATTGTTATTATTATTGATATTTTAAATGCAAATAATATTGTAGCTTCATAATAATAATAATTTATATGCTTGATAATAATCTAGATGTTTAACGATAATAATAATTATTGATATTATTGTTGATGATGATTATAATCATCACCATGATTTGGAATATTCTTTATATTTATATTATTATTATTATTATTATTATTATTATTATTGTTAGTGTTATTAACACTACCACTTCTACTACTGTTACTACTACTACTAATTATTATTATTTTATTTTATTTAAAAATTTTCCCTACAGTATTTATTACTCTTTCCTTTCTACTGGATAACAAACGTGAGCAATTGTAACCAATAATAAAGGGATTAATAAAGTTCTTTGAATCTTGAATCTTCAAATAATAATAATAGTAATTTTTTTATATACACACTTTATTTACATAATAAAATCATTCTTCTGCTCTACTCCATTACTAATCATACCAATAGGTTGCTTTTTGCTTTCATGCATTCATGCAGCTCTTATGCCAACCTCAGTGCTCGGGGTTGAAACGGCCTCCTGTCCACAGTGCACGGTTTTCCCTGAAAAATCCAGATTTAGGATATTTGAGTGGATCTTAGCAATTTATAAATTTACTAATGTGAAAAAAAAAAATCAACTTTTCGGTTCACCTCTAATACTGAATATTTGTGTGTGTGTGTGTGTGTGTGTGTGTGTGTGTGTGTGTGTGTGTGTGTGCTTTTTCAGAACACCTTGGAGACCTGTAACATCTGCAGTAAGCCCATCATGGAGCGGATTCTGCGGGCGACGGGCAAAGCTTACCACCCGCACTGCTTCACCTGCGTGGTGTGTCACCGGAGCCTGGATGGCATCCCTTTCACTGTGGATGCCTCCAACCACATCCACTGCATCGAGGACTTCCACAAGTAACATTAATACACACACACATAGATTTTTTCATGTGTTTTTAATGTGTCTTGCAAAATGCTTTTACTAAAGAGCAGAGACGTTCTCATAATTCATAACGTGCTATGGTGCTTCTTTTTTTCATTATTTTTTTTTTCTCACACAACCAGTACATCTGTCTCGATTGCACACAATAAACGAGACGGTCAGGTCAGAAAGTGAAGGTCTCATTTCGTCCAGTGTAAAGCAGCGCAGAGTTCCTTAAAAGAGACAATTGAGGTATAAAGGAAACAAGAAACTCATTTTTATGCGGTAGAGGAAAAAGTTACCTGTTGAGGAACTGAAAGGTTTCGCACAGAAGCCGTTAGGTGTGTGAACAGAAACGCCTTTGTGTCGAGGAACGTCTGGGTGTTTCTTGTGGTTCCTCTCAGCCACCGCACACTCCACTTTCTACCAAATCAGTAAAGAAGTTCCATCACCTGTCTGGACTAAAAAGCCAGGTTTGGTCTTCACATCCTCATCGGCGTTGTCTGCTCTCATCTCTGTTCCTTCTGTACATTTCCCCTGAATGTACAAGACAGAAAGCTATTCAAACCAGTGGCTGAAATAGTGAGAAGAATTACAAGCCACAGAGATTTGTTTGAATTCAGATCACCTGGTTCTGCAGAAACAGGAAAGCCCCGAGCTAAATGAGCGGTGAGATCAGAAAGAGATTTGAGGTATCGCTCTCCAATATACAGTATAACGCTAGGCCATGTGAAGGAACTTCGCTGGAAGTTGTACAGTACAGTAATTCCGTCTTTCTGATCAGTGCAAATATTAATACAACTGCATTTGAATATTAAAGTGCAGCTGCAGTTTAGTGGTAGAGCGATAACAAAGTGCTTCTTTCGGTTATTTTTGTCCCGGTTGCTATTTTTATGGGTAGAAACAGCTGTAATATTTGAGGTTGCTTGGTGCTGTGTTGTTGTTCCAGGACACTTAAATTGCATTAACAGTCCCATCTGTTTCCGTGAACATCATTTGACATTAATCCTTACTTTTGCTGCTAAACACATTAACACTCAGACCTATAAATTCTGGAACAAAGATACCTTTCTTGGGGTTCGGGTCCAATACGGAACCACCGTATAGAATTTGAAACGAAACACACACGATGTGAGCGAAGTCGAGACTTTCAGGTCGAATTCAAGGGGTTTGATGCAAAGCGTGGCATCAACCTTTGAGAAATTACAGCCATTTTTATACACACACCCATAAATATTGGAACAAATGGCTGACAAGCAGTTGCATGGCCAGGTGCGGCCTGCTCTCTCATTACTCCATGACTAATCAAGCAGATAAACGGCTTTAACGTGCTGCTGAATGTTAGGCTTGGATTTGATAGCTGTTCACCCGAACTCTCGAAATGGGGTTCATAGAGGTGTCTATGAAAGTGATCATTAAAAAAAAGTGTGTGTGTGTGTGTGTGTGTGTGTGTGTGTGTGTGTGTGTGAGAGAGAGAGAGAGAGAGAGAGAGAGAGAGAGAGAAAATGACTCTAATTCCCGAATGGTTAATTCAAACGTTTTTGTTTAACCCTTTTGAATTAAACATCAAAGGCTTGATTGCGCAAATAACTTGAATGTTTCTTTTCAAATTCAGTGTGGTGTACGGAGGCCAAAGGACAAAAATAATCAGTTTTGCTCCATAATGTATGGACCTGACCATACTGTACATAACTGAAGCATTATGTATTTGATAAATACAGTAGAAAACAACAACTTGTGATATACCTGTAGGCTGAATATCAGCAATATTTCAGAGTATATCTAATTAATATAATATCTAATAATGTCGGATTTACAGAGCAAATAATTCGATTGTTCTGGAGTGTGCAAAAAAAAAAAAGGAAACGTTAATTTTTTTATGTTCTACCAGGTAGCTGTTTATATCCTTCTCAAGAATATTCAAATCATATAATATGTCTTTCCAAATATGTTTCTACATTTCTTTTACTTTTTACAGTTAAAAGAAAAAGTGTCAAAGCAAATAAAATAGTAAATACAAGTTCCATCCACGTGACAGCCTCAACCGCACCTTAAACTTATTTTTATACTTTACATTATGATCATAAAAATACTGTAAGATCCTGGTGTGTGTGTGTGTGTCTGTGTTGAATTGGACAAAATTTGTCTGTGTCCCCCTGCAGGAAGTTTGCTCCTCGCTGCTCTGTGTGTAAAGAGGCCATAATGCCGGCTCCTGGCCAGGAGGAGACGGTGCGCATTGTGGCCCTGGACCGGGATTTCCATGTGCAGTGTTACCGCTGCGAGGTGTGTGTGTGTGTGTGTGTGTGTGTGTGTGTGTGTGTGTGTGTGTGTGTGTGTGTGTGTGTGTGTGTCTGTCTGTG